>CM019926.1:2348586-2662761 GCA_009764595.1 Geothlypis trichas
ACATTATAACTATTCTACATAGAGATAGAAAGGAAAGGAGCTTCTTCTGAAGCTGGCTATGCTAAGAGAGAGATAGAAAGAATGAATAACAAAGGTCTGTGTCTGGGCAGAGAGTGAGAGCAGCTCCACCATGAGTGGTCAGTAGATCCAAACATTTACAGGGGACCAACCACAGGTGGACCTGTTGCATTCCACAGCAGCAGATAATAATTGTTTACATTTGTTACTGAGCTGCTCAGCTCTAGCAGGAAAAATCCTACAGAAAGGATTTTTCACAAAGAATGTCTGCAACAGGTGCTCTCTTACTGATTTAGGAACGTGCCCCTTGTTGATGGAGTGACAAAATTGTCCTTTGTCTCCTCAAAAAGGAAAAAAGCCCAGAAGTTTGTCTCTTCAGTTAAGTAAAAAGACACCTCATAAGACCTTGGGGATTTCACCTCAAACTTGGAGATAGCCAGTTGGACAGCCAAAAAGTCCCACCTGAGCAATTTATTAGAAAAGGAAGAGAACAAAAAAACTAATGGTTTTTGTGAGGAGTTTTACCAGGAGCAAGAACCTCTTGCCCTGGCTTGGTTTTTCTCTCTAAAGAGTCCCACCTGAGCAATTTATTAGAAAAAGAACAAAAAAACTAATGGTTTTTGTGAGGAGTTCTACCAGGAGCAAGAACCTCTTGCCCTGGCTTGGTTTTTCTCTGTAAAGAGTTTTGTTATTTTGCCTTTTATTACAACTTTTGTTTCCAGCACTGCCACAGAAGCCATCCTGCTGATTTTATGCCAGGGTTGCTCAGGAAACACTAGGAATTCCAGCTGTGAGATCCATACTGGAAAGGGATATATCCCATCAGTGCAGAAACTGTCACTAGGTCAGGATTGAGCTTCATTTGGCCCCATGATGTGTGGTAGCTTTGTGGGATGTCACTGTCATATTTTCTGAAAAATCCCCTTGCCCAGGATTCTTCTCCTAGGAAGCTGAGAAGCCTCAAAGAAAAAAAAATAATATTATCTCATTTACTTCTCCTGTGTTTTGCTGCTTCAGAATGTAGCTTAGAGATTGTTTATCCAACATGTAAGTTATTTTTACTTAACAACCAGTCATCATCCAACTGTGTCAAAACTCTAGAAAAGGTTTTCATTAGTATCATTCTTGTTATACCTTCTGTAAGTATCCTTTCTCTGTTCTTTGGTATAGTTTTAGTATAGCATTCTATTATATATAACATATAGAATAGAATAGAATAGAATAGAATAGAATAGAATAGAATAGAATAGAATAGAATAGAATAGATGATATATGATATATAATATGTAATATGTAATATGTAATATCTATGTAATATATCATAAAATACATAGTGTGATACAATATAATATAAAATATATTACATAAATAAGTGGATAGATAGATATAATATGATATAATAGTATGTATAATATAATATATCTATTATCATATGATATTATATAAGATAATAATATAAATAATATAAGTATAAATAACTTATATAATATAGTGTAAGTATAGATATATAATATTGTATCCTATAATTAATATATAACTATAATTAATAGAATAGATATAATATAATATAATATAATATAATTACATAAAATGATAAATTAGCCTTCTAAGAACATGGAGTCATATTCATAATTTCCTTCCTGCCACGGGATGAAAGCACCACCCTCCTGAAACCATTTTCTGTTTCTTTCCTCCCTTCAAGCTGAGCATGCTCCGCATCTCCCCCTCCATGGGCCACGTGCTGGACATGAACATGTCCCTGAGGCACTTGCTGTTCCTGCTGGAGTACTGCATGGTCACTGGTTATGACTGGTGGGACATCCTGCTCCACGTCCAGCCCAGCATGGTGCAGAACCTGGTGGAGAAGCTGCACGAGGAGTACATGCGTCAGAATGCAGCCCTGCAGCAGGTGGGGGCTCTGGGCTCACCCCCAGGGTGGGCATGGGGTGCTCAGGGATTTGGAGAGGGGAGCAGCCAGTGCCATCCTCAGGATATTGCTGGCTGTGCTCTGTGAGTGCCCTGCTGGGGCAGTGATGGAGCTGGGAACAGCTTCCATGGCAGCAGCTTCACTTTTCCTGATATCAGCGGGGTCTTAGCTGCTGCAAACATGGGGTGAGGTGGTGAAATCTATTTTTGGCAGATTTCTGGGAGCAGCAGCACGTGCCCAGCTCAGCGCTCACGTGCATGGCTCCTGTCACTCCTGCAGCAGAAAGGGAGAGCAGAGAATAAAGCAGCAGCAACAGCAGCTTTAATGAGCTTATGCTAATTCCTGCCTTTTCTTGTGCCTTTTTGCTGCATTTCCCCGTGGCTCAGGTGCTCTCCACACGCATTGTTGCCATGAAGGCATCTCTGTGCAAGCTCTCCTCCAGCACCATCGCCCGTGTGTGTGACTACCACGCCAAGCTCTTCCTCATTGCCATCAGCTGCACCCTGAAGTCTCTGCTGCGCCCACATTTCCTCAACACCCCTGACAAGAGCCCCGGGGACCGGCTCACCGAGATCTGCTCCAAGATCACGGATGTAGGTACTGACTGCTCACAGCATCCTGGATGTTTTTGGAGTTGGGCTGTTCCCGTGTGGTGTCACAGCCTCTCAGTAACTCATCCTGGTCTGCATTCCCAGCTTTTGGGTGTCACAGTCTCTCAGTCACTCATCCTGCTCTGCATTCCCAGTTTTTGGGATTGGGTTGTTCCCTGTGGTATCTCAGTCTCTCAGTAACTCATCCTGCTCTGCATTCCCAGTTTTTGGGATTGGGCTGTTCCCCTCTGGTGTCACAGCCTCTCAGTAACTCATTCTGCTCTGCATTCCCAGTTTTTTGGGATTGGGCTGTTCCCCTGTGGTGTCACAGCCTCTCAATAACTCCTGGGTTTGAGGAGGAGGACAAGGGTGACCTCCAAAGAGGGGTGTGAGGTTTGGATCCATCTTTCCTGAGCCAGGCAATGTCTTGCTTCTCTTCCAGACATTGACAAGGTGATGATTAACCTGAAGACAGAAGAGTTTGTCCTGGAGATGACAACGTTGCAGTCCCTGCAGCAGCTCATCCAGTGGGTGGGGGATTTTGTGCTCTACCTGCTGGCCAGCCTTCCCAACCAGGTGAGACCCATGGGCAAAACCACCCGTGGGCAGTGCTGGGGAGCTTTGCCAGGACACACAGGCCACATGTCCCTGTCAGCACAGGCACTGGGGAGGAGTCAGGAACAGCAGAATTAGGGAATGGCCCTTCATGCCCATCTGGGTCTGGTGACCAGCACCTGGGGGATTTGGGGACACTCCTCTGTCACTGTCAAGGTGGTCACAACACAAAACAGAGACCACCAGCAGTCTCTTTATTATTGAACATGGCTGACCTTTTATACCCTTTCTAATTGCTCTACCCTAACTATTTGGCCACAATAAATCAACACAACACTATTGGTGAAAAGTTCCAGTGACTTCAACTAACTTTTTAAAAATACTTCGTCCAGCTGCAAAGTTCTCTTCTTATCTTTCTTCAATCTCTTGATCTCCTTGGTTACAGCCTTGGAGAGAGCTCTTTATCAGCTTCTTCTTGCTTCTCAGCTTCTTCTCACTCCTTTAGCTAACGCTAAGGAATGAGACACACACACTCTCCTCTTGCAGCTCTGCACAGGTGTCACCTTCAGGTGACCCTCCAGCATCCCCAGCACACCATTGGTGTGTGCTGCTGCAAGCAGGAGCTGTGTGGATGCAATGTGGTGGCTGGGGCTGCTGTGAGCTCCATCTTTCCCCACTTTAGAAGCTGCAGGATTTGCACAACACCTCACTTTGTTTTGAGAGCTCTGCTGAGCTGTGCCAGCCTGCTGGCATGTCCTCAGTGGGAATGGGGGCAGGTGAAACCCTTCAGCTTGCATGCAGAGGGCTTCTCCTGGAAAAGCTTATTTCCCATCTGGGTGTCTGCAGGCAGAATAACCTCTTCCTCTGAGGAACTTCATCAGTTATTTCCCATCATTCTTATTTTTAAAAATTTACCTTTTAATCAAGCAAGTCACACAAAGAGTATGGAGCCTTTTCCTGGAGAGGAGAAGAGAGCACTGACAGCTTCCTGACACACACATTTGGAGGATGGTGATGCTTTTTCCAAGGAGCTGAGCTGACAGTCTGGCTGTAGGAAGTTTAGATCTGGAGCCAGACGTCATGGTTAGGTCTGTCTGTGGTTATAATGTAGTCGTTTGAGTTTTCTAGAAGTTGTCTGATGGAATCTGAACTAAGAACAAAACAAAAACCCAAGGGGAGCTGTTTTTGGCAATCCTGGTCTCTATTTGATCTGGTACCAGAGCTGGCCTTACCACAGACTGGTGTGAGCCTCACTCAGGTTGGTGTGAGCATCACCCAGGCTGGTGTGAGCATCACCCAGGTTGGTGTGAGCATCACCCAGGCTGGTGTGAGCATCACCCAGGCTGGTGTGAGCCTCACCCAGGTTGGTGTGAGCCTTGCCCAGGTTGGTGTGAGCATCACCCAGGTTGGTGTGAGCCTCACCCAGGTTGGTGTGAGCCTACCCAGGCTGGTGTGAGCCCACTCAGGTTGGTGTGAGCATCACCCAGGCTGGTGTGAGCATCACCCAGGTTGGTGTGAGCATCACCCAGGTTGGTGTGAGCCCACCCAGGCTGGTGTGAGCCCACCCAGGCTGGTGTGAGCATCACCCAGATTGGTGTGAGCCCACCCAGGTTGGTGTGAGCATCACCCAGGTTGGTGTGAGCCTCACCCAGGCTGGTGTGAGCATCACCCAGATTGGTGTGAGCCCACCCAGGTTGGTGTGAGCATCACCCAGGTTGGTGTGAGCCTCACCCAGGCTGGTGTGAGCATCACCCAGATTGGTGTGAGCCTCACCCAGGCTGGTGTGAGCATCACCCAGATTGGTGTGAGCCTCACCCAGGCTGGTGTGAGCATCACCCAGATTGGTGTGAGCATCACCCAGGCTGGTGTGAGCATCACCCAGGCTGGTGTGAGCATCACCCAGGCTGGTGTGAGCGTCACCCAGGTTGGTTTGAGCCCACTCAGGCTGGTGTGAGCATCACCCAGGTTGGTTTGAGCCCACTCAGGCTGGTGTGAGCATCACCCAGGCTGGTGTGAGCATCTCCCAGGTTGGTTTGAGCCCACTCAGGCTGGTGTGAGCCTTGCCTAGGCTGGTGTGAGCATCACCCAGGCTGGTGTGAGCCCACCCAGGCTGGTGTGAGCATCACCCAGGTAGGTGTGAGCCCACCCAGGCTGGTGTGAGCATCACCCAGGCTGGTTTGAGCATCACCCAGGTTGGTGTGAGCATCACCCAGGCTGGTTTGAGCCCACTCAGGCTGGTTTGAGCCCACTCAGGCTGGTGTGAGCATCACCCAGGTTGGTGTGAGCTTTGCCCAGGTTTGTGTGAGCATCACCCAGGCTGGTGTGAGCTCGTTCAGGTTGGTGTGAGCATCACCCAGGCTGGTTTGAGCCCACCCAGGCTGGTGTGACCCCCTCCCAGAGCTCTGTGCCCCCACAGGACTCCCCAGTGTGGCCTGGGCAGCTTCCTGCGCGACGGCGCGTCCCTGGGCATGTTCTGGAAGTGTGTGCTGCTGGAAGCAGGAGCTGTCTGGGTGCAGTGTGGTGGCTGGGGCTGCTGTGAGCCCCACCCAGGCTGGTGTGACCCCCTCCCACCCCTCTGTGCCCCCACAGGGCTCCCCAGTGCGGCCTGGGCACAGCTTCCTGCGCGACGGCGCGTCCCTGGGCATGTTCCGCGAGCTGATGGTGGTGATCCGCATCTGGGGGCTGCTGAAGCCCAGCTGCCTCCCCGTGTACACAGCAACCTCAGACACCCAGGACAGCATGTCCCTGCTCTTCAGGCTCCTGACCAAGCTCTGGCTGTGCTGTGAGTGTGGCCCTGAGCTGTAATTGCTGCGGCAGCGGGGTGGGACGTGACTCCGAGGGGGTCTGGCACGTTGAGAAAGGGCAAGTGCAGCTGCCAAGGTTATTGTTTTCCAGGCTGAGTTGGCAGTGAGGGAGGAGGCTGCACCCAGCTCTCTGGAGCTCTGAGGGAGAAATGTAAAGGTCACAGGGGTTTTTTTCCTTCGTTTCCCACGCAGGTCGTGAGGAAAATCACATCACAGAGCCCGACGATGCCCTGATCGACGAGTGCTGCCTCCTGCCCAGCCAGCTGCTCATTCCCAACATTGACTGGCTGCCCATCAACGATGGCATCATCAGCAAGCTGCAGAACAAGCAGCTGGTCAGGCTGCAGTTTGGGAAGGCTCCTGGGCTCGTTGGCCACACTGTTTCCTCCCAGTTTGATGCCTTTGTCAGGTACAAACCTCTGGAACTATAGAAACATGTTGTTTGTCAGGTACAAACCCCTGGAACTGTACAAAGGTGTTGTTTGTCAGGTACAAACCCCTGGAATGGGTCAGTGCATGGTGAGGAGTCTTGGCAGCTCTGAGGTTTGGCTTGTCTCCTTGCTGCTGTGACCCAAGAGCAGTTTGTCTTCTCTGCTCGAATTCCTTTCTCAGCTTATGATGGGATGGGAATTTTAAGTACTGAAAAGTGATAGCAAATGGTGGGGGGAAAAGCACCATTAATTAATGTGATTAATTGTGACAATGAATCTCATGGCACTGGGTGGGCAGAACCTCTGCCATGTTGGGCAGTGAGAGCAGCTGATGGAAAGTGACACTCTAGGAAAGTCCTGTTCTCCCTCCCCAGGGCCCCTGGACAGCCCAAAATTGACCACCTGAGGAGGCTGCACCTGGGTGCATACCCAACAGAGGAATGCAAGTCCTGCACCAGGTAAGTGGCACTTGCAGTGGAGCTTGGGCAGGATTTGGACTGTCCTGTGTCCTTCAGGAGCTCTGTGAGACTGGTTGGGGCTGTGGTTAAGGTGTTCCTAACCTGGGATGCCCATGCCAGTGTCAGCCTGGCCCTTGGGTTAAAAATCACAGATCAGAAAAAGCTCTCAAAGTAATCTGGCCTGGAGGAGACCCTACAGCAATTCTTTCACAGCCCAATTCTGTGGGTCTGATAATTAAACACCTCTGTGGTCATGGCAGGGCTGGAGGGAGGAATCTCCCCACTGCCCTTACCCCCATTTTGGGGTCATCTTTCCACCAGGCTTGCATTTCGTGCTGCCCTACTCACCCACCCTCGTGGGAGAGCCTGGATTGCAGGATAATGGCTCAGGGAACAAACATCCATCTAAGTCATGTGATTGAATTAGCTTTAATTACTGATTTTAATAGAAAGCCTCTGTAGCAGATCATTTTTGTGAGCTGACTGTCAGTTGTTTCATGTACAAACAGCAGCTGGGGCTGTTCCTTGCCAGGCTCCAGCTCCAGCAGAGCCCTCAGTGGGATTGTTGCTCGCTGGTTCCAGCTGGTTTTGGTGCTCTCTGCAGATGACAGGAGCTGGTTTCCCCCAAATCCCTGTGTGATCCCTGCAGCTCCCCAGCAGTGCTGGCCCTGCACTGGCTGCACCCTCTGTGTCCCCACAGGTGTGGCTGTGTCACCATGCTGAAGTCACCCAACAAGGTGACAGCAGTGAAGCAGTGGGAGCAGCGCTGGATCAAGAACTGCCTGTGTGGGGGGCTCTGGAGGAAGATGCCCCTCAGCTACTCCTGAGCCCTTCCTGGGGTGCAGTGAGGGCCAAGAGCTGCACAGGGCTCCCTTCAGGGAGGTTTTGGGACAAGGGAATGGCAGCTCCTCTTCCTCACGCTGGAAAGCTGCTGCTAGTTGAGCTGTGCTGGAAAACAGAGCTGAGGGAGCTCTGCCTCTTACCAGGGAAGAGCTGGAAAGGAATGCCAAAGGTTTCCCCATCATTTGGGGCCCAGGAGGGGAGAGCCTGGCTGTGTTTTGTGTCTGTGCCAGCAGAGCAGTGCCCTGGCCTGGGCAGGGTATGGTGATGGGGCAGCTGGTGAGATCAAAGTCCCAGCTGAGGGGGCACAGCTGGTACCCCACATCCATCCTGTGCCTTGGGAAGTGCCAAGCATGGGCTGGGCACTCCTGATCCCTCAGCAAACTTGTCCCTGAGGCAGGAGTTGGCTCCTGTGTGCCCATCAGTGTTGGATGGGAGCAGGAATATTTGAGTGCTGCTGCCTGGAGTGAACCCTGCCTTCGCCTCTTGCTGTTGTAAATAAAAATTCTCCTGATTTTGTACAGAATCAGTGCTTGTGGTTTGTTTCTGTGCTGTGACGTGGCTGCCCAGTGTGGGGCCGGGGCAGTGGAGCCACGGGAGGGCTGCCAGAGCATCTGTCAGGCAAGCAACCACCATCACTGGATAAATGGATGTTTTCAAGGTTTGCCTTATGGACACTCGAGGAAAAAACATCAGATCCTTGGGGTTGTTGTGCAAGCCTCCAGCTTCAGCAAGCCTGGACACTTGGGCGTGCCAGAGGAGGAGCATTCCTGGTGCAGCCAAAAATCCTTTCAGACTTTTGCCTTCCCTTGCCCTCAGCTGCTCTGCCCTGGGCAGGAAATCACAACCTCGAGGAGCCACCCTGGGGCTGCTCTGGGGCTGCTCCTCTCCCACGGCTCCTTCAGCTCTTAGGGGGAAAATCCTGGAGCTTTCTGCTGCTGCTGCATCCCAGCCAGCAATTCCAGGTCCCCACAGACCGTTTAAGAGCCAGTCTTAGTACATTCCTTTCCCTCTGGAACCATGATTTCATTATTCTCGAGAACTGGAGCTGCTGACAGAGTTCATCCCTCGACTCCAGCGAGTGTTTCACTGCACAGAGCTGCAAGAGCTGTACAGACCTCTCCCCCTCTCTGCTCTGCTGCTAATTAGGGACAATCAAATGGCTAATTAGGAAACTGCACCTTATTAAGGCTCTTTTCCCCTGTAAGTAAAACTCAAACAGGGCCCTCTGTGAGCTCCTCATAGAACAGGTTTGGGGTTATTTAATGTTTGATTGGGAACAGCAGCAGAGCAGGGGGATGGAGACACATTGGTGTCCCCCTCAGTCCCCTGCTGACCATGGAGCTCCTGGGATGGGACTGGAAGGGTCTGGCAGGGTTCTGGGGGTGACCAGAGTGTGATGGGAAGATGGCTCTGCCCTGTCCTGCCCCTCAGCTCCTGGGACAAGAGGGTCCCAGTGAGAATCCAGCATGGATCCCACTGTGGGAGCCAGAGCTGCCACTGCCATATCAGCTACAGGCAGATTCTGCTTTCCCAAACGTTCACACAATGGCCCAAATCTCCATCCTATTGTGACCACACTGCAGGATGTGTCCCCTGCTCCCTCCCAAGGCCACACTGTCCCCAAGGACACAACTCAGCGTGTCCCACCCCATGTGCAGCTCCCCCCTGGGCAGGGGCTCCTGCACAGACCCCCCAGCTCCCTCCTTGTCCCCTCTCCTCCACCCAGCAGCTCTGCAGGAATCATCATCATCATCATCATCATCATCATCATCATCATCATCATCATCACTTTATTGCAGCGGTCGCAGGCAGCGTTCTGGGCACCTTCAGCAAAGCCTCTCGAGGGCTGTGACCCCCAATTCTCCCCCACCCGGGCCCTGTGCTTTGTGAGTGGGGGGCCAGGGTCCCCCTTGCTTGGTTCCTCACCAGTCCCCTGGCCCAGCCTTCCTCCTTGGCTGTGGGGACACTCTGGCAGCGGGGTGGGCAGCGGTGGAGCCCGCGGCACATGGCAGGGCAGCACTGTGCGTGCTCTGGCCGTGCTGGCAGCAGCAAGCCTGGCAAGGAGCAGGTCCCCGGGGTGCCCTCAGCGTGTGTCCCCCTCCCCATCGGCGGCAGAGGCCATGACGCTGTCGATCCAGTCGGCGTAGGGGGCGATGCGGGTGTAGATGGCCGGTTTCTTGTAGTTGCCACACACGCGGGAGCCGGCCGTGACCACTCCCTCGGCCACCCCGCCGCACACCAGCGGGCCCCCGGAGTCTCCCTGCAGGACCGGACCTCATCAGTACGGCCAAGGGTTTGCCAGGACACCCAGCCCATCTCCCACCCCTCGTTCCTTCTTCCCCCAGGCTCCTGTGAGCTGCTCTGCGGTGGATAGCGAGGGGCACCACCCTGGGGACGCCGTCCCCTCCTGCTCTGCTGCCTCTCCCAGGCTCTGGGCATTGTGCCCATTGCTCCCTCCAAGCCTTCTGTGGTGGGAGTGTGGCACCTTGCAGGTGTCCTTCCTGCAGGAGTTGCTACACATCACGTTGTGGGTGATGGTGCCAAGGGTTTGCTAAGATACCCCATCACAAGGAGAACCCACCCGGAGGATGCTGCGCCCTCCTCCTCCACAGCCCCTCACCTCTCCCAGGCTCTGAGCATTGTGCCCATTGCCCCCTCCCAGCCCTTGGTGTGTGCTATCTTGCAGGTGTCCTTCCTGCAGGAGTTGGTGCACATCGTGTTCTGGGCAATGGTGCCAAAGGTTTGCTAAGACCAAGGATTTGCCAGGACACCCTAGCACAGGGAGCACCCACCCCAGGGACGCTGTACCCTCCTGCCCCACAGACCCTCGCCTCTCCCAGGCTCTGAGCATTGTACCCATTGCCCCCTCCCATCCCTACGTGGATCCTTGTTGAGTGTTTGGTACCTTCAGGTGTCCTTCCTTCAGGAGTTGCTGCATATCTTGTTGTGGGTGATGGTGCCAAGGGTTTGCTAGGATACCCCATCACAAGGAGAACCCACCCGGAGGATGCTGCGCCCTCCTCCTCCACAGCCTCTCACCTCTCCCAGGCTCTGAGCATTGTGCCCATTGCCCCCTCCCAGCCCTCTGTGGATCCTTGTTGAGTGTTTGGTACCTTGCAGGTGTCCTTCCTGCGGGAGTCGGTGCACATCATGTTCCGGGTGATGGTGCCGTCGTGGCGGGTGCGGTGGTTGCAGACGTCCCTGCTGATCACCGGCCGCTCCAGCTGCTGCAGTTTGTCGGGCCGGGTGCCGCTGTGGTCCGTGGTGCCCCACCCCGCCACCTCGCACACCGTGTCGGCCGCCACGTCCCTGTCCTCCCGCTGGAAGGGCAGCACCCGCACGTCCGTGTTCAGCTCCGCTTCCTCCTCCAGCTGCCGCAAAGCCACAGGGGGGACCGGGTCACACGAGCAGCCGTGCCCAGCCCCGGCACCGAGAGCATCCTGGCCTCAGCCACACTCAGGGCTTTGCCTCCTGATTGGAGCCCCAGGATGCAGCCGGAGAGCAGAGCTGGAGCTCTGCGGATGGAGGGATTTGGACACAGCTCAAAGGGGAAAGCAGGGATGGTCCCATGGCACAGGGAGGGATGGCCCAGCCTGACCGTGAGGATTTTCTCCACTGCAGGACAGTGGGATTTGCAGGAACGGGGCTGTGCCTGGTGGGGAGGAGGTCCCATCAGCCCACCTGGAGGAGGAGCAGGTCATCCTTGTTGTTGTGGATGTTGCTGCCGGGGTGGGGGAACTGGGCACGAACTTGGTACAGGCGCTTGTGGGGCTCGGGCTGCGACAGCGAGTGGGCACCCAGCAGCACCTGGAAGAGTTTGCCATCCCTGGAAGAGATCAGAGTGTGGGACAAACAAATGGGGGTGTCACTGCCGCCAGCCATGGAAATGGGGGGCTGTGGGGAGTTACAGAGCCCAGCAGGGAGCTCCAGGAGGCCCTGCAGGCACTGCCCAGTCCTGTCTGCAGGTGGGAGCTGAGTCCCACGCTCTGACCCTGCGGTCCCAGAGTGGGATTTGGCCTGAGCCCAGCAGCCCCCCAGCCCTGCACCGACCCCCCAGGCACACTCACGTCCCCTCCAAGCAGTGGGCAGCGCTCAGCACCCACTGCTGGGCGATGAGGAAGCCCCCACAGACGTGCTGCCCGTCCAGCTGCAGCGAGGCCATGTAGGGCTTCAGGTGGGGCTTGGCTTCAAAGCCCCTCAGGATCCGTCCCCGGGGCTGCCCTGCAGAGAGAGCCCAGGGACACAGGGCAGGGTCACTCCCGTGGTCCCTCCCCAGACCCCCAGACCCCTCCTCGTGGGCTGCAGGTGGAGGCAGGAATTGGGGAGCTGGGCAGGGACCCCCGTGCTGTGTCCCTGCCCTGGGTGCGGGGGGAGCACTCACCATCCACTGGGTCCCAGAGGAGCAGCAGCAGAGCCAGGACAAGCACAGGAGCAGGGTTTGGCCCCATGGCTGCAGAGCCGGGGATGCCTCTGCCCGCCCGGGGGTTTTGGGGTGCAGGGAGGACGCTGCTGGCCCTGGGCTGGGGCTGGGACTCGCTTTTATGTCCAGCGGGGGGCAGGAAAAGGGGGGAGCGGAGGGAGAGGGGGGGGTTTCCGCAGCGTGGGCTGAATGTTTTGAAATATTCAGCTTATAAAAGGGGTCAAGAGTTCCCGGCACAAACAGCGCGGGAGGAGGAAACAGCCCGGCCCAGCTGCCGGCCCTGGCACCCAGCGCCGGGGATTTCTGCGCCGGGGTTTAAAAATGCTGGAAAAGTTCAGGCTTTTGGCAAAAGAAGGATTCAGGAAATTTTATCCCCGCTCTCCCAGGGGCCTCATGCTGGCTTGAGGGGCCGGTCCCTGATGGGTGCTGGGTGCCCTGGGGTACAAACCCATCCCGAGGGGTTCCTGCAGGGGTCGGGGGGGTGATGGCAGCCGCAGGGGCGGTGTCCGGGATGCCGGGGGCCGTGGCAGCCCCGCTCCCCTCTGCCTTTCTCCCCGGTGCCGCTAAGCGGAGCCACCGCCACAGCTCCCACCCGAGCCCGGAGCCGCCCGGAGCCCCATCCTGGGCTCGTCCCCGGAGCTGTTGGGGAAGATGAAACAGGAAAGCCTTATAAATATGATTGTCTGGTAAAAGATTTTGAGAATATGGAAACTATAAGTGAGATTGAAATGAAAGCAAGCTTTGAGATACCTTAGTTTCTGAACAACGGGTAAACAATGGTGTGGCTGGCTGAAGGTGATCCCCTTTTGATGGAACAACACCCTCTGCTTGCAGACAGACCCAAGGGTCAGAGCAGACCCTGCCAGCTTGGCAGAAGGGGCCCAAAGAGGAGTTTTTAGGGTTTAAAATGTAACACAGTACGGTAATGTAGTGATTCTTATAGGCTGTATGGAAATGCTATAGGATTTGTATATTGTACTGGACTGGTTAGTGAGAATCAGAATATTCAACACAGAAGAAGATTTATTGTATTGTAACAAGAACTTCTCTCTCTTACTCCTTTTACTCTCTCACCCTCTCATCCTCTCTCCCCCTCTCTCCTCTCAGTCCTGCTCTGAGCTGTGCCTGGCAGCTCCCAGCAGGGCCCTGCACCCAGGCCCTTTGCAATAAACCCCAAATTCCTGACCTGGCTGCAGAGATCTCTCATCTCCATCTGTCCCGTCCGTCCTATCCCCGACACTCCTACACCGAGCCTCTCACCACCCCTCCAGATCCCGCTGCCTTCCCCCCTTGCTGGGATGGCCACCGTGGCTCCCCACAGCAGGCTGAGCTCTTGACAGCCCAGCAGGGCTCCAGGGACACCCATCCTCTCCTCCTTTCCCTGCTCCACGAGCTTTTACAACCCCACATTCCCTTTGTCCGGCTGCCCCCATCGCCCCCATCTCTGACCCCCCGAACCTCCCAGGCCAGCGGTCAGTGGGTGGCTGGACACACCGGGAAGAGGGATCGGGCTCTGGAGGTCCCTGAGGCTCAGGTGTCCCCCTGTCCCTCTGTCCCTCAGGTGTCCCTCTGTCCCTCAGGTGTCCCTCTGCCGTGCTGGCTTCCCCTCCCCGCTGTCCCCACGCTGGGCAGGGGTCAGAGCAGGGTGGGGGCGTCCTGGGAAGGGGCTGAGCCCGGCTCAAATCCGGGATTTTCCGCAGGGAGAGCAGCTTAATCGCAGCTTCCAGGGATTCGGGATTTCCACGTTAAATACGCCGGGAGATTTCAGAACACTTAGGGCCAAAAATGGAACAAGGGCACCGTGTGGAGACCCCGGATCGGGAGAGGGTGGTTGGGGGGAACAAATGAGTGTGGGGTGCAGGGAATGGGGTACAGGGTGGGATGTGGGGTAGGGCACGGCCGGGATGCTCTGCAGGGTGAGGGCAGGTGGGGCTGGGGGCTGCTGCCTCTGCCAGGAGGGGCTGGGAGGCTCCAGAAAGCAAAGGGAGCTGCACCCACCTCCCTCCCCAGGCCCAAATTTGGGAGACTCGAGGTTCCTGCCTGAGGGTGGCCCCCGACACTGTCCCTGGGGCTGCTTGTGAGCTTGGGTCCAGGAATCCCTCCCCTGAAACGGGTGCCACGGGCAGGGAAGGCACTGGCCAGCCGAGAGAGCCCGGGGAGGCTGGCAGAGCTCTGGGGTGATGAATTTTGGGGTCACATCTCACCCCTCCGTGCTTTGGGGTCACATCTCACCCCCGTGGTGCGGCACCACCCCTCGTGTTCCCCCAAGCCAGGGCAGAGGAGGGGGCTCTGCCGGCCAGGAGGGGCCTTGGGGCAGGGGGCACCCCCCCGCAGCACAGGGGGACAAGGGTTGATCAGGGGGCGGCCCCGGGACCCCCCGGTGCCTGGGCCCGGTCCGGGATGCGGAGCGGAGCGAGGTCGCTCCCGCCGCTGTCCTCGGCCCCGCCCGCCCTTTGTCTCTCCTCGTTCTCCTCCCCGACCTCCCGACCCCCCCCAGACGCCCCCAGACCCCATCCCTGCACCGGCGGGGGCTCGGCGGGGGCTCGGCGCCCCGGGAGGGGCCGGGGGCTGCGGGGCGGAGCGGGGGGCGGCGGGCGAGGGAGGAGGAGGAGGAGGAGGAGGAGGAGGAGGAGGCGGCGGGGGCGGAGGAAGCCGCCGCTCCCCGCGCTCCGCCGAGGCAGGAGCATCCCGGATCCCGGGGACAGCCCCCCCGGCCGCCGCTGAGCCCCGGGGCCGCCGCCGAGGTGAGTGGGGCGCACGGACCGGACAAAGGGGCCGCTCCTCCTCCCCCGACACCCCCTGCCATCCTCGGCCCCGACCCCCGCCCGCGGCTGCGGCACGGTCCGTGCCAAGGGGAGGTTCCCGCTGCGCCCCCGCCCTCCCGGTGATACCCCCGGTAAATCCCCCGGTGTTTCCCCCCCACCTTTCATTGCCCCTCGTCGCTGCATCCCCGTTATCCTCCCCCCTCATCTCGCAGCCCGGGCTCGGTGCAATCTCGTGGGGTTGGGCCGGGAGGGTTCGGGGAGCCCCGGCCCGGTTCTGCGGGCACACCCCCCTCTGCACGCCCTCCGCATCCCGCCTGTCGCGGTGGCGATCGCCTGTCGCGACAGAGCCTCCGCCCCACCTGTTGTTGTCACAGCCCCTGGCTCGGCTGGGCACCCCGGGGCGCTGGGGGGCACCCACCGGGGCGCTGGCACCCCCAGTTCCAGCCTGGCGAGGGGGGCACTGCTGTGACCTGGGGGTGACCAGGAGGGACAGGGGGAGTCCCTGCAGGGTCCGGGTGGTGGCTCAGGGGGGCTCATCCCCCTCCAAGGACCTGGAGGGGTGACCAGGGGTGACCGTGCCTGCCATGTGGTGACATTGGTGCCCCAACAGGGTGGAGGCACAGCCCGGTGGGACCCTGAGCCTGCCCAGGACCATGATCCCCCCCAAGGAGAAAACCCGCGCCCCCAAGGACAGCATGACACTCCTGCCCTGCTTCTACTTCGTGGAGGTGGGTGTGGGGAGGGTGGGCACGGCCTGGGAGCAGTGCAGGGGGCTCTGTCCTGGTCCCTGGCACAGTTGGTTGGGTTCTGTGCCCCGTTCTGTGCGGTGCCATCACCCCAGGGGTCGTTGGTCCCCACTATGTCCCCCCCACACCCTGTGGGCTGTGCAGGGGCTCTGTTCCAGTCCTTGGCACAGTGGGTTGGGTTCTGTGCCCCGTTCTGTGTGGTGCCATCACCCTGGGGGTCATTGGTCCCCACTCTGTCCTCTCCAGCTGCCCATCGTGGCCTCCTCCGTGGTGACGCTCTATTTCCTGGAGCTCACGGACCTCTTCAAGCCGGCCAAGGTGGGCTTCCAGTGCCATGACCGGGCTCTCTCCATGCCCTACGTGGAGACCAACGAGGAGCTCATCCCGCTGCTGATGCTGCTCAGCCTGGCCTTCGCTGCGCCCGCCGCCTCGGTGCGTCCGGGTTTGTCCCAGTGGGGATCGGGGTCCTGCTGGTGCCTGGCAGTGCCCAGCACCCATCAGGGCTCTGCCAACACCCCAGCCCTGCCTGAGACAGCGGTTCCTTCCCAGATCATGGTCGGGGAGGGCATGGTGTACTGCCTGCAGTCCCGGCTGAAGGGCCGTGCTGGCGCCGAGGGCAGCATCAACGCTGGCGGCTGCAACTTCAACTCCTTCCTGCGCCGCACCGTCAGGTTTGTGGGTACGTTGTGCCACGGCCCGGACAGCATCTGGGGGCTGGAGGGGATGTGGGGCCACCCTGGCTGTGACAGCAGGAGCACGGCCCCACCCAGACCCTGGGCACTGCACCAGACCCATCCCGGTGGGTGCCCCAGGGCTGGGGCAGTCCTGGCTGCCCCACTGTCCCATTCCTGCCATCCCCAGGTGTGCACGTGTTCGGGCTCTGTGCCACAGCCCTGGTGACAGACGTCATCCAGCTGGCCACAGGCTACCACGCTCCCTTCTTCCTGACTGTCTGCAAGCCCAACTACACCCTGCTAGGCACCCCCTGCGATGCCAACCCCTACATCACCCAGGACATCTGCTCAGGCACCGACAAGCACGCCATCCTCTCTGCCAGGTACGTGCCAGGGGAGCCCTGCATGGCACTGCCAGCCCTCCTGCCCTGTCCCAACCATATCCCTTCTCCCTGCAGGAAGACCTTCCCATCCCAGCACGCCACACTCTCAGCTTTTGCTGCTGTCTATGTGTCGGTGAGTTCCCAGCACTGCCTGGCACAAGTCCCATGCCATGGGCAGCTGTGTCCCTCTCCTGTTGGCACTGACAAGCTCTGGCCAATATTCCTGTGCCTGCGCTGGGTGTGTGCACAGGCACCTGCAGCCCCACATGCACCCAAGAGCTCTGTGCATGACTAACAGCCTGTTCCTGCCCCAGATGTATTTCAACTCCATCATCTCGGACAGCACCAAGCTCCTCAAGCCCATCCTGGTCTTTGCCTTCGCCATCGCTGCTGGCATCTGTGGCCTGACCCAGATCACCCAGTACCGCAGCCACCCCGCTGATGTCTACGTGGGCTTCCTGATTGGCGCTGGCATTGCTGCCTACCTGGTGGGTGCTGGTCCTGCCCTGTGCCCAGGGAGGGGGCTGGGGGATGCTGTGGGGCTCCACACTCTCCAGAGCAGCTGTGGCCACGCCATCCCTGGAATTGTTCAAGGCTGGACATGGCTTGGAGCAACTTCATCTAGAGGCAGGGATGTTGGGCTAGATGACCTTTAAAAGCCCTTTCCAACACAAACCATTCTAGGATTTTGTGGTTCCCCTTCCCACAGGCTTTCCATGCTGTTGGCAACTTCCGTGCCCCGACGGAGCGAGCCCCAGCCCAGGCCCCGGCCAAGGATGCGCTGCGGGCGCTGACGCAGCGGGGCCACGACTCCGTCTACCACCAGAACAAATCGGTGAGTGCAGTCATCACAGTGCAAGAGTTCAGTTGTCATTGCATTGCAAAGGCTCCATATTGCCAGAGTTTTGTGCCTCCTTGATGTTTCTTGTAGGCAGCTCCTCCAGGCACTGACTCTTCCTTGTCCTCGCAGTAGCCAGCTGTGTGATGGTGTTCACAGGGGTCTCAGGTTGAGGGAAGAGATAAGGATTTGACTCCAGGTTTCAGAAGGATTGATTTATTATTTTATGATATACATTACATTAAAACTATACTAAAAGAATAGAAGAAAGGATTTCATCTGAAGGCTAGCTAAGAATAGAATAAGAAGGAATGATAGTAAAAACTTCTGTCTTGGACAGAGAGTCTGAGCCAGCTGACTGTGATTGGCCATTAATTACAAACATCCAACATGGGCCAATCCCAGATGCACCTGTTGCATTCCACAGCAGCAGATAATCAATGTTTGCATTTTGCTCCTGAGGCCTCTCAGCTTCTCAGGAGGAAAAATCCTAAGGAAAGGATTTTTCATAAAAGATATCTGCAACACAACTGACTCCAGATCCCTCAACCAACCAATCTACTCTTTTATAACACTCATCTTATTGGCTACAGGTGTGGCCTGTTAAAATCAGGCCTGCTCCTAATCTTTAGTAATTGGTTCAGCTGCAACTCTTTAGGGGATAAGATTATATTCCATACCACCTTCTTTTACCCATATAGTGTCTTGGTTTGGAAAGACAGGAGTCTGCTAAGGAAGGCAGGAGCCTGCCCTGAAATGGAGAATGTAAACCCTCTCCACCCCTCCGAATTGTTATAAATTTTAAATTAAGGGGCTCTCAAGCAAAGAATATGGGAGCAGGAAATAACAGTTCTTTAATAGGGAAGAAAAAAAATTATAAAATAAACAATGCAGTACACTAGAACAACACTGATAGAGTCAGAACCCAACCTGACACCCTGTGGGTCAGGGTGTTGGTGGCAGTCCCGTGGCTCAGCCCTCCTGCAGTGTCAGGGCTGGTTCTGCTGGAGCAGGGATCCTGTAGAGAAGGATGGATTCTTCCTCTGAAGATCCAGTGGAAGGAGAGGCAGCTGCTGTTCATCTGGAGAATCCAATGGAGAAAGCCGTGCTGGTGTCTCCAAACCTCTGGATTCTATCTGGGTAGCAATGCTTGGCTCCTCCCTCTGGGCTCACATCTCCCAGTGGGATGCTGTAGTTCTTATCAGCCATGCAGGGACATTCCATAGCTGTTATCAGCAGATGTCCCCTCCTGAAGTGTGATTGTGGTCACTCAAAGAGAGAGATAAGGCAAACTGCCCACTTGACAAAAGATAATCTGCCATACAGATGGTAACAGAAAACATCTTGCATTGCAATCTGGAACAAGTGTATGCCCCTACAGGTGAGCACGGACGAGCTGAACCCACAGGCGCGCCTGGAGGAGGCGGCACGGCCGGTGCCGCGCGAGAAGAACTCCCTGGGCAGCCTGAAACGGGCCAGCGTGGACGTGGACCTGCTGGCCCCACGCAGCCCCATGGGCAAGGAGAACATGGTGACCTTCAGCAACACCCTGCCCCGCGTCAACACCCCCTCCATGGACGACCCCGCGCGGCGCCACATGACCATCCACGTCCCCGTGGACGCCTCCCGCTCCAAGCAGCTCATCACCGAGTGGAAGCAGAAGTCGCTGGAGGGTCGGAGCATGACGCTGGCCGAGGAGGCGGCGCAGGCCCGGGCTGCGGGGGAGCCCGGCGAGGAGGTGCCGCCCTCTCTGTACCCCACGGTGCAGGCGCGCTCGGCGGAACGGGCGGCCATGGGGCCTCGTGTGCTGATCCAGCCCCGGCCGGGCGCCTCGCAGCTGGTGCACATCCCCGAGGAGAGCCAGGCGGGCGCCGGGGCCGCGGCCGCCAGCGGGGCGGCCGTGAGGGCCAAGTGGGTGATGGTGGCAGAGAAGGGGGGAGCGCAGAGGGTGGCCAACCCGCCGCGCCTGATGCAGGTCATCGCCATGTCCAAGCAGCAGAGCCTTGTCTCCGTCACGCCCAAGCACTCGGAGACGTCGTCGTCCTCCACCAGCTCTGACTCCTCGCAGTACCGCTCGCCCTCGGAGCGCGACAGCTCCAGCATCATCACCATCGACGCCCACGCCCCTCACCACCCCGTTGTCCACCTCTCTGCTGGCAACGGGCCCTGGGAGTGGAAGTCGGGGCCGAAGGGGCCAGAGGGGTCAGACACCTACGAGCTGGGTGAGGTGGGGAAGGATTTCCACGGCTTCCGCCCGGCCAAGAGCGCCGGCGTGTCCCCGGGCTCCTCTGTCAGCGACATGGAGCAGGACGAGCCGCGCTACGGCAGCCTGGCCGCCATCCCGGGGGCAGCAGGGGGTGGTGGGGAGCGGGTGGAAGCCCCCCCAGAGGGGCTGCTGGCCGCAGCCAGCCGTGACTCCACGCTGAGGAGGAAACCGGCCGAGCGGGACGGGCCAGGGGACAGCGAGGTGGACCTGTACTACAAGAAGATGCAGGCAGGCCGCAGGTTTAAGGACTGAGCCCCGGTGCCCCACGCCCCTGTTCTGGTTTGGGGGGCTCTGTGATGCTGGGGTGCCTCTGCAGGGGATGGCAGGACAGGGCTGGGTTTGCTCTGGACCGGCACGGCCACGCTGGTGACATCTGTGGGACCCCCAGCACGGGACCCTGCTCCTGCTCGGGCAGCTGGTGGGGCTCTGTCCCCCCACAGGCTGTGGGGATGGGCAGCTCCAAGCACTTTTGACTTTATTTTTCTCTCTAACACTGGTGCTGACATTTCCGAGGGGTTATTTTATTCCAGCTCTGGAAGTGGATGTCTGTAGGGGGGCGGGGAGGGACAAATGGTGCTGAAGGGCTTTGGGGGGAATAGATTAAGGGATTTAACAGGGGGAAGAGGCTGCTGTGGGGCAGCAGGCCCCAGCTCATGTGGGGTTTGTGGGTGCTGTGACAGCCCCACATCCTGCACCACCGGTCTGAGGGAGCCTGAGGGTGGACGGACTGGGAGGGGGGGGTCTGCCCAGCGCTGTGGCTCTGGGTGTGAGAGGCTGTAAATACTGCAGGGACTGGAGGAGAGGGGGGTCTTGGGGTGGGGGTGCAGTGGGGGCTGAGCTCTGCCCCAGCACGAGCAGCCCTGGGCTGCAGCTGACGTTTGGGGGGAAGCAGGGAGGGGATCTCCAGGCTGCGAATGTCGGGCAACAGCTGGAGCTGCTGTGGTTTGAAAAGCAAATAAACACGTGGATGTTGCCTGGCTGGGTTATTTTGGCAGGTGGAGGCAGCTGAATCCCACAACTGGTGGGGGGTAGGACCAGGGCTCCGTGGGAGCTCCCAGCCCCGGGGAGCAGTAGCTGGGGCAGCCGTGTCCCCCCCCAACAGGACACTGTGCCGATGGCACCAAACTGCCACTGCCAATTGGATTAGCAGTGGATATCCCAAAGCCTTTGCCTTGCAAACATATGGATTATCCACATAACCCTGACTCGGTGCTGGAAAAGCCACCCGGGATTAGCAGGAGGATTGTGGCAGCAGCTCAATGGTCTGGGGGTTGTGGGGGGCTCTGGGGGGGTGGGAGATGAGGGGTCCCACTCCAACCAGCCCGAGGGCCCTGGGGCTGCGCCATCCAGCCGTGGTGACCCGGAGAGGTGACCGGGAGAGGTGACCCGCAGCCGCTGGCGAAGGTCACCGGCATTGACGCCACGCTCCGGCGGGCCCGGGCGGGGGTCGGGGCGGTGCGGGGGCTCCCAGCCCGGCAGCCCCGCGTCGCCCCCGCGCTCACGGCTCATTGCGGTGCCGATGGCGTCACACGCCGCTTCCCGCCGCCTCTGACCCAGCGGTTTCCATGGCAACTGACAGCCCCGCATCGCTCTCGCAGTCTCGGGCAAACCCCCCCAGCCCCGACCCGCCTTGGGCAGCCCCCCCATCCCCAGCAGCCGCTGCTGCATCGCTCGGGGACCCGCGGGGTCGGGAGAGAGAGGGACCATCCTCATCCTCATCACCATCCTCACTCATCCTCAATCCTCCCCCCACAGGGCTGCAGCAGGAGGGGCTGTCAGCCCCCAATCGTCAGCTCCAGCCTGGACTCTGCCTCGGCACCACTCGTGGCCGGTGTCCCTTTTCCCTTGGGGACACCCTCTGCCCGGAGTCCCCGCGTGTCCCCAGAGGCAGGGCCCGCCTTTGTGACACACAAAGGGCTCAGCCCCACTGCCGGCCCCGCCCCGGGGCTCGCTTTACCATTTGGGATTCCCAAATCGCTCCCCGATTTGGGGTGAGCGCTTTGGGGTTCCAGCTGCAAGAAAAGTCCCTTTCCTCACCCCGAGGTGCTGGGGGCGTGGGGAAGGCCGGGCTTTGGGGTGCTCAGTCCGCAGGCAGCACCATCCCCAAGGCCGGGCTTTGGGATACTCACCCTGCAGGCAGCACCTTCCCCAAGGCCGGGCTTTAGCGCACTCACTCCACAAGGAGCACCATCCCCAAGGCCGGGCTTTAGGGTGCTCACTGTGCAGGCAGCGCCTTCCCCCGGCTCCAGGCAGGGGCTGGAAGAGCCCTTTGGTGCAGAACCCGCGTTTTTCCCGTTAAAGGCAGCGTTCAGGGCAGTTTTTCAGAGCCAGCCCGGGGTGGGGAGGATGCAGAAGCAGCCCCTGACACGGGCTCTGCTGTCCTGGGGGTTCTGCCGTGGGAAGGGACAGGACAAGACCCCCCCAGAGCCAGCGCTGTTCCCATGGGGACCCCCGGCCATCGCTGCCACAGCCAATCAGTGTCCGAGGGGCCAGCAAAGGGCACAGGGATGCCCGCGGTGGGTGCAGAGCCTGGGGAAGCAGCCCCAGAGCAATGACCCTGCTCACTGAGCACATCGCCCTGGGCCCGGCTTTCAGAGGCAGCTGTTACAAATCCCATCAGCCTTTCAAGGAACAACAGTGGTCCCTTTCAGCAGCCCCCGGCTCCAGCAGGACCCCCTCGGTAACCCTGGAGGCAGAGGGCTGTGCAAACGCCTGTGGAATATTCTGGAGCCTAATGGCAGCTCAGCCCAAAGGGATGGGCCCAGCAGAGCCACAAGAGCAGCTCCAGGTGAGGATTGTGTCCCCTCAGGTGACTTTGGGACAGGAGTTTGAGCAGAGCTGAACGTATAGAACCAGATCCCTAAGGAAGCACTCTGCTCCAAGGGAGGGCATGGAGAGATGGGCATTGCACCTCATCCCACAGGATGGAGAATGCCACATCCAGCCCCACAGCTACAGCACAGGACTACAGAGAGGAGGGTTTGACTCAGAGTGGGTTATTTTTCATGGGTATTAGCCAGAACATATGGAAAGTTTAGGAACATGAAGTAACAAAGTGCTGGAGTGTGACACAGGCAGGGCATCAGTGAGGGCCCGACAGCCTCGGGCCTTGGGGCTCTCTCCAGGTCAGACCCCATCCCATGGCTCCACGGAGACAGGGACACGCACTGCCAGCCCAGAGGGTGGGAAAAGTCAAAGTTAAAATAAAATGAGGCAGCTGGAATTACATGAGAAGGAAAAATCAGAAGCAAAACAGGCACAATAAAGAGGAGGAAGATCAGGAGTGAAGGATACAGAAGAATTTATTGAAAGCACAAGTACAGACTGGGCACCAACTGCTTCTACAATCTCAACAGGAAATAATGGAGCTACAGAAAGGTACAAAGGTTGTTATAAAATAGTTTTAATTTCATTTCATTTTGCATTACAAACATTCTTTGAAAGAGGCAATGGAATTCTGATGGTGTGTACACTTCCCCTCCCCACCCACCTTCCACAATACTGAACCTGGAATTGCTGTTATCAAAATATACAATACATCTGGTCACCATAAAAAACTGGGTTTTGCTGCCCCTCATGTCTTACAACAGGTATAAAAAAATTATAAATATGTACACCCTTAGTTACTCACATTCTTTACATGCAAACACAGGATCCGAAGGGAGCGCCCGCCGTGCTGGGGGGCCTGGTTACCCCAAACCCATCTGGGATTTCCATGGGACACCCAGAGTGTCCCGGCCGGGGCCCGGCCCCGGGAGCCCCCCCAGAGCTGGGGAGGGTGATGGGGGGCACTGAGCTGTCACCCCAGTGCTGCTGGGCTGGGTCTCCTTGTGTGAGGTGTTTCACTAAGGAGGGGACAAACCAACAGCCACCAGAGCGCTGGCTGTGCCCTCCTGCTCCTTGGGGAGCTCTGCAGGGGCAGAGCCCCGGCTCCAGCACAGATTTAGAGGTACCCAAGAGCAGCTGGGGTGATGCTGTCAGCAGGGGTTTTGCCCTTTTTGGGGTACCCAGCACACCACAGCACCAGGCAGACCCTCACTCGGACCTCACATGCTTCTCCAGCATAATTCATATCCTTGAGAGTCCAGGGAGGAACTACAGAAAGTTAAGACTTTTCCAAACACTCAGTGCTAGGCAAGTCAAGAGCTCCCACACCAAGCAAGGAAATCAGAACTTGCAACACTAAGACAATTAAAAAACAAACTTTGGTCCACAATTTGCAGAAAAACCCTGAAAAAAAGTACAAGATTCTTGTTATTTTGCATCCGAACAGGTTGCAGGTTAGAGGGAAATGTAAGGCAACATCGGATCACACGGAATAGAAGGCAGAATGGCCCGGGAAAGAGTTGTAAGCCAGAAAAAAAAAATTAAAATTGTTGTATCATTGGGAAAAACTGATCTGCTGCATTCTACTTTTAATAAATTCCCTTCCTAGAACAACATCTGGGCTTATAGGTTCAAAAGGTAAAAAAAAATCTTTAGCCTGGGTCCTTTTCCTTCTATTTCTGAGCTGTTTGTGCTCATTCTCTCACACCCTCGGCTCTGCTCATCCTCAGCCACGACCTCAGCCTGGAAACTACTCCTGCCCTACAGCTTTAATTACAAAACAAAGAAAATAAAGTACAGTATACACGGGTAATACCACAAAGGAGTAAATTTAGATTACGTTTATACCATCTTATCATTCTATAAAAGGTACTTAAAACTATTTCTTTTGCATATAAAGAGATTAGAATATTTGGTCAACTGGAAATATTGCTAGGCACAGAGGACAGCAACGGCATCAAAGTATAATACAAGGATTCAAACAAAAGCTCAAATGCTGAAGACATGCTCTAAGAACGACGGCGGAGCTACAGCAGCCTCGTTAATCTCCAATTAGGGGCACAAAGGTACCTCTTGCAGGCACCTTTCTAATTGTGGGGTATCCAAGGATTCTCCAAATCCTAGCCAAGCATTTAGGTATATACACACACAATTTTGACAAACTCTGATTCATCTTTCACAAGTGTCCCACAGCGGCTCTGCTGTCCCTCTGTGAGGGCAGAGCCTGCGGGCTCGCTCCTGACACTGGAATGTGATTTGGCCTTGGGAACGCTCCCCCACCCACACCTTTGCTCAGCCAAAGGCTCTCAGGTAACTCCCACCTGTGAGTTTGCAGGTGGCAATGACCCACGAGCAGACTGGGAAGTGGCACAGGGCACACGTGGAGATCGAGACACACACACACACACCAGGGGGCAGCGGGGAACGACTGCCCTGAGTCACAGCCCAAAAATTTCCTTTATCCACTTTGCCAGCTCCCCCTGCTGATCGTCAGCCAGAGCCTTTCCCCCCCTCAGCTCTGCCCAGCCCCGACCTGCAGCTCGGATGTTTTTCCCCAAAGAAGTAGAAGGTTTAAGGCACAGGACAGCAGGTGCACAGGTAAGGTGGGATCAACGCAACCGAGTGTTGTGCTGGGCGGGTTGGGAGCTCCTGGTCACCACAATCCTGACTCCAAGGCGCTACAGTGAAATTCACACAGTGGTTTTAGGTCTTTCAAGGCATGGATGGGTAAGGAAATTAAAAAAAGGCATCAATGTGAAACCTGATAAAACTTGTTGGGATCTGCTTTTTGGGGGAGGAGGAGCAGGAGGGGAGGGGAATTTCCCAGAGCAGGTTCCATAGTGTAAACTTGAACTTGTGATTTTTACTGGAACAGTCAAGATTGTTACCCATCACCGCAAGGTTAGCAAGAGGAATTAATTTTCTTTTTTTTTTTTAAAAACCGGTAAACTGATTTCTCTTTAAAAAAATAAAATCTCTGGTCTTTTAAGGTCACTTCAGCTGCATTTTTAAAGTGGCTTTTTTTTTTTTTCTGGAATGATGGAAGTTGAAACCCTGGTGTCCAGCCTTTTAAGGTCAAGGCTGAACCCCAGAGGTTTTAAGTCAAGTCCATTTTTACTCAGGCCTTTCCAAGCTCTAAATGGTGGACTTGGAGAAGGACACACGCAGGTGATGGTTCTCCCCCAGGTCATGATTGTGGAGGTCAATGAGGGACTGAATGGCTTCTTCCACAGAGCCCATCTGGATCAGAGCCATTTTACGGTCCTTCCTGACAAGACACAAGTTTCAGGCATGTTTAGATCCATTGCAGGAGCTTTCCCAACTTGATTCAAGTTCTCTCATCCAGCACAGAATGAGCCCCCCAGGGATCTGCAGCACACTCACTCTCTTTAGAGGAGTGTCTCTGTGGCAAGCACGTGCAGCCCGCACTCAGTGCTCAGCCCAAGGTTACTCAGGAATTCTTTATATTCCACAGTCAAACACTGTTAGAAAGGATTCTGCTCACCTTCGAGCTGTTTGACTGGAACCAAGTACTTCCACCCTTCCCATATGAATAGCCCAGAGTAGGGAGAGGATATAATACAAAACACTTACTGGAAGAATTTGAATCCTTTGACCATCCCACCATTGCTTGAAAATAACAACTTAAGATCTTCTTCAGTTACTGAAGGTCTGAAACAAAAAATTTTCCCAGTTAAACAGATGCTGACAGACCAAGGTAATCTCAAAAAACTAATTTTCATGAGAGTTTTCTAAATTCCCAACCAGCAGCCTCTTGGCAAGGCAAGACAATGAAACAGGGACTGGGTGAGCTCTCCTGACAGCAACACAGAGCTGCAAACACTTCAATACCCAGCCACACAGGAACTCTCCCTGCTGACACTTACGGAATATTGGACAGATGAAGAGTGGCAGATGGAGGAAAGATGTTTTGGAAATTTTTGGAGCCTGGTTTCTTGAAACGATGAAGAGGAGAAGTGCCATAGTCCTTGGTCAGGCCGTGGTCCTCCTGGTTCTCGCGGGGCAGCTGCACTGTCTGGTGCTTGGACAGCGTGATGCGGATCGGCTTCCCGTGGAGCTTCTGCCCATTCAAGTGGCTCATGGCTGCAAGGGGAGGACACACCTGACTGCAGGGTACTTCAGTTTGCTCCAGACATGAATTCAAGGCCACAGTTTCACTGGCCTCGTAGACACCACACCCTGCAGGGTCCCTCTGCTTCACTGTATTCTTTGCCTGTTTCCCTCTCACACCCACGAGCCGCCCCAGCCCCAGAGATGCCCCACAGCCACATCCCACAAGGCCTGGATACATTTGGGTCTTCTTTACAGAAAGTTTTAACTACCCATTTTGTCCCTAACTGCCCAGAGTCTGACCCTGCCAAGCTTACCAAGCTGGGCCTGATTCCCATCGGCCATCTGAACCAGGGCATTATCTTTCTTATTAAATAAAATCTTCACCCTCTGCACATCACCATAGACTCCTTCAAAGAGGGAGGAAACAAGAACAGTCTTAGGTAGGGAAACAAAAAGTCTAATTCAACTTAACATCAGCTAATCAATCCAACAGCAAAAACATCCATTCCCAACCAGAACTGATCTCATTCCAATCATGGTTACATATTCTGCTCTAATTAGGGGAATTCTTATATAGCAGAATAATAATGGAACAATACATTAAAGAAAAGACATTGGGTTTCAGCAAAAAGCCAAAATCTTACTGCCAGAAGACTGGACAATTTTGCATGCTCTCACAATTTAAAACTCTTATCAAAGACATGCAAAGCAATAACCCATGCAGAACTGAACCAAAACCAAAGGCAAACTAAATTAAACAGCAAACTAAGTAAACAATGTAAAATCAAAATTACGCATTCAAACAAAAAAAAAAAAAGAAAAAAAAAAGAAAAAAAAAAGAAAAAAAGCAAACTGCAAACTGTACATTTCTGAAGTATCAAAAAGTAATCTCAAATAAATGAAAAAACAAGGTAATAAAAAGTGTGAATAATAACATACCGAAAAGAATAAAGAGGCATTGGGGTGTAACTCTCTTTAGAGAACAGCAGAGCAAGGCAGCGGAGGGACAGGGAAGAGGTAAGGAATCGAAGGGGAGAGCGAGGTTGCACAAATCGTCCACAACGAGGAAGGGCAGAGTCCCCGCAGGAAATGGCGAAATTGGTTGATGGATGATGAAGTTTTCAAGATGGTTAATATTGAAGGGCAGGTTGGTTTCCGAAGAGCAGGGTTTGTTTTATTTTTTTTTTTTTTGGAAGGGGAATGTTTTTATTTTTTATTTTTTTTTTTGTTTCAAGCAACAACAGGAAGCAGAAGTACCGTGCAGTCAGTTGGCAAAGAAATTCCGGATCGGGGGAAGAAAAAAAATTCAGGGATGGGGAGAAAAGAAAAAAGTAGCAAAAAACACAGGTCAGTAAATACATAAGGAATATGTAGTGTTCCATCAGTCAGATTTATAGAATTCTACATACAATAACTTGCTTACAGAAACAGTTAATAGGTTTTACCTAGTGGAACACAATGATAAAGAAAAGGCATTTTTACTTCAGATATACAAAGGAGTAAGAGACAGTATCCCCCCAGAGTGACTTCCACAGGTGCAATAACCAATTCAATTGCAATAGCATTCCCTAAAATTTTACTAAAAATATTTTCTCTGTTTACAATATTGACCTCATGGACCAAGACACAAACAGCTTCATTTGCTGCTTGGGGTCAGGAACTGCAGGAAGCAATCCATGCCATAATACTTGGGTGGAAAGAAACAAGGAACGTCCACCTTGGATATCAACCACTGCTTTACACAAACAGATCACGTGGATGAGCAGCTGTACTGCCACAAATCCCACTCCAAGGTCTGCTGGAAGCACTCAGATAAGGAGCTGGTACCTTGTTTGTAGAGGACTGTTCCTGCTCTGTGGCCTGACCTCACCGTGCAGAAACCCAAAGTACTGGGTCACCACAAGCTGAGATGTGTGGACTGCTCCCACTTTTGTGGAAGAAAAAAATGGAGCAATTTCAGCTCCCATGATTCCCACTCAGGAAAACCCCATGGCAGAGCAGTCACTGCAGGCAATACTGTCTCTTTACTAACTGGTTGTGGCACAGGTAAGTTTCTACAACACTGATTATACAGGCAGTGGAAAAAGTTTCATGTCTGTTAGTTCACAGCTTCAGTCCAAGTCCCAAAGTCTCTCTAGCCCAAAGACAAGCTGGATGGAGAGTGAAGAGCTCCTCAAAAAATACCACAGGGCATGAAATAACTGCTTGCTCCTGCCTAAACAGAGCTGTGAGAAATCTGAGAAGTGCAGCACAGCCCCTTGTCCTGCCACTACCATCCAGGCACCCAACAGCTTCCTGGGAACACACACTTGGAAGCATCACACTGCTCAGGAATAATAATGCCTGCAATTATCAGGGCTTATGGTAGAACAAAGCAGAGATGAGAGTCCCTGGAATGGCAGAGCAGTTTCCAGGCAGCGCGAGCAGCAAATCCCAAAACTGTTCCACAGCCCCTGCTGTTATTTCATGCCCTGGAGAGAACAGCAATGACAGGTAAGAACAGTCTGAAACATGATCCAATTGGTTCATCTCATTAAGAGTTAAACATTTTGATCATTCATCACATCCAGGCTTCCCCTTTGATCCAAAGAGGTTTTGTGGTGACTCTGCCATCACTGGTAAGTTTTACAGCTTTGCAAAGTGCTATTAACGTGTGTGCACAGTCCCACCAGTTACAGCTCCTCAGCAGAGCCTCATCACTCTGCTGAACACCAGAGGTTCTACACTTTCAATCCAACCAGATCCAGGGGCTGACTAAAGGAAAATTCAAGCCCCCCATATCCAATTCCCTTATGGTGCTGTCTTTCATTAAACAAGGTTTTTGTTCAATTATTACTTGCATTATTTTTAGAGAAATCCAAATATTTCAACTCACTCAGTTAAGTAGAATTGAAAATGTAAACTGTGAGCTGTTAAGGGGTTTAGCTAAGGAAAAACTTCCAGGAATCCTGGAAGGGGGAAATGTGCAAGCACATGGCAGAGGAAACACTGCACAGGTACAAGGTCAAGCTAGCAGGGATCCAGACACTACACAGAAAGAGCAAAGGTCAGCATGAAGCCTCTCTGTAGTTCTGAATTAATGTATTAAAAACTACAACATGCCAAGGAAAAGGAATGGACATGGCTACTCTGTGACCCAAATGACACTATTCCATGGGAATGGTGGGGAGACTCCACACAGAAGAGGGAGGAAGGGACAGGCATTGTAGTCTCTGGGGGACAAGAGCAGGCAGGCAGCATCCTTGGCTTTGAACCAAGGAAGAGCAATTTCAATCTGAGATGGACTTTCCCATTTCCCTTCAGCAACTAGAGTACTGCTCTGCCCTGCACCTGGGGCTGTCAGAGCACGGCAGCGGCTGCTCTAGCGGTGCCGCTTCCTTTGGATACAGCAGGATTTCACTTTCAATGAATTTCAGCCCAATTCGTGTTCAGAAAGTGAAAGCAGAGATAACAGGAAGGAGAAAAAAAAACCAAGTAAAGTTAGGACTGCACTAACCTCTGGGATCAGATTGCTAACCAGCAGCACGGAGTGCCCTGTCCCAGACAGGCCGGGAATGGCAATCCGTCCTGCTGCAGCCGCCGCAGCTGCTGCTGGAATAGCCAAAGGAGCAAGTGCTCCAGGAACACTTGGAACTGTCAGGCCTGGAAATTAAAGAATATTAACCAGTAAAGAATTAACAGCACGTACTCTAGTGTATTTGCTGCACCAGAAGGGAGAACAGCACACCCTCTGAACCATGCAAGTCATCATTCCCAAAAGTGCCCGTGTAATCCTAAGGGCACAACAGGAGCCTCCGCTTCTGGTGCTGCAGGAAATGTTTTGGTTTCTAAGAGGATTTGCTCTTGCAGTGCCTGGTGCTGAGCAGGTGCCTCAGCACTCTGGAGCGTGCTTCACAAGCAGCGGATGAGCACAAAGCCTCAGCTCTGCTGTGCAGGGCAGGTGTCACACACAGGGCACGGGGAGGGTCCGTCCAACCAGGGCATGCACAATGTGCTCTCATCACACATGCAACCACCAGGTACCCTGTGCCACCATCACCCAGCTCTCCTGACTGGGAAACACTGCAGCTGGACTCACAGGCATCCCTAGACTGCTCCCAGTAGCAGCCCTTCAAGGGCAGAGCTTTAGAGCTCAAGAAACAACTGCTGGTAGTCAATTCCATGGATTAATCCCCAAAGCAGCCCTTCTTGTTTCCTCAGCAGGGTTGGATGTTACCAAACAGCAACGCCTAAACAGCCCACTCTGCTTGTTTGTCATAAGCAAGGAAATTCCATCATGTTCCCAGAGAGCCAACGTGGCTTGGAATGCTGAAAACCCCAGCAAGGCTTGTTTAGGCTGGCACTCCTGCAAGCATGGTCACCACCTCCAGTTTTCAGACTCTTGGCTACTTCTGGAAGTAGCAATGTTCTGTTAACCTACAGCATGGGCTGTGAACTTCAAAGTTCACCTTAAATATCAGCCTTCTCAAAATATTTAGGGAAAAAATGGACAGATTCCTTGCTTCTGACCACATTTACAGCTGTCAAATAGAGGTCCTAACCTCTGTAATGACAAGAGGAAATTCAAGGCACAAGAACTTTTATCTCCTCACCACTTTCCCATATTATTTCAGAGTTTGCCTTTACTGTTTCTCCCATCCTGCTTTATTCATCTTCTTCCCATCACCAGGACATTGCCCAGAGGTGCTGCAGCTGCACACAGCATTCCTAGCTGAGGTGATGTACTGGATTCCTTCCATGTCTAAATGCCAGCATTTACAATTCACATGGCTAACCTAACCAAAAACATCACTGCTTTGATTTAAAACATGAAGTTGCTTCAGCAACACAAAACCTACACAGAATTTCAACTTATGAAATACAGTACCTGTAGCCTGAGGAATGGCAAAAGTAGGAGGAAAGCCAGCTCCAGCATATGGAGGAGAAATTATTCCTGGGGCACCTGGGAAAGACAGACACATTATAAAAAATGCCCAACAGCAGGAAAACTCTAAACTTCACAGAACAATGTAATATTCTGAGTTGGATGAGATCAACAAGGATTATCAAGTCCAGCTCCTGGCCCTACACATGACAGCCCCAACCATGTGGCTCACGGTGTTGTCCAAATGCTTCTCCATTTCTCTCAGGCTTGGTGTTGTGACCACTGCCCTGGGAAGCCTGTTCAGTGCTCAGCCACCCTCTGGGTGAAGAACTTTTTCCTTATATCTAACCTAAACTTCCCTAAACTTAGCCAAAATGTCTTGATCTGTCTTTCAACAGAAGCATTTAGTTGAAAGCTAAACCCCAAATGCCTCTCACGTTAACAATGGACTCCCAGAGATCTCCAAAACAATTCCTGGCCAAACACCAGGTGGCACCAGAGGCACCGACCACGGGGTTTGGCACTAACCTGATCCTCAGTGATTCCCAAATGTTCTACCTCAGTTACACTCTATTCAAATAAAGTTTCTGACCAAATACACCAGGATGACATCCCTTCCCCTTCTCCTGACACACTGTCCCAAACTGTGCTTGAGTTTGCCCAAAAATCACCAACAAGGGTATAAGCAAAAGTTACATCTAATTAAACTACAAAGCACAACAATTGGTAAGATTTACTCTACTTACAAAGGACAACTAAGGCACAACAACAAAACCAAACAAAATCCAGGCAATGAAAACAGAAAGGAATTGAAGTCTACCTAGGTATGTGTGTGTGTAAAAACAGAGTAAAGAATGCTGCCTAAAGCTCAACACTTCAATTAAACAGTACTTTAACTTGACTTATACCTAAATTTAGAGCTTAACTGTAACACTCTAAAAGAGAAATAACACTTAACAGCATTTAGCCTAAATTTTAGCTATAATTGACCTAGCTTTCAGACCTGCTATAGCAAATATGCAAAGGGTATGCATGCAGACAGTCAGTGAAAGATAAGGCACCTTTGGAAAAATGCCCTGAGAAAGAGCTGAGCCCAGGTGGTGTTTGCAAGGACAAGGCACTTTTCAGAGCACAGTGAGAATGAAAAGAAGCCAGGGGGTGCAGGCAGGGAGGTTCACCATGACACACACACATATCAGCTGGCTTTGTGCTGTTCCCACTTGCTGAACTCACCAAAAGCAGCTGCCATGGTCTGGTCCAGGGTGGGCTGGCTGTCCCCAGAGGGCAGGTCTGGGCGGGTGTAGTCCCTGCTCTTGTCGTTGTTGTATTTTACATTGAGGCTCGTGAGCTTGGAGAAGTCGATGCGCAGCGTGCAGCAGGCGTTGTAGATGTTCTGTCCATCCAGAGACTGAGAGGAAACAAAACCAGTCCTCACCCAAATGCATTCAGACCAAACTCACAGCAATGGCTCCCTGGAGAGAGGGTGTGTTAGGCCATCCCACAGCTCCACCTGAGAACAGGTATCTCACGTGGAGACAGCTCTGCTTCATTCAGCCCCTCTGGCAGCCTCCAGGTTGCAATTCCCTCCCACTCACACTTTGTCCTTGGGGTAATGTTGGTGTCAGCCCACCCTGAGCTTGGATTAAACAAGGCAAACAAGTGAGAACAATCCAGCACTCACCATTTTGGCATGCTGAGCACTCACGGGGTCAGCATATTGCAACAGGGCCTGAAACTGGTGGTTCTTCGTGAATGTGATGATTTTCAAGACTGTACCAAATTTGGAAAAGATCTGCAAGGTAATATTTGTGGATCTTGTTATCACATTTCCAGTAAGATAATTTCACATTGATCTCTTATTACAAGCAGAAAGAAAAGTCTTTTAGCCTGTCAGCCTTCAACTGCAGCTCTGAAGGGTTTTTTTTAAACCACACTGTGGGCATTGCTTGACTGGCATCATGGCACCAGCCTAGAACACACCAGAGTGGCTGAACTGCTCCCTAAGCACAGTTTATTTATTGTGGGTTAATTAACAGGAATGTTCACAAACACCTTCAGGAACTCGACCTCTTCCAGGAATTTTAGGAATTCTTAAATGCAGTCAAGCTTGTAGTTTAAACATGAAGATAGCATTAAGCAATCACAGCAGATAGAGGCAACTTTCCAAAATGGCTGCTGCCTACATGGCTCCTGGACACTGTATTTGTTTTCCTGGACCCAGCAGAAGGATGAGGATCAGCTACTTTTGCTAAAACCTAAACTGAAGAACTGTAATTGATAATAATAAAGTGGACTAATAATAATAAAAGTGGATTAGGACTCAAATCTCTGGAAACTGAAATCATGTAAGAGTGGGGGACTAAAACTAGCAGCATCTCCTGCAGGTGTACGGTTTTCAGAAAAGTCTGACAGTTCTGTTCAGAACTTGCATTGTACAAACACAAACCACAGACATTGCAACCACACCAACACACCGGATGCTGCTGCCCCTTCCTCTAGAACAATCTTCAAGCACTTGTGGTGATGTGTTTTACCTGGTGCAGAACATCCAGAGTGACAGGGTAGAAGAGATTCTCCACAATGATCCTCAGGACAGGGCTCTGGCCAGTGATTGCCATGCCTGCATCGACGGCCGCAGCCGTGGCGGCCAGCGCCACAGCCCCGGCCTGCACCTGGGTCACGGCTTGCAGAGCTGCTTGGGCACGCTGCAGGAGCAAAAAAAGCTGTTAGAGCCACATTTCTGCTTCCAAAAAACCACACAGGCAGCTCTCCTCGAGCTCCCTTCTCTGCAAACAGCTTGCTGGATTCAGCAGTGAGCAGAACTGCGCTGCTTCGAAGGCTGGGGGATAGTTGAGACAGAGTCAATAAAGACCACCCCAACCAGTAAGGGCAAGGCAAAAATGCCAACTAAATCAACCATGCAGTACCTATGCTATGGCAAAACCTTGCTCTGCATAAGCTGATGCAGCAATATTACCCAATTTTTTAGAAAAAGGGAAAATCAGAGCTTTTCTGAATCCATCTCCAGAATCCTAGACAAGGTGATGAGACTGAAAGATTGATGCACATTTGTCAGAGATCCAGAAGTGAGAAGTGCCTGGGGTTCTGCAGAGCCCCCTAACACACAGAACACTTGTGCTCCAGCTGTGAGAGGCACCCAAGAGCAGCATTTCATCTGCACAGCACTGGGTGCTCTGATCCTGATTGGAATCAGCTCAAAAAGGGAGAGCAAACAAAGGGGATGTACTGGCAAAGAGCCACAACACTTGAACTTCTGTCCCAAGAAGTTGCCAAAAGGGGCTGAACTGAAAGCAGGAACTTTTTTCCCTCTGCAGAGTGGGTGGTGCAGAGACCCTTGAGGGCTCAGAGACCTGCTGGGTTCAGGTGCTGCCACCTCAAAGCTGCACCCACCAGCACCAGATTGTGCTCTACCACAGCTGAGTTCTGTCCCACCATGGCTGCACTTGATAGAAACTTTTTAAGCATTAGAAACAAACATCCTAAAGCATTAGATGTTACTAAAGTCCATGGATCTCAAGCCAGCAGCAGAGATCTGGTTGTGTGTCCCACCCTCCCTGGGATGACAATGCAGAGGACAAACTGACTGCTTGGTTTGGAGAGTTGTCTGTCTTCAGCTCCTTGTGGTTGGAGAACTGGATGTAGATGGGCTGGCTCCGGAGCACCGGAGTCACTGTGGTGTAGTAGTTCACCATGGTGTTGGCTGTCTCCTCTGTGTTCATCTCTATGAAAGCCTGGGAAATGAAACCCAACAGGGACACGTCACACCAGGACAGCACCAGGTCACCCTGACCCTCCAACAGGGTTGGGTTTTCACAATTGCATTTACACACGTGGTTTTGCACATAAAACTGTTTAAAATCCAACTATAAGTAGAGCAAATAAAGATCTTCTCTCTCCAGACTGATTTAATGCAAAGCTTCAGTCTGACCCTAAGATCACCATGCTGTGTGTATTTAGATGTAAAGTATCTCCAAGAACACAAAAATAGAGCAACAATCCAGACTCTTCACTTCTCTCCAGGGCAGGAAGCCCCCACACTGCTCCACACCCTTAGGGGCTTCTCTCCTTCAGAGGAGAAATGTAAGAGATTGTAGCAAGTCACTGCAGCAAGCACTTGCATATAATCACACCATGCAATATATCAGAGGCACCATTTCATAATTAAGATTAAAGACAATATTTTAAGCAATTATTAAAGTTGGCTTGCTTTTTTACTCCTTAATTTGCAAGACAATTTTAGTTACCAAATTACTGCACACCACCCCCCATTACCCAAGAGTATTTCAGCCATACCCAGCTCATTTACTAGATCTGTAGAGGTGTCCTCAATATGCCACGTTACACAGTGGTAACTCAGCTGTCAAGCAAGCCTGAGTGAAAAAGGCCAACTCATGGCACTGCCGTTCAAATAATCCCAGGCCTGCAATTTCCAAACCAGGCCTAACGCTAATTATAAGTGACAACCTGTAATTATGGACTGAGCTCCTTCTGCAGCCTGAAAGTGCTATTTTCTACAGCTCATGGGATAAGCACAAAAAAGTAAAATAAGAGTATGCAGAAGTTATTGACTCGTAACACATGGCAGCTGTCTGAACAACTTGGAGCAGGTTTCCTGATGACAAACTTATCAAGCCTTTGACACAATCCACGTTAGGGAGACAATACCTGGTTTTTTCCTTTCAACATCAGAAGATTGGTGACCTTGCCAAAGGGTAAGCCCAAAGAAATGACCTCTGCCTCCGTGACGTCACTGGGGAGCTTGCGGACGTGGATTACTCGGGATGGGATCCCGGCACTTCTGTTATCACCTTTGAACTTTTTGCTGTCGTTTCCATTAGCTGGAAGAAGCAAGAGTTACTGCTGATGAGAAGGGTCTGGAAGAAAAAGCCTGCATTTCCCATTCTGCTCTGCTCCCCAGTCAGTGACTGCATTATTACAGAGAAATTCCATAGTCTAAGTTAACCTGAATCTGAAGACACATGGTTTTACTCTTTTTTTCCCCCAAAACTGCACGATGGGAGTGACACAGCCAAATACCACTGCAATGGAATCAATCCTCCAGTGGCCATTTCCTAGTTTGTGTAAAGCTCACACCTACCCAACTCATATTTTTAGTGCAAGTCTGAGCCACTAACCCCAGATTGCTTCTTCATTCTTTTCCTCCTGGCCTAGTGTTGTTGGCAGACATTTATTATTATTATTATTCAGCACCATCCCACAAAAGGCCTAGTAAGTACTAAAAATGAAGAGATTTTAAAATTATGACTAAGAAGGAAAATCCAGGCCTCCTTGCAGTACTTATAAATTGCAGTGCTTGTTTCCATGCAATATTACCTGCAGAAGGAGAGTTGCTGCTCATGATAAAGGGTCCGTTAGTAGTAACACAAGGAGAGAAAAGCTCCTCAGCTGCCCGCTGGAAGAGAACAGATGACAGATAAATGGACAGCATTTTACTCAATTCTATCCAGGCACTCCTAAAGCAGAACAACTGAGAAAGCTGGAGAGGAGTTGAACACAAGTGTAAGTGAAAACATACTGAGAGTGGGCAATGAAGCTCACCTCCATGAATTAAATATCAGTCAGATCCAGTTAGGTAATGGAGCAGCACTATCCAATATCTCTTCTCAGCTCAGCATTAGGGATCTCAGGGCTGGAGTGTTGCTGAGTTGTGTGAAGCCACTACACACAGCACAGTGCACCAGGCACCTTCCCCTGTCATACGTGGCAAAACAGGTTCCTGGCTACTCCCATCCCACAGAATTTTCACTCTGAAGCTGCCAAAACTATTTGGGAATGACTTGGCAGTTATGAATCAAAGCTGTGCATTTATTTTGTGCCTCATTCCTGGAAGTGTTCGTGCCCAGGCTGGACAGGGCTTGGAGCACCCTGACCTGGCAGAAGGTATTTTCTGATACAGCAGTCTCTGTAAAATCACCTAAATCACCTCAACTGACCAGGACTGGTCCAACCCAAGTAGTAAATACAAAAAAAACATTACTAAGACAAAAGCAAACATGCCTATGAATGACTTCTCAGCACAATCTATACTTGCATACACATCTTACAATCAGCATGGCTTAACTTCCAGTAAATTACACAGAAGACTTTAAATTCCATTGTAAACTGTGAGCAAACACAATACCACAGATCTAACACACAAGAGCACTTTTTCATAATTTTTTATATTATTCTCCCACAGAGGCGCCACACTAAAAAGTTTTTATCAATAGAAAAAAAAGCTCAGAATTCATCCCTGCCTTAGCAGCTCCCACCCACCTCAATGGAAACGTACCCTGCTCCACACATGGCACCAGAAACCCTTATCTGCCACACACCCTGTATCTGGTGGCACCTGCAGAAACAGGAGCCCTGCAACAACAAAAGCTCTGTGCACTCCCCCAGCAGACAGGCTGGGAAAGTAGGTCACTGAGAGCCCCAGAACACCCAGCTACACACACACCGTTTGGGTTTTTTTCTTTCCCCCTCAAATCTTGAATTTCTCGTTTGACTACTCACTGCAAGCTCTTCAAAGAGGCTTCAAGGACTTTGATGTCCCGAAGATGAGAATTAGGCCAGGTTCCAAGCCACTGTTCATGAGCTGCTGCTGGTCACCTGCAAGTGCTGACCAGCTCCCACCAAGGCTCTGGCCTGGGCCTCCTCCTCCTCCTCCTCACATGGTGCAGTCATTAGGAATGGGCCTTTTAACAGCTGTTCTAATTAGCACTTCGATTCCTGAGTGCAGCAAGAGGCAAGCTGGGCTGGGAGGTTATTAGACTGTGATCCCATCCTTTGATGACTCAAATTAAGGCATAATTCCAAGGCTAGAAAAAATCCTCTGGTTTGCTGTTAGAACACTCTTGTGCCTGCACTGCTGCTGCCACTCCAGGTATGGTTTTCTGTGATACACCTGGCAGCTAGTGACAAGAGCCACCCACCAAAACACAGCCCTACCCACATAATCAGGTGTTTCTGGCCTCATGAAAGCCTTAACGGGACTTGAATGTTTTAAAACATCTTCTTAAATATTAACTTGTAAAATTCTGCACATCCAGAACTCCTCCAGTACAAATTGGTGTGTCTGTTCAAACACAGTGGGCAGCTCCTGCAATCCATCATGGAAATACTGGGAGAATGAGCCACATATTTGGCTCTCATGGAGGCAATACTAGGAAACTATAAACTGGAAAAACAAGCATTTATACCATTATGGAAAAAATTTAGCTTTCCTAATGGTTTGTTTAAAATTTTACAAATACACATTTTCTTGTGTATCTGAGAACTTCCTCACAGGCAGGGAGGGCAAGGACATCACTGCAGCCAGGCTCCACAGGTCCATGTCTCTTTAAGGAGAGCAATTTCCAATCCACTCCCCTCTTATCTTGGAGACAGCCTGTGCTGCCCACTGCGAGCAGAGCCGGGAGGCAGAGGGGGGATGATTGTTCAACATCAAAAGCAGCAGCAGTCAATTTGTAAGCTTCCCAGCTGGAAGTACATGCAAACAAGGAGGGAAGGCTGCCCTGGTTGGAAAAAGGCAGTTATTCCCAAGTCTTTTCTCTACACAGGGAAGTTTACACACAGTACATGTAGCACTGTGCAGTCACACTGAAGTTATTCCCCACCTCTCCCAGTGCAGGAGGGGCTGCTGAAGTGTGAGAGGAGCAGACCCAGTGCCCCAAGGAGCCTCACCCTGTGCTGCCATGCCCATGCCTCCCCAGCACAAGGAGGCTGCATGAACCATGACTTTTCATCAGCAGGTGTTCCTCCTCTGTTCCTGTTGGAGCTGATATTAGATAAGCACAGGAAATAGTTGCTTTTCTGGAACAACCAAACTCGAGGCAAACTGAAAGCCAGTTGTCCATGACCGTGCCCACAGTAATGAGCACTCAAAAGCCTCCCTGCCTTTATACTGCAGGGATCACCAGTCTCTTCCTAGACTCTTTTCTGTCAGTACATGTTAGAAACACTACAGAGTTTCTTTAAAACCGTGATATAAATTCAAATGTTTCATACCAAGTACCCAATTCAGTAGAGGCAGAGGAACCAAAGCAAGCCTGGTTGGTTGAACAGGTTTAGAAGAGTTTCTCACCCACCGGGTATTTTGAATTATACTGGGAAAGACAGGAGAGAAGTTACTGATTCTGAAGTTTCATATAATTTAATTTAGGTTTAAAAAGGAAGAAACTCAGCCAAGGGCTGTGAGGGTGCTTGGTGCTCACCTCTATCCACCCACAGCACTGCTTCACTCCCTGTTGCAGTTTCTCCGAGTCCTTCAGGGAGGCCCAGCTGCACTTCAAGACACAAATCTCCAACCCCCAGCTCCCATCCCTGCTCCCAGAGGCATTAATTACACTGACATTTCTGCTCAGCCATTCTTCCACAGCTGGTATTTTTATGACGAGATTAACAGAAGCCACAGTGCACTCACAGCACATCAAATTCCTCATTTGAACTAACAAATCTCCCCTTCCTGTTGACTGAAAACAGCCACCACTTCTGGAGTTACACAGCCAGATCCTACCTAGAGCAGGGCAGGGCTGTTTCCACCACCCAAATCCCCAACCAGCAGCAGGTTGGCACCAGGGAAACCCCACTGGGAGGGGTTTCCATGCCAGCAGCCTCCTCTGGCCCAATGCTCCTGGCTACAGAAGGCTCCTTGCCCAAGCTACACTAATTTAATCACACAGGCAGCCCTGCTCAACAATTCCCTCATTCTCTTTTTAGACTCAGGGAGAGAGAGAGGGAGGCTGCTGCAAGGTACAGCTTAATATTTCATATCTCCCCCAGCTGGATTTTTGACCACACCCCAAACTCTAAGCCTGGCCTTGCTTTAAAGTTTTAACAAACAAAGCCTATGAATTTTTAGTCTTCCCAGGCTCTTACTTAAAAAGCTCACTCACATACACTACACACTGCCTCACTGCCAGTAAGATTTTACCTGGCTTACAACACTTTGGAATGAAGCCAGAGATTGCTTCAGCTTTTATCAGCACACCTACAAGTGCCACAGAAATTCCCAGCTGCCCTATATAATCCTTTATCTACTTAAGATCCAGCACTTATTTTAAATGGATTACAGTAAGTCAACTGCATCCTGCCTGTGCAAAAGGCTAGAAACAAACACAAACTAAGCCACCGTAAAAATATTTATTTCAAGTCAAACATAGGATATCAATAAACTTTCAGGTAGAAAGCAAAACTAAAGCAAAGGCAAAAGGACTATGTGGGAAGGAAGGGAACAATGACCAAAAAGGCCAGAAGCCACAGGCTGGTCAAGCTCAAGATCTACAAAAAGTTGTTTTTCTGCATGCCTAAATGAGGAAACTCAGCAGGACTGTCTCTGGGTGTGGAGCACCCTACACTGCTCTGACACACTTGGGATAGCAGCACTTTGAGAGGGAAAAGGTGGATTTTGGAGGCAAGCAGGCCATCAGCTAACAGGCACTTACAGAAAGCAAAGCAGGGAACAGCAGCACGTGGAAATTCCTTCTGAAAAGAAATCAGAAGAAATCTGCCCTGTAAGAAGCCAGAGTACTTGGGGATCGTTGTTCCTCACTTTCTCTAAATTTGGAAAAATACTGTAGAGCCAATAAAAGACCACTGTAATATTTTTTTTTAAATGAGTCAGACCACTGAGCTCACAAAAACCCTCAGCCCTGATCAAAGAGGCAGGAAAATGCCTCTGAGCACAGGAGGAGCAAGTGGCTCATCGGGGCTGTGCGAGGTCAGTCCCAGAGGGACGCAGGAATGCTCTGATCCTTCAGTTCACAGCTCAAATCTCTGTGAAGAAACTATTAAGAGAAATCCAGTCTGATGACATCATCATCATCACACTCATGTTACATTCCAGTATTTTTTGCTGAGAGATTCGGGATTCAAGAATGGAACTAAATTTAAACTACTAGGAAGGATGCCAGTTTTCCTTGCCTTCCACCAAAGACTCATGTCCAGCACAGCTCACTTCTGTTTCTCCTCTATTCCCCTCTCCTGCCTCCAGCACTCTTTAGTCATTTATAGTGTGAAAAACATTCCAGTTTGGGTCACAAACAAACCATGAGTCAACTTTTTTTGTGAAACACTTCTGAAGAACACACACACACACCTGCATCCCCAACAGTCTCCAGGAAGCTGGGAACTTAAGGCCAACACAAAACAACTTCAAGATTCCACAGCGTGATGCTGCTCCCACTTTGGTGTCACTCACACACTGGACACACAAATTTATCATTTGATCAGAACCAAAGCAGTTGGGATCTATTTAGTTCACTAAATTGCTCGTGGCTGATGTACCAATTCAAACACAAGAACACATATAACATTAATTAAATTAAATCCAGCCCAGCAGTCAGCATATTCCATGGACAGTGGATCTGTGGCAGAGGCAGCAGCCTAGCTGGAGGTACAGGGGACACATTTTCAACCCACACTCTGCTCAGCCAAACACCAGTCACCTGCCACTTCAGACTGTTAAAACTGTTACAGCCTCCCTCTTGCTGGACAAGATAAGGCTGATATCCCTACAAAGCAGCCAGTGGGATCCCCAATGGCACACACACACTCCCAGCCCCTCTGAAGCTGGGTGAGACAGAGCATGGCATTTCCTCACACAGTTCTGCTGCAAGTGCCAGCAGTGTTTTAGAGGCTGCAGACAGGCCCTGGAGTTCCTAAGAGCCACCAGACCCTCCAGTGCTGCACCTGCTCACCCCCTGTGCTCTGTTAGAGCCTCACAGCAAAGCCGGATCCTCAGCCCACTCATCCCTCAGCCCCTCCTAACTTTCCTTCTCAGTCTTTGCTTCTATGGAGACACCCTGTGAAACAAACCTGCCCTTTGAGCAAATAAAAGGTGTGGCCAGTTTAAATAGCCCAAAATTCCTCAACTCCAAGTGCTGCAGCAATGCAGTCATGCTGGCTCGGCAGGGCAGCACACGCCCAGGCTTTATGATCCACTGCTCCCAAGCTGAAATGTAACTACTCAACCTTGAGTTTTCAACTCATTGCCACGGAGCAGAGAGGCCTTGGCAAAGCTCAACAGAAATCCTATCAGGGAGAAATAGTGCTGGATGAGTCAGTCCAGGAACACAGAACTCACGGAAGGATGTTTCTGCCCCATCTGTCAGGGGAACACCTGGGCTTAGCAGGAACTCTCCAGGCTGCACAAGTGCACCTGAGCTGTGGCTGTGCAGAGGCAGCACCACAAATGGGAGGGGTCAAACATTGGCCCAGCTGGGCACAGCATTCAGTGTGTTCTCACAGGAAGCTTGAAATTGTTATACCAGAGCCATGGGGATGTGTAAATAAATAATACTTCCTCTCCTTGCTGGTGTGAGAGGACAAGATATGCAGCACCAGCATACCTGTGTTTACCAGCCTGACAGTACCTGAAACAGATATCAGAGACCAGAGTCCATCCCTACAACTTCAAATTGTGCAATGAGTGAGTTCACACCTATTAAATATTCTCTTTTTCTTTTTTAATCATCACAGATTGAAATCAAAGCAGGCCTGAGGTTTAAATCCAGTATTTTCTAAAACCATTTTATGAACAGATACATGACTTGAAGAGCCAGGTGCACAAAGCAGCACTCTCAGGTGAGATGGAGCTGTGTGGCACACCCAGGTGACCTGATGCCACCCAGCAGCCACTGCCATCCCTGTCCCCTGCCACCAACATGTGGCTCCCATGTGTGCTCAGCCTGATGGGGAGGCCACAAGAGCCAGCTTGTTGCAGGCTCTAACTAAAACCATAGGAGGGGACTGGAATTTCCTCACAACATTCTTGGCCCACTGCCTGAAGCCATAATTACTGTTCCCATGGCAAAGATCCTGGCTTCACCACAAATCACTTCTATGCAGTCAGCCTGTATCACACTCCAGCAAAGCCTGTTTTAAAAATTAACTTCTCAAACGCCACACAACTGCACTTTTGGTTTCTGGAAGGGAAATCTTTCAAGCAGAGCTTGACTTAGCCAAGAAACTATGGGATTATTCAGCACCAAAACTATTCTGAGACTTTTCCAATCATCAAAATGTAATTTCACTTAAAGAACAGCGACGTGTCACAGTTCATCCTCTCAGAGTGTGAAGGAACAGTGATATGCAGGGAAATTAAACAAAGGGCAAAGAGACACAACAGAGTTGAGACCTTGATCAGACTTGCAAGAGGCAACTGCAGGGTCAAAGAGCACCTCAGAGCTCAAACTCCATCTTAGGGCAATACTCACTTCCTTTTCAGACTGCAGTGAAATTATGGGAAGTCTTAGATCATGAAAGTCTTAGATCATGTGTTTCTGATCTGCAGGACATTCCACAAGGCTGTGCATCAGGAATCCCCACAGCACAATGGCAATGAGCTTCCTAAACAAATTCACACACTTTAAACTGAGGAGCCTGCAATGGCTACTACAATTACACCTGATTAAAAACAACACCATTGGGCAGTACACTACTCAGAAGAGTAACCCACTAGAACACCTGGGGGCTTCTTAAGTTAAAGAAACTAAATTTAATTAAGACCTTGGAAAAATTAGTAAGTGGGTGTAAATACTCTTAAAATGTAAATTAAGGATGTGAGAAAATAAAATATGCTAGCAGCTTGCCTTTTAAAGCAATAATGTCGAGCAAACTGAAAAAAAACTGACTTTCATAAAGTCTTTAACTTCCAAGTTAAGCTCAGCACTCACAGCAAGACACCAAGAGGCCACTGGGAGTTTGCTGTGACACGTTGCTCAGCAGAGGTTTGAGTCACAGGCACTTTTCCTACTTGTCTGAGCCAGCTTTGGGACATTCCAGTCACAGTATCAGATCATGGACAAGGTCACTGAGCATGGCAAGAGCTGACAGATTTTGGGGACTGTCATCTTCCAACACCCAAAAACAATTCCTACCTTCTGTGAACACACATCAGGAGTGAGTAAACTTACACCTCAGAATAAAAGCCATTTTCCAGCTCAGATCTCCATGGGTGATCTGGTGGTTCAGCCAGGAGATCTCATGAGCACAGGTGACAGAATGGACACCTGAGTCTGTGCTGCATCCCAGAGCAGGGGAAGCTGTGGCTGAGGCAGGCAGAGGATGGGAGCACAGGAGAAGCTTCACTTTGCTCTCAGAAATGCACAGACTCCAATTTACCAACAGACATCCAAGCACTAACGAAGGGAATCCCATTACAAGAGCTACACCTGCATATTCAATGAATTAAACACAATCAGATAACGTGGCTACAGCAAAAATCAGTTGAAAGCTTACCTTCACCAAGATGATTCAGCTTTCCTGCTTGCTTCTGCCACTCTAAATTTCGATTCAACTTTCTTTAAACCTGCCTCATCTGACTTGACAAGAAACCTCAAGTTCCATGCACAATTCAGTCTCACCATTCCCTACTTGCTGTCTGAGCAGCACAGCCATGGGGACAATGCTGTCCCATGCCAGAGGTGAAGGCACTCAGAGGGGATTAATCCCAAACCTCATCTGACTGCATTTTCCAGGGTCTGGAATGCCCCCAGATGGGTGCAATGAGGCAGGCAATCCCACACCCCAAAATTCCAAGCTTCACTGAGATCTACAACTACAGCTTCCTGCTTAAGTTTAGTTATGTAAAACCACGTTCAAAAGTTACAAATTACACATTGTTAAAAACCAGGGGACCTTAACCAACATTAACCAGTTTCCCAGCAGAAGTATCAAACTGCTCCAGGGATGCTTTGGTCCACCTTCCATAATGGCTATGAACTATAAACCAACCTTACTGTCCAGGCTCAACCCTCTCCTCCTCACATCTGATGGCAAATTGAGCTCTGTGCATCAGTCAGCATTTTTACTTGAACCAAACACTATCATTAATTCAAATTTGAGATTCTTGCAGGAGGAAAAGCAGGAATGACCTTTTCCCCACAGCTGTTGGAGCCCCTTCAGACCCCTAAAGCCCTGCCAGGCTGTCTGTGCTTAGCACAGCTCATTCTGTCCTTCCAACACACAGCTCTGCTGCCCAACAGCACTTTGTGTGATGCTCCCACCCCATTCTGCAGGGCTGCTGGTGCTCCCAGTGCACCAGCTCTGCTCCACATCAGTCCCAGCACTCCCCTGGCCCTTCTGAGTGGCCACTCTGGCAGTTCTTGGTCACTGCCTCCCCCTGTGCCACTCAGCTGCACTGCCAATACCCAACACACACACACACAGAGCTGAGTTCACTGTAGTCCTGACCCCACAGTTACAACATCCAAACCAAAGCAAAGCAAACCCAAACCCTTCAGCCCACTCTGGCCTTGCACACTCCCAGCTCTGTGTTTCACATTCCCAGTGCTGATCCCATGAAGGTGATGCCTGTTGCCACCCGTGGCTGATAAGGAGCCTCCTGTCAGCACTTAGGCTGCCCTTTCCAAACCTCAGACTACAAGGGCAAAGGTCATATTTACTGTACCCACAAGAGATAAAAATCAGCTGCTAAACCCTCCCTTTTGTGGCAGAAGGGTTTTTGACATATAACTGAGCAGGAATTCACACAAACAAAGAAAATGGAGCTCTCCAAAGGAAAAGGACCAGTTTCTTCATGGAGAAGCATTGTCTAGCACACAAGTAACAAGCATGGCTTGACATTTTAGCAAGGGAAAGGGCTGTTTCTAAGTGTAATAAAGTCGATCATCCATGCCTAAATGACAAGAGCTAAATGCTGAGCCATAGCATAAGTTTTAAATGCACATGAAACTGAATTACCTTCTGGTTAAAACCCATTTATATGGTACCAGAAATAACCCCTTACAGCTGAAGATCTACATTTGGTGAGGCTAAAACTAGGTCAGATGCTGAGCAGTGTAAAAAGAGAGAAAAAGTGAGAAGTGCCTACCTTTGTACCAACTGTTATATCTTGGACAATGCTGTAGAAAAAAGAAAGAAAAGGATTAAAAAAGTTAGATAGGTTTGCCACAAAAATCCAGCATAGTTTACAGTAGTAAGAAAAAAGCAAGTCAAAGTGCACAGTTGTCTTTGCAGGTGAGCCAAGGACAGTTTATACAAGGAAAAATTATTAGATGGTGATGGTGGAGACCCAAGACCCAGCAGTGGCAGAAAACTGCAGCTCTCCCACTCCCTACGGCAGCACCTGCTCCTCCTGCAAGGGCAGGGGTGAACCCCCCAGGCAGCAATGTGACCTCAACTCTGACCACACCGAGAGGAAAAGCATCACGAGGCAGCCCTGTCACCAACATCCCCTTCTGAGGTTCCTGTCCCCAACACCCACAGAGCCCCAGGCAGGCTCTAGCACATCTGGGAGACAACAGCAGAGCTCTGGGGATCTCAGGGACAGAGCCACAGGGCACAACAGAGAGGGAGCCAGGGCTCACAGCAGCCCTCGTGCCAGAGCAGGGCCAGACCAGCACAGGGACCAGAGGTTGAGGCAATCCCAGCCTGGAGTACACCCTACACAGGATTCCTCTATCAATTCTACCAAAAAAACAGTTATTAAACTCCACTTAAGACACTTAAGCCTCGTAAAATGAAGATTTTCTGATGAACTAGGGTGAAAGAGAGCACCACAGCAGATCCCATCAGCACTGAACACTCCATAGCACACCACACACCCCCTTACAGCAACGTGCACCAATGCAGTCAGAATGGTTTGCCTACAGCCTGGCATGTTGGGCCTGGGTGATGTTCCAGAGCCTTAGAGCATCTCCATGTCACTGTTCCATGGGAGTGCTCCAGACAGCCTAAAAATTTAGTTACATACCCTTGCACTGCTGATTCTATTTTTTTGTAATAAACTGCAACCCCCTGTAAAGCAGCAACACAAAATGTAGAGCAGAAAGGAACCATCTGACACAGCCCTGCCTGGTTCCACTCCTCTCAAAGAGCTGCCTGCAATTCCAGGATGCAGCAGTGTCCTGCAGCAGCTCCACAGAGCAGGGTGACACACAGCAGGCAGGGCAACCCTTCCTGAACCAACAATAAGAAACCTGAAGCACTCAAAACCAACTCTACACGGTGATTTAATGCCAGAAAACCTGCATTTACTAGTTTTTATTGCCTTTCCTCCTGCACCAAAGTCCTGTTAGGCAGCTTGAGTGTCCCCAGCTTTACAAACGAACCAGCAGGAGCCAGCTCAGCTCCTCACACTTCCTGTTCCCCCATCGTGCCGTGTCATCATAACCCAGCCCTGCAGTGGAGCCACGCAGAGTTCCTGATTTTCCAGGGCAGTCCTGGGATGGGCTGGCTGCACTCGAGGGGCAGCTCTAATAAACTAATGAAACCCATCTGCACGGAGCACTTCAAGGAACCAGCATCCCCAAACACAGCACACATTCCACGGCTAGCACATAAACACTAAGCCAGGCATTTCCAGAATCTTAAAAAAAAAACAAAAAAAAGCTACTGCCAACAAAGCACAGTAAGAACAGGGAATGCCCCACAATTCCCAAACTCCAGAACTTACCCCAGAGCAGTTTCTCCCACTTCCTGTTCCTCCTGTGGGCCTCTCACACAGGAAATGTTTTACATAAAGTGCCTTAGCAGGGGATGGCATTTTGAAGTATGCAACAGGAAAAGTCATTTTATTTGCCAAAGAACTATCGATTCCTGGGATATTGTTGTAACCCATTTGATAACACATTTCACAGGAAACAAGCTTCAACAGTATTTCAGAATTTTTATTCCAGAAACGTGCAATGTATTTTCAGTTCACACACCCCCCTCAGTAAATTATCCCATGTTTCCTTCTCCTGTCCTGCACAGAAGGGAATCAAAACTCTTCCCAGCTCCAGGAGAAGAGGCAATAAAATCCTTCAGAAAAAATTATTTTTCCCGTGGAAAAATGGGATAATTCCTATGCAATAAGAGGAAAAAATAAGCAGCACCAGTAAAACCTCCAGGTCATTTTCCAAAGCAGGATTGCCCACAAGGACTCCTCGCATGTTGTAACAAAGCAACTTATTCAAAGGGGATCATTTGGGTACAGCTCAGGATCATTTTTTGGGAGAAGGAGATGAGAGCAGCCTTGAGCCAGGAGCCACTTGTTGCCAGCTCGGCAAAAACCTAAAACTATTTTCCGAAGCAGCTTTTGAAGTTTCAGCAGGAGACAGGAGACACTTTTATGGGGTAAACGGATCCTGCACCGGGATCTCCAAAAGATGAAAGGTAACTGAGTCTCATGTGTTACACTACAACTGCTACATTCAAACAGCAACTACTTTAACACGCACAAAACATCCGCCTTCCCTGAAACTACAGCTGATAACAAACCGATTTTTTACCACTAGAATGTGTGATCTCATGTAGTGAGAATCTGTTTGGTTTGGGTTTTTTTTTTAATAGTATCATTCACCACGATGAGCAACTGGTTAAAAGCAGCAGAACGATCCTGGACTGCAAAAATTGTAAGATACAGTACTTTTACGGGTTTTAAGATGAAAACAACACTGAGACGCCACCTTTTTTCAGCGTGTAAAAAAGCCCAGACATGTGACTACGCCCAGACCAGTGTTCTGGGGCAGAAAGCGAGAAGGCACTAATTTGGGCTTCCCGTACTTACGGCTCGGGGAAAACAAACTGCTTACTCGGAGGCCTTTAGAAATATTTTAACTACTGCTCGCTAGAAGAAACGAAAAACCACATCACTAAAAAAAAAAAAAAACCACGCCAGACAAGAGAAAAGAAACACGGAGAGCTCGTTTTCGAGAGAGAGATCCCCCGATAAACCACCCGCTTTAGAGCGAACTGTGCCGCAGAGAGGCCCCGCCGGGCGGTGGTTAAAGAGGAATCGACGCTGCCCGAGATAAAAGTTGAGCTCTGGAAACTCCCCGAGTCCCAGCGTGCGGAGGGAAGTTTTCTCTCCGGGAGTTGCGCGGGACAACGGGAGCGGGGCCGGGCCCGCGGCCGTACCTGCGGCGCTCAGGTGAGGCGGCGAGGGAGCCCTGCCCGCCCTGCTCCTCCTCCCCCCCTGCGAAACTTGGGCGAGCGAGAACCGGTCACAAAAGGAACCCAGCGAGAGCCCCCCCGCCCCCGCCCGCGGAAGCGCCAGACAATGGGAGGGAGCGCGGCCGTGAATCACCGCCCGCCGCCCCGCCAGGTGCGCCCGCCCCGCCCCCGCGGGGCCGCGCCCGAGCCCCCCACCCGCCCCCGCGGCGCTCCCGCACCGCCGCCCCCCGCCTGGCCCCGGCGGGTCCCACTGAGCCGCTCAAACCGGCGGCCCCACAGCTCCCCTCAGCCAGGACCCCCGGAGCTCCTCCGGGCGGGACCCCCGAGCTCTCCGCGGCCGGGACCCGCGGGGCGGTGGGAGAGCACGCGGGGCTGGCTCGCACGAGGCGGCGCACCGGGCCCGCCCCCGCTTCCCCCGCCGCTGCCCGTGGGGAGCGGTCCGGCGAAGGGGTCCGGCCGCCACACGAGACCCCCCCCCCCCACCCCCCCAGCCCGCCCCGGCCGCGCCCGTGGGCCCCCCACAGGTATCGCCCCACAGCTCCCGGCGCGGGTGCTCGACCCGGGCGCCCCCGCAACACGGGAAGGGCCCGGCAGCACCGCTCGCGGCCCCAGCGCGGCGCCGGGCGGGACTCACCCGTCCATTGCACACGGAGAGGACCCGTCGGGAGCGGAGTGGAGGCGCCGCAATAGCGGGACGAGCGAGACCGCTCCGTGTTATAGACTCACAAAATGGCGGCGCCGCCCGGCCCGCCTCGCCCGCGCCGGCGCTCCATTGGCCGGCGGAGCTGTCACCCTGACGGGGGGGCGGGACCTCCCGCCTCCCGGGGTTGGCGCCCCGGCTGCCCGCGCGAAGCCGATTGGCCGTGCTTGGCGCAAGGGGCGGGGCGATTCGCCGATGCGCGGCGCCATTCGGTAGGCGGAGGGAGGCGGCGGGGAGGAGCCATGTTCAGAGCGGGAAGGAGGCCGGGATGACGCCTGGGGCCGCCATCTTGATTGGGGGCAGGGCATGGGAGGCACGGTGCTGGGCGCCATCTTGGGTACGGGCAAGCGAGTCCCCCTCGTGCACGTTTTGAGGCCTGGAGGCGCCGCCATGTTGGGGGAGGGCAGGAAAGTCTTGGGCCGCCGCCATCCCGAGTGAGAGGCGCCCGCCCACCGTGCTCCCCTCGGAGGTCGCGCAGGGCTGGCTTAAAGTACAGGAGTGTGTGTGATCGCAGTTAATGTCTTAAGGATAAAGATTACCAGAGGGTGAGAGAGAGAGAGAGGTAAGACGTTAAACGTACCTGCCGATCTGGGGCTCAGGTACCGTTGTGAGATTTTGGTGCCCAGCCCAGCTCTGTGGCACATCAGTTCAGTAAAGAATTAGATTGGCTTGTCTCACTCTCAGTGTTGGTCGTTGACTGTAGGCCTCACTTGTGCAGGGATTTGTGTGTATTCCAGGGATTTGGGGCTTGTCAAGCCTCTGGAAGATTTGTTTACAAGTGTTGGGCCACTTGTGGTGAATTTCAAAAGAATGTTGTGGCTTTGTGTGAGATCCTTCTGTGGCTCCTGCAGGGTGACCAGGCACCCTCGTATCTTCCCCAGCACTGCTTCATGGGTTAAACACTCCGTTTAAATGCAGAATTCGCTCCCTGGGAATTCTAGTTGCCCATTCTCTGAGCCTCACTTGCCATACCCCACGGGGATTAATTGGTCCGTTTGTAGCTAATTTCTAGTTCTGCCCTCAGCCAGGCTCCTCTGTCCTGCCAGCCTTCTCACCCAGGGCTTTTCTGTGAATATATTTCATAGTTTTGTCAAAGTTCCTTTGCCAGCGACAACCTGTAGAACACCAACACCTGGGCTGTGACACGGCTGTGTATGTGAGGGTTCAGAAAATGATTTTAAAAACACGAGTGCAACTGAAATGCCTGGGCAGTGTTTCTGCTTTGTGTCAGGCAGGTACAGACATGCATTTTGCGTTCTCGCGTCTCTCTCAGGCTCACACTTGACACGTGAGTAGGGAGGAGAAGAATTTAGAAGTGGAGTGGTCTATTTTCTCCCAAACACGTGTTGCTGTGCCGGGTTCTCTGCCCAGAGCCCTCATTTCTCAGGGGTTTCAGTGGGCAGGATGAGACATCTCCTGCCTGCCTCACTCTCATCACCCTCTGTGAAAAGCAGGAACTTCCCTTGGCCTTGGATCTTTCCAGAAGCTGGAAACTCTGATTCCTGAATCTTTGGGTTCCTGGGCTTCCAGTTTGGCCCCTGTGGAGTTTAAAACCGAGGAAAAATGTGTTCTGACCTATCGCTGGAGGCAGCTAAACCCATCTGAATCTGCTGGCTCCTGCATATGAAAGGCTCAGCTGCTGCCTCAGATAAGAGATTTACAACTTCGATGGGGCAAAGAATGGGAAAATGATGAGATTATAGATCCACTGTAGCTGAGAGACAGAGAGATAAAGTGATCAAAGAGAGCAGGAATTTAGCTGCCAACACAAGCTCCCTTGGACCGTGCCTGGTTTAAGGGATGTTTCCCATGGAGGTGTTTCTTCCATAAGTACGGAATTTTGGTGGTAGAGGATGCTGTGGAGGTAGAATCCTTTTTTTTTTGTTTCCAATGTGGGGTATTTCTGTACCCTGAACACCCCACAAAGTCTGAAAACATTCATTATCACTCATCACAGGCCAGGGTCTGATTTTCTGCTGAAATGAGTTTATAGCATGTGCAGGTATTCCATGTGCTTTTCAGGTATCTTTGACAGAGTAAACAGGTAAATTCCACTACAGGATTCCTGATTTCCCAAAGGTCTTTCCTCTGCAGGTTTGGTCTGACTTGAAAGGCTCTTTAAGGTTTGTGCAACCCCAGCTGATTTTCCACAGTCCTTGCAGAAATGATGATTGTGCAGTGTTTTATCAGCCGTTTTCCTGCAATAGGAAGAGAATTTTTAAGACAGCATCTGCTTAGGTACTGTGGGACTGCAAGTGACCAGTGACCACTGTTGTGGTTTTCTCTGGGCCAAAGGGGAAAATGCTTTTAAGAACAAGATTACACTTGATATGAAAACACAGCAGGGAGCAGGACCAGCCCGTGTGTGTCCTTGTGTTTGTTTTGAAAAACAAACCCAGATGAAAATGACCATACTAAAAACAAAAAAAAAAAAGAAATAGGAGGGCAAAGGGAAAAAAAATGAATCAGCTTCTTTTGTATAATCCTACAGCAGAGTCCCACGTCCCACCCTGGCTCTGGCTCTGGTTCCTCTGGCCGGGAAGGGCTCTGGGGCACACCCAGCTTATTCCCTTTTTGAGCCCTTCCTGCATGTGTTATCTCTTGGCATTTAATTCACCAGCAGGGAAGAAAAACTCTCTGAAACAAACTGGACCCTTTCCTGCCTGTTCCTTTTGTATTGTTACACAGCTCCCAGCCCGTGCGGGGTCATGGACGCTTCTCTTTGCAGCCCTGTCCTTCACAAACTGGCAGAACTCTTCCTCTTCCACCCAACGTTTCTGCCAGTGGTTTGAAAACCAGAACTCTCCTAAACAGGGGTGCAGTTCACGAACCCATACCTTGGGGCACACTGGATATTGCTGCCAGGGTTTGAAAACCAGAACCTTCCTAAAGAGGGGTGTAGTTTATGAACCCAGGCCACACTGAATACCTCTGCCAGGGTTTGAAAACCAGAACTCTCCTAAACAGGGGTGCAGTTCACAAACCGAAACCCTGGGGCACACTGGATACTGCTGCCAGGGTTTGAAAACCAGAACCTTCCTAACAGGTTCCCCTTTTCCTAAAAAGGGGTCCAGTTCATGAACCCAAACCCTGGGGCACACTGGATGCTGCTGCCAGGTTGGAAAACAAGAACCCTCCTAAATAGGGGTGCAGTTCATGAACCCAGGGCACGCTGAATACCTCTGCCAGGGTTTGAAAACCAGAACCTTCCTAAAAAGGGGTCCAGTTCATGAACCCAGGGCACACTGGATACTGCTGCCAGTGGTTTGAAAACCAGAACTTTTCTAAACAGGGTCCAGTTCATGAACCTCAACCCCAGGGCACACTGGATGCTGCTGCCTGGTTTGAAAACCAGAACCTTCCTAAAAAGAGGTCCAGTTCACAAACTCAAACCCCAGGGCACACTGGATGCTGCTGCCAGGGTTTGAAAACGAGAATCCTAAACAGGGGTGCAGTTCATGAACCCAAACCCTGGGGGACACTGGATACTTCTATCAGTAGTTTGAAAACCAGAACCTTCCTAAGCAGGGTCCATTTCATGAATCCAAACCTTGGAGAACACTGGATACTGCTGCCATGGTTTGAAAACCAGAACCTTCCTAAACAGGGGTGCAGTTCATGAACCCAGGGCACACTGGATACTGCTGCCAGGGTTTGAAAACCAGAACCTTCCTAAACAGGGTCCAGTTCATGAACCCCAAACCCTGGGGCACACTGGATGCTGCTGCCAGGTTTGAAAACCAGAATCCTCCTAAAAAGGGGTCCAGTTCATGAACCCATACCTTGGGGCACATTGGATACTGCTGCCAGGGTTTGAAAACCAGACCCTTCCTAAACAGGGTCCAGTTCATGAACCCAAACCTTGGGGAGCACTGCATACTGCTGCCAGGGTTTGAAAGCCAGAATCCCCCTAAAAAGGGGTCCAGTTCATGAACCCAGGGCACACTGGATACTGCTGCCAGGATTTGAAAACCAGAATCTTCCTAAACAGGGTCCAGTTCATGAACCCCAAACCCTGGGGCACACTGGATGCTCCTGCCAGGGTTTGAAAACGAGAATCCTAAACAGGGGTTCAGTTCATGAATCTCAACCCTGGAGCACACTGGATACTGCTGCCAGGGTTTGAAAACCAGAACCACCCCTAAACAGGGTGCAGTTCATGAACCCAAACCTTGGGGAGCACTGCATACTGCTGCCATGGTTTGAAAACCTGAATCCTCCTAAAAAGGGGTGCAGTTCATGAACCCAGGGCACACTGGATACTGCTGCCAGGGTTTGAAAACCAGAACCACCCCTAAACAGGGGTGTAGTTCATGAACCCAAACCCCAGGGCACACTGCATACTGCTGCCATGGTTTGAAAACCAGAACCTTCCTGAAAAGGAGTGCAGCTCATGAACCCAAACCCTGGGGGACACTGGATACTTCTCTCAGTAGTTTGAAAACCAGAACCTTCCTAAGCAGGGTCCAGTTCATGAACCCAAACCTTGGAGAACACTGGATACTGCTGCCATGGTTTGAAAACCAGAACCTTCCTAAACAGGGGTGCAGTTCATGAACCCAAACCCCAGGGCACACTGGATGCTGCTGCCAGTGAGTTACTTTCCTGGAAATTCCTCTCCTGCCTCATTATTCCCAGCAAGGCCCTAAACCAGAGAACTCTCACAGATAACTGTGCTACCACTAAATCCCCCAAAAACCCAGGGAGCAGGGGGTGTCTCCAATCCTCCTGCTTCTCTCTGTGGCTTTGATTTATTTTCAGCCCCTCTCAGCGAACTCGGTGGTTTTCTTTCAAAGCGTATTGGCAGCCCCAGCAGCATCTCATGGTGCCAGAACATTCTTCAGTGCATCGTTCATGGTGCCACATCACCACTCTGGGAATGGTTAGTGCAGGGCAGGGCGGAGCAGGACAGGAATCCCTGCAGGGTTTGTCAGTCCAGCAGAAACCACCACGGCCTCCCCTTCTCCTGCCTGAGAGAAGGGACCAGGAGAGGGACCCAAAGTCCCTCTGCAGCTGGGGTGCTTGGAGGAGGAGGGGTGGGAGAGCTGGAAATCTGTCTCTTGGTCTCCATTGTGTTAATTCCAGCATCTGGGAGAGGTGCAGCTCGTACCTGCACACACGTGGCTTTCTGAGCAAGACACAACCTGAAGGAGGGGAGTGTTTCTTCCATTGATCCACGAGAGTTTGGCAGCACAGAGTACTATCAAAGAGTGTTCTGACTGCTAGCTGGTAAATAAACGGGTTTGGAATTGAGCTTAATGTGCTGTCAGTAATAAAAAGTGGTTTTGGAGAGTGATTTTTTTACAAAGGCCTGCACAAGGGGGAGTGACTCTGATTCTGTGATTCCTAACCTGTGTCTGGGCTCCCTGTGCAAGGTGTCTGTGACAGCTCTGCCACCACAGCAACGTGAGGCCTCCTGTGCAGGGCCAGAGCTGAGCAGGTGAGAAACACTCTGCAAGGCAGGAGAGCTGCACCTGGGCATGGCTTGTGTTGCCATTGCACACCCTGAGTGCCCCTTCTACAGCACCTACAAGAACTTCAGATTTAAAGCAGAATCACAAGAGCTCACATTTTACATCTTTTCTTCTTTTTAGTCCACAACACAAAAGACTTTTCTGTATTTCTCCATGTTATTTCAGCACTTCCCTGTCCCCACGGCTCCTCCCGATGCTCTGGGCTGACTCATTTCCTGTGTGGGACAGAGCAGCCATTTCCTGGCTGTCCAACACAGCAGTTTTTTCCCCCTCCTAGTTGGGGTTGGAGTGTTGAAGATTAGGCTGTGGTTTGATGAATCTGTGGTTTTATTAATCTATAGTCTGATTATAACCCCTTCTCTTCCCCAGAAATCACCTGGCAGCACCTGGGGCTCATGGCAGCCCCTCCTCTCCTGGGCCCCAGGGTTTGTGATTTGGACTCTGACATGAGATTTATCACTCTAACAGTGCCATCCTTCCACTTACTGCAAACCAGATTTTCTCTTCATTCAACCCATTTCAGCTCATAATAAACAAGATTTTTAAAAAGCACCACAAGGCAAAGCTGCTGATCTCACAACAGAGATCAAAGCCAGAAATTTTGATTTTTCCCCTCAGTTGCTTATTGTCATTTGAGAGATCCAGGTAAAACCTGTGTTTGTGTTAGACACAAACAAGGCTGGGTTGGTTCCTGTATTGATTCTGTGCCCATCATTCCAGTTCTTCCCTCCAACCTGTGCTCCCAATTTCCTGAGCCACTTCTTATTCCCATCCCATCCTGTGACTAACCTGTGCACAGCTCTTGGAGCTCAGACATTGCCTGGCCATTGGAATGTCAGCCTGAGGTGTCACAGCACTTTTGAGCAGCTTTTTACTGCTGGGTTTTTAATTATTGTTTAAATCTTACTGGAAAACTTGGACTCATCAGCTTGCCTCAGACCTGGAATGTTGGGGAAGAAACCCCCACAGAGCAGAGATGCTGCCCTGGAGTCTGAATGGAGCACATGTAGAGGGCTGAGCCCTGAATAATTCATACCTGTAATGATTTATTCATGTCCAAAGCTGGATACCTCCCCGTGACTTTCCATTATCTCAAAGAGAAGGTGAAGGTTCCAATTCCATTCCTCTGTCCCCAGTACAGGACTCAGAGCAGGGGGACTGACATCTCTGCTCAGCAAAAGAGGCAACTCCTGCCCTTCAGTGCCACAGCTGACACCCAAACTGAAGTGTAGGGACAGGTCCTTAGACATTTTTCAGAGAGGACAGTGGGTGAGCAAGCAGGTAAAGCTCTTTTCCATGATACACAGGGAAAGTGAGAGCCTGGGGTCATGGTGGTTGCATGACAAAAGGTCATTTTCTGAGCATGGAAAGCAAGCCCTGACTTGGTGATGTGAAACCATCAGCTGAGCTCACTCTGCACCAGAAATTGCAGCGTTTCCCTCTGTAAAGTTGCAGATTCTGACACTGTTGATGCCACATTGCAGGATGATTTTCTGCCCTTCAGAAACCTTGCAGGACTGCCTGGACAAAAAAAAGCAGCAGCTCAGGCTCATCTTTCCTGCCTCCTGTGTGCTCTCAGAAAATACCATCAGGAGAGGTTTACAGGGCCATGCTCTGAGTTCCTGACCTGGGCGAGGATTCTGCAAGACATTCAAATTCCGTCTGTCTAGAAAGGCTGAAAGATGATCCCGTGTTTCAGAGAGTCTCCAGACCCCCAGGCAGCACTGCTCCTCACTGTCTGGTGTGAAATTTCCTAATTGTTTAACCTGCAATCCTGACTTTTTTTTTTTGTCCTTGAAATAGGCACTGCATCAGCATAATTAAAAATGTCAAACAGGCTTGAGAGCCTCTCCAAGTTGCTAAAAATGAATGTGAATTTCCTCCCTGCAGCCTCACTCCGTCTCTCCCTTGCTCTGGCCTCAGCTTTCCCGAGTGCCTGGTTCCAGCCCCTCAGCATAGTTTGCATTCCACTGCCAAGAATGAACATTTATTTATACAAACAACCCTTCTTCCAGCACATCTCCCTCTATCCCAGGGCAGGGAAGTAAATGCTTGTCTGTCCATGGCTCCAGCTCTGCATTTCCTTCTTTCTTCAGTCAGGGGTTTGTTTGCAGGAACAGATAAGTGCCATCCTGTTGCTTCCCTGTGCCCAGCAATGGCCTGAGAAGCTGCTTAATTTCTTTACAATGATTTGATTTTGTGACCCTCTTAAGGAAAATGCCAATTTCCTGATCAGCCTCTCGAGGGGGCTCAGCAGTAATTTCCAGAGCTGGAACCTGGGGGGGTTTTGCATGACTTTGAGAGCACTCATCCCCCCAGCTCTGCTTCTTTCACCATAACCTGGTGTTCCCAGTTTCCCAGTGCTGTACTGGTTCTCCCAGCTCGGAGGGGAGTGGAGCAGTGCTGCAGGGCTGAGGGGAGGCAGGTGCAGCTCATGCATTATTGCTGCAGGTCTCCATCGCTCACCTGTGATTGTTCCTGAAACCTTAGCTCTGCCCCTCTGTCCACAGGTGTCTCCTGTTGCATCTGCCTTTCAAATGGAGATGGCACGGATGCCAGATGATTCCAGACAGGAGAATGTCCCAGTCTGAGCACAGAGTCTGGGCCCTGGCAGAGAGGCACCTGCAGAGCATCCAGAGCTGCTCCCTGGGGTGTGGAACCTGCCTGCTCCTTGCTCCCTGCTCTGAACACAGGATTTTACAGGTAGAAATTGCAGCAATATTTGAAGAGGTGTTCACAGTATAAAAGGAGGTGTGTGTGTGTCCCCAGGGCACACAGATCACACAGGTGTGTCCCCACCTCAGGCACACAGATCACACAGGTGTGTGTGTCCCCACCTCAGGCACACAGATCACACAGGTGTGTGTGTCCCCCCCTCAGGCACACAGATCACACAGGTGTGTGTGTCCCCACCTCAGGCACACAGATCACACAGGTGTGTGTGTCCCCAGGGCACACAGATCACACAGGTGTGTGTCCCCACCTCAGGCACACAGATCACACAGGTGTGTGTGTCCCCACCTCAGGCACACAGATCACACAGGTGTGTGTGTCCCCAGGGCACACAGATCACACAGGTGTGTGTCCCCACCTCAGGCACACAGATCACACAGGTGTGTGTGTGTGTGTCCCCACCTCAGGCACACAGATCACACAGGTGTGTATGTGTCCCCAGGGCACACAGATCACACAGGTGTGTGTGTCCCCACCTCAGGCACACAGATCACACAGGTGTGTGTGTCTCCAGGGCACACAGATCACACAGGTGTGTGTGTCCCCAGGGTGCACAGATCACACAGGTGTGTGTGTGTCCCCATCTCAGGCACACACATCACACAGGTGTGTGTGTGTGTGTCCCCAGGGCACACAGATCACACAGGTGTGTGTGTCCCCAGGGCACACAGATCACACAGGTGTGTGTGTGTCCCCATCTCAGGCACACACATCACACAGGTGTGTGTGTCCCCAGGGTGCACAGATCACACAGGTGTGTGTGTCCCCACCTCAGGCACACAGATCACACAGGTGTGTGTGTGTGTGTGTCCCCACCTCAGGCACACAGATCACACAGGTGTGTGTGTGTCCCCCCACCTCAGGCACACAGATCACACAGGTGTGTGTGTCCCCAGGGCACACAGATCACACAGGTGTGTGTGTGTCCCCACCTCAGGCACACAGATCACACAGGTGTGTGTGTCCCCAGGGCACACAGATCACACAGGTGTGTGTGTGTCCCCCCACCTCAGGCACACAGATCACACAGGTGTGTGTGTCCCCCCACCTCAGGCACACAGATCACACAGGTGTGTGTGTCCCCAGGGCACACAGATCACACAGGTGTGTGTGTGTCCCCCCACCTCAGGCACACAGATCACACAGGTGTGTGTGTGCCCACCTCAGGCACACAGATCACACAGGTGTGTGTGTCCCCAGGGCACACAGATCACACAGGTGTGTGTGTCCCCACCTCAGGCACACAGATCACACAGGTGTGTGTGTGTCCATCTCAGGCACACAGATCACACAGGTGTGTGTCCCATCTCAGGCACACAGATCACACAGGTGTGTGTGTGTGTGTGTGTGTGTGTCCCCAGGGCACACAGATCACACAGGTGTGTGTGTCCCCAGGGCACACAGATCACACAGGTGTGTGTATGTGTGTGTCCCCACCTCAGGCACACAGATCACACAGGTGTGTGTGTCCCCACCTCAGGCACACAGATCACACAGGTGTGTGTGTGTTGCCAGGGTGCACAGATCACACAGGTGTGTGTGTGTCCCCAGGGCACACAGATCACACAGGTGTGTGTGTCCCCATCTCAGGCACACAGATCACACAGGTGTGTACAGCCCTGTACTGCCCGTGTGTTCCTCCGTGTTTGTATTTGCAGTCCCTAATCTCTGCTGTGGCCCTGACAGAGAGGCACCTGCAGAGCATCCAGAGCTGCTCCCTGGGGTGTGGAACCTGCCTGCTGCTCACTCCCTGCTCTGAACACAGGATTTTACAGGTAGAAATTGCAGCATTTGAGCATTTGAAGAGGTGTTTACAGTATAAAAGGAGGTGTGTGTGTGTCCCCACCTCAGGCACATGGATCACACAGGTGTGTACAGCCCAGTACTGCCCATGTGCTCCTCCACGTTTGTGCTTGCAGCCCCTAATCTGTGCTTTGTGTGGTTCCCCTGGAGCTGAGGGGCACATGAGAGACTCCAAAGACAGAAGGAACAAGAGGACAGGAGGGATTGCCCAAATCCTGCTCCCCCCTTCCCCAAATCCTGTTTTGTGCCACGCATGGCAGTTCAGGAGCCTCGGCTGTGCAGCTTGTTTCCACACTGAGTCAAGAACAAAGGTGTCCAAACACAGCTGGCCCAGAGAGGGTGGGGACAGCCACCCTCTGTGCCCAGAGAGGATGGGGACAGCCACGCTCTGTGCCCAGAGAGGATGGGGACAGCCATGCTCTGTGCCTGCCATGAGCCCCATTGTCATCCCAGCCAAGATCGACATCATTTCCCCAGGGCTGCAGCTCTATTAAACACAAAGCTTCAAATTATTTCCTACTTGGATCAAAGATGTGTTTGTTCCAGTGGCACTTAAGTTTAAAAGGCAGTGCTGGGCATGAATGAAACCTTCCCAGAGGCAGCTGCTGAGGCTCAATTGGTTTGTCAGTGCTGTAGTTATGTGGGCATCTCGTGGTTGCTGGTCCATATGTTCCCAAAGGATGTTGTGCAGTGCAACAGCTCAGGGAAGCCTTGCCCTATGGCTAAGGAGTTTTTGCTTTTGTGGTGTGAAGGTTTGTTCGTGCTTCAGATGGTGAAAGTGTTCAGGAATCTCACTCTGTGATTCCAGACTCAAAGCCAAAGCACTCTGGATCAAAGTGGGTGGAAGTGTATGAAGGGACACAGCAGCCTATGTGCAGAACAATGGAATTGGGGGTTTGATTGTGGTCTGGCATCTGTGTGAGCAGCCTGCTCCCTAAATGCTGTCTCCTGGTCTGCATTGTACAGCAGATGTTCCCTGTGACAGACAGGAGGTGAAGGAAGCCCACTGGAGTATGAAATTAAGCATTAAAAGAACATGAAGGCAGGAAGATGCAGCATGTGAAGTCAGGGAGAACTGAGAACACTGGCCATGCCAAAGGAACAAAAGAAACTCAATATCCTTTAGAAGTTTTAATATTTAATTGGTGAGCTCTCTGATACCAAGGCAGTGACAATGACAGGAGCCCTTGCAAGATGTGTCTCATGGGGCCCCAAAACACAGGCCCAGAGGCTTCTTGTGGGCAGAGCCATCAGTTCTGTGTGCACCACAGCACTGAATTCCTGGTTTTGGGTAAAACCAACATCACCACGGCCCAAAAGAGACTCCCAGTGCCTGGCAGCAGGTCTGGGAGTTGGGGATGTGTCACTCCTGGCTCCCTCCTGTGCAGGCACTGCCTGCACCTTGAGCCAGAGCAGCATTTCCATGAGCTCACTCGTTCTCCCTGTGGAGCTGAGTTCCCTCCAGAGGGGCAGTTCAGCTCCATTTTATTACTTGAAAGTCAGGGCTCAAAAAACTCACGACAATACTTGATTTATTGAGAAAATACTTTGTTCCATAGTGTAAGATGACAAGTTCCCTAAGCAGCAGGTGGAAGTCAGTTCTCAGAATCCTTCCCTCAGGGACACTTTCAGCTGATTTCAGAGAACTCCAGATCCAAACCACCCCTTGGCTCTGGTTTCTCTGGAATCTGTTGAGTGGAGTTGCTTGGTTTGCTCCTCCTCATGCTCTGGGCAGGGTCTTACAGCTGCAGCTCTCCAGGATCCAAGGCCAAGTGTGTGTTTCTTGTCCAAAGGATCATCCAGCTGTGGGGTTTTTATCTCTAAGGCTCTCAGGGGGTGGGGGGGCAGCAATTTCCAGATCCTGCTGGTCCTGGTGACCACTCAGAGCCCAACAAAGGGCTTCCCTGCCTCCCTTACCTGCCTGACCTTGGAGCATGTAAGGGAGGCAGGAGCATGGCAAAACAAGGACAGAGCAGAAAATTGAGCAGGAACCAAGCCTGAGTGAGAGAGCTTTGCTCACAGCTTCCATCCCACCCCAGGGATTGGCAGCTTGCTCTGAGTTCCCTTTCCTAACAAACAGCTGTCTCCCCTCTCTCCTAGGCTGCCCTGTGCCCTGGATGAGATCCTGTCCTTGGGCAGTGCTCTGCCCTGTGGGAGGCTGCCTGCCTGACCTTGGAGCAGGTAAGGGAGGCAGGGGCACAGCAAAACAAGGACAGAGCAGAAAATTGAGCAGGAGCCAAGGCTCCAAAGGTGGGAGCCTCTAAGTCTCACCGATGGCATCACCAGCAAGCATAAATGAATGCATTTGCCTGTGGCCAGAACCCTGGGGTGCTGCTCAGGGGGGTGTTGAACCTGGGGCTCCTTTTGTGCTCCCCATGGCAGAGATCAGCAGGGACTGGAAGGAGCCATCCCACAGCCAGGGAGCTTCCCCTTCCCTGCACGGTGCTTTGTTAGCAGCACTGTTAGCAGCAGTGTTTTTTCCTGCCTCCAGGAGCCATTTCCCATCACATCCCAGCAAACCTCTGGAAACACCTGGGGTGCAGAAGTGAACGTGAGCGTTGGCCTGGTGCTGGTGAGATGAGAGTCCTGCACCCCAGGCTGAGTCACCTCAGTTTCAGAGGCTTTAGACTGAGGTGTCAGTCACTAAAGATGGTTTGTATTGCAAAAGAAGTAGGTTACCATGCCCATTGTGAACAATTACATGTAATTACAAGTCACAGATTCACCACAAATATTATTTAATAACAAATTGGTGCCACACTCCAGCCAGAGCGTGCTGGGGGAACGTGAGCTCTGCTCTGTGGGCAGGTGGGACAGCAGGGGACAGGGTCTGGTGCCATCCCCAAAGCTGGGCTGAAACTCTGCCTGCTGTGTCCTGTTCCCAGCAGTGCTGTGTGGGTTTGGGTTGGTTTGGATTAGATTAGTTCAGTTTAGCAGATACTTGACGAAACACCTCGTGTCACACGATGGTTTTAAACTTTAAAAAGCTGCTCAGAAACGTCAAAAACCGCAATAAACTTCCTGACCATTAAACAAAACAGGGTTTGCGCCCTCCCCTCTCAGCCCCGGCTGTTCGCTTTGGCTTTTGGTGCCGGTGGAGCAGCACGGACCGAGCCCGGCCCGGGGCCCTCGCTCCTCCCGGCGCTGCCCACCGGTGCTGCGGGGCCGCCGCTCCCGGGAGGAGCCGGCGGGACCGGGGCGAGCACCGGGGGCTGAGCGCCCCCTGCCGGTACCGGGCGGCTCCCTCTGTCGGTACCGGTACCGAGCTCCCCCTGCCGGTACCGAGTGCCCTCCGCCGGTACCGGAGCCGAGTTCCCCCTGCTGGTACCGGAGCCCTCCGCCGGTACCGGTACCGAGCGCACTCCGCTGGTACCGAGCTCCCCCTGCCAGTACCGAGCGCCCTCCACCGGTACCGGAGCCGAGCTCCCCCTGCCGGTACCGAGCGCTCTCTGCCGGTACCGGAGCCGAGCTCCCCCTGCCGGTACCGGTACCGAGCTCCCCCTGCCGGTACCGAGCTTCCTCCACCGGTACCGGAGCCGAGCTCCCCCTGCCGGTACCGAGCGCTCTCTGCCGGTACCGGAACCGAGCTCCTCCTTCCGGTACCGGAGCCGAGCGCACAAAAGAAACTCAATATCCTTTAGAAGTTTTAATATTTAATTGACGAGCTCTCTGATACCGCTCGGCTCCGGTACCGGGGCCAAACTCCCCCTGCCGGTACCGGAGCCGAGCGCCCTCCGCCGGTACCGGGGCCGGGCTCCCCCTGCCGGTACCGGAGCCAAGCTCCCCCTGCTGGTACCGGAGCCGACCGCCCTCCGCCGGTAACGGGGCCGAGCTCTCTTGCCGCTACCGGGGCCGAGCTCCTCCTGCCGGTACCGGAGCCGAGCGCCCTCCGCCGGTACCGGGGCCGAGCTCCCCTGCCGGTACCGGGTGGCTCCGGTCGCGGGAGCAGGAACAAAAGGATTCCCGTTCCACGCCGTTCCCGGGTGATCGGCGAGCCCGGCGCGCTCCAACGCGGCAGAACCGGGAGGAGCAAAGGGAGGTACCGGAGCCACCCGGTGCCCGGTGCTTGGCGACAAACCCCGAGAGCAGAAACAACACAGCGCTGCTCTCAAGGGGAAGAAAAAGGAAATTTATTTTCTGACTCCCAACATTTATAGTTTTCCAAAAGTGACAGTGGAATGGAGGGTGACAGTGCCACCTCTGCAGTGACACTGGGCAAACCAACAGTCCATCAAATTTCTCCTCCATAAAAGAAAGCAAAATAATGCAAAATTACAGAAAGTGTGTGCGAAGGTTTGTTACAAGAATGTCAACATCAGAAGGGTTAGAAAATCTTTAAAAATCAGGGTGACATCCCCAGGGCACTGGCACAGGTGTGAGGTGTCCCCATGTCACTGTAGGACATGAAACAACACACACTGCTGCTCTCAAGGTGAAAAAAGGAAAGTTTATTTTCTGACTTCAATATTTACAGGTTTCCAAAAGAGACAGTGGATTGGAAGGTGACAGTGCCACCTCTCCAATGACACTGGACAAACCAACAGTCCATCAAATTTCTCTTCCATAAAAGAATAATAAGTTATTTACAGAAAGTGTGTGAGAAAGTTTGTTACAATAATGTCAACATCAGAAGGCTTAGAAAATCTTTAAAAATCAGGGTGACACCCCCAGGGCACTGGCACAGGTGTGAGGAGCCCCCAGACTCCACCTTGACACTGTGACAGTGACACTGCAGCATTTCCTGCCCAGGTCACAGATTTGGCCATTGCTGATTGCAGCTTTCCAACTTCCTCCTGGAAATACAACGTGAGCTCCTATTAATAGAAGTTCATGGTTTCCAATGAATTTTTTCCCTTTTCACTCAGGCTGGTTTGGTGGCTGATCCCTTTTTGGTGGCCCAGGCAGTGCTGTGCCAGCTGCCTGTGGCTTTTATTAGATTTTTGGATTTATTTGGATTTTTCAGAGGCCTTGATTTAGTGCTCACAGTTGCATCCCAGGCCAGTGGCTGTGGAACTCAGCCCCTGAGGAGCAGAAATAATTAGAACTCAGGGAAAAAGTGATGTCCGAGTGTTTGAACAAAAAAAAGTCTTGTTTGAGGAATGTGGTGCTGGAGGGCAGCGTTTGCCAGCAGGGTTTGGATCCCTCTTGGTGCCTGCAGTCACATCCTGCCCTCCACAGACAACTCCGGGTGGGATTTTCTGGGAGCCTCTCTCAAAATGGAGGCACGGTGCCCTGGAGCAAGTACAGGATGTATCCTGGGAATTGTATTTCTGCAAGCAGGGCAGGAGGAGGCTGCTGGAAGGATGTGGGCAAGCAGGAAAAGAGCTGAAGAGGTGCTCACAAGATTCTTGTGCAGGGCAGATGAAGAGGCAAACAAACAACGCAGAGAACAGGAAAACCCATGTGTTAGGAAATGATGGATCCATCCCCCGGGCTCCTGCTGAGGAGGGTGGGACAAGCTCCATGATTTCTGGCAGCCATGAGCTGCAGCTGTTCCACTCAGCTCCTGTGCTGCAGCCAGATGTGTTGCAGTGCAGCTCCAGCCCTTCCTGCCCTGACACAGCCCCAGCAGTGCCTCCCTGCTCTGGCAATGCCCCACACGTGTGTTGGGGGCTGTCAGCTCCCCTCTCCTCCAGGGAGTCCTTCCCAAGGGGGCAGGAGTCAAGTTGAAGCTCTGCTGTTCTGTATCCTGTTGTTTTCCTGGCAGGATTGTTGCAGTTTCCTGCACTGTCTTATCTGGAGCAGGGAAGTCAGGGCTCTCCAATTCTCTGGCTCTGTGTGCATGGCCCAGGTTCTAATCTGCAAAACAGGAGCTGGAGGCCCTGAGAGGCAGCAGGCAGGGCTGTCACAGGGCAATGGGACAAGGACACAGGGGGCAAAGGGCTTTTAGTGCCTCCAAATTAATGTCTTTATGCAGGGCTCCTGTTTGCACAAGGCTGTGTCTGTTTTATGGGTTCAGGCACACCTGGGAGGGGGACAGAGGAAGATCCCAGTGGTGACAATGTCAGGTCACGCTGTGTCTGACAGACCTTAGAGGAGGATAAATCTCAGAGAGTGCTGAGTTTGCTTTCCCCCCTCAGCAAGGACTCAAAGGACACAATAAAGTCTTAAAACCAAAAAAAAAAAAAAAAGTATTTCTGTGTTTCAGTCAGCTCAAAGTTCAGTCTCCCCTGAAGTGCTGGAGACTCTTGTGAAATTACCTGGCCACATTTTCTGGAATACAGAGGTAGAATCAGCACCTGCAGCGCTGAGGCTGGAAAGCTGTGCAGAGCAGGGCTTGAGAAAGCCAAACCTTGTAGATTAAAAAAAAAAAAAAAACAACCAAAAAAACCCCCCAAAAAACAAAAATCAAATAAGCAAAAAAAAAAAAAAAAACAAACCAACCAAAAAAAAGCCCCCAAAAAAAACACCAACCCCCCCCAAAAAACCCCAAAACCAACCAAGCAAAAGCCAAAAAAAAAAAAGAAAACCCCAAACAAAAAAACTCCCAACTGTAATTTTTCCATAAGTGAGCCTGAATTTACCTAACTGTAGGTTTTAGCAGCAGACTGAATTCCCTGTGGGTTTTTAAAAAAAATTAAAATCCTTTACTGTACAGCTCTGGAATGTCCTGTTTTCCTGCAGAAAGGTGTGGGTCCTGTACACAGTGTCCATTATCAGATGGGAGCCTCTCCTGGAAAGAGGATTAACCCACAACATCACTCCCAGCCACTGAATCAGGCACAAGGCTCCAAAAGAAGCAAAAAGCCCCAAACTCTAAGCCCAGACCCTTCCCCAGGTAAAAACTGTGGCAAAGATCAAGGTGGATTTTTATTTTTCAAAGGGAAGACACCTATGCCAGTTCAGCCTTTGAGGAAGGACAGTGGTCAATTTTCTCACTCAGTTGTGAATCCAAACTGATTCCACTTGCCATTCCAGGGAATCTCAGCTGCTGGAAAATCTGAGGGTCACAGCAGCCTGAGGGGTCTGGACTGAGCACCAGAGCCTGTGCTGGGAACTAAACAGCAAGAGAAGGAAAATAAAAAGGCTTTTTTCTTTCAAAGAGATCAGGAAGAGGAAGACATGTGCCTGGAGATAAGGGAAGATAAAAGCATTCCATTGGCAGAGGCCTGTGATAGGGATCAAGATGTTCATCTGCCAAGTCAGTGATTTTGTGGCCCTGTGACCATTGGGAGCTTCCCCTTCCTGTTACCTTTTCCCACACTGACTGAAGGCACCACATTGTTGGCATGGAAGTTCCTTTGAGTCTGAGTGGCTCAGCCCTTTCAGGGAAAAAAAAACTTGAAGATAAAACTGTCTTTTACTTCAGGAGGGAAAATGGTTCTGCCCCAAGTAGGCTGAACATAAAACTGTCTTTTACTTCAGGAGGGAAAATGGTTCTGCCCCAAGTAGGCTGAACATAAAACTGTGTTTTACTTCAGGAGGGAAAATGGTTCTGCCCCAAGTAGGCTGAACTTGAAGATAAAACTGTCTTTTACTTTAGGAGGGAAAATGGTTCTGCCCCAAGTAGGCTGAACATAAAACTGTCTTTTACTTCAGGAGGGAAAATGGTTCTGCCCCAAGTAGGCTGAACTTGAAGATAAAACTGTCTTTTACTTTAGGAAGGAAAATGGTTCTGCCCCAAGTTCAGCTTGTAGGGGCTCAGTGGGAGCAGGCTGTGAGCTTCCCTGGCCTGAGGAGGTGGGAACAGCTCAAACACCTCTGGGGAGAAGTTTGGGCACAGCCTGTGAGGGGTCAGGGCAGCTGGAATGGCCATTGGAGGTGATTCCCTGCTCTGTTTGCTGGGGTTCATCAGGAGTGAGCTCACAGCAACAGTAGATCCCATACAAGGCCTTGATTAACATCAGGAGCTCAGATTGCATTTGCTGCTCCCAAAAAGGCTTTTATTGTCTGATTTTTTTTGTTAAAGCAGCAGCAGATTTCAGTAAAATGTTCTCAGTCAGTCCCGCCTTTGCACATTCCACATGCTGGCACGTGCATCAGCCAAGCATTTGGGCTAAAATTATCTGTGCTATCATTAGGAATGAACATATGGATTGATGGAAGTGCAGAAAGGAGCTGTGTGCTGTGCTGCAGGCTCACCCTGAAGGGAGCAGCTCCTGGTCAGCTGGCACCTGTGAGAGGTGTGAGCTGTTCTCTTTGGGCAGGAGGAAGAGAACAACTCACACTGTTGGATGGGCACTGAGGGCACTGGGCACAGTGCCAGCACTCACTGCCCTTCCTGCCCCTGTGCTGTTGGCTTCACCCTCAATTTGCACCTCAGGCAGCCTTCACCCTCACCCTGTGAGATAAATCCCTGTGTTCCTGGATTGCAGAGCAGCCCTACAGCTGGGATGGGCTTCTCCCATGTTGCCCAACTCTGTGAGAGCAGGAGCCCCAAGGCTGGAGCTCCTGTGCCTGCTCAGGTGTGCTCAGGTTGCTCAGATGTGCTCAGGTGTGCTCATCTGTGCTCAGGTTGCTCAGCTGTGCTCAGCTGTGCTCAGATGTGCTCAGGTTGCTCAGGTGTGCTCAGTTGTGCTCATCTGTGCTCAGATGTGCTCAGGTTGCTCAGGTGTGCTCAGATGTGCTCAGCTGTGCTCAGGTTGCTCAGCTGTGCTCAGATGTGCTCAGGTGTGCTCAGCTGTGCTCAGGTTGCTCAGGTGTGCTCAGCTGTGCTCAGGTTGCTCAGATGTGCTCAGATGTGCTCAGGTGTGCTCAGGTTGCTCAGATGTGCTCAGCTGTGCTCAGGTTGCTCAGGTGTGCTCAGATGTGCTCAGGTTGCTCAGATGTGCTCAGGTGTGCTCAGCTGTGCTCATCTGTGCTCAGGTTGCTCAGATGTGCTCAGATGTGCTCAGGTGTACTCAGGTTGCTCAGGTTGCTCAGGTGTGCTCAGATGTGCTCATCTGTGCTCAGGTGTGCTCAGGTTGCTCAGGTGTGCTCAGCTGTGCTCATCTGTGCTCAGGTTGCTCAGCTGTGCTCATCTGTGCTCAGGTTGCTCATCTGTGCTCAGCTGTGCTCAGATGTGCTCAGATGTGCTCAGCTGTGCTCAGGTTGCTCAGCTGTGCTCAGGTGTGCTCAGGTGTGCTCAGATGTGCTCTCAGCAGCACACACTCACAGACCACCAGTCAGGACCTGAGCTGAGCTCTGTATACCCAGATCTGCTCAAAAGAACTGCTCAAAGAACCATTTCAGACAAGGTTCCAGTGTTTTCAGCCTTACCTCTTTTCCCATCCCTGATTACAGAGATTTTAATTAATCATGGGCCGAGATGTGAGGGTGTGGTGTCAGTGATGGCTCCTGGGCTGCCGTGGTGCTGAGGCCATGCTGCATGTCCCCTGTGACACTGGAATGATTTCCAGGCATGGAGCCTTCCAGACAGATGGGAGAGTTCCAGATTTAGTCTCTAATATAAATACAAGTTGCATGTGTGAGTCCTTCAGTTGGGAAACTGCCTCTTGTTGCTGTTTGCAGAGTCAGAGGATGTCAGGCTGAAGCAGCCTCACTATTCCTTGTTCTCTCCCTGCAGTTCAGCACTTGGAGACACATGGCTTGCAGAGTTCAGTTTGTAAAATTCTATTTTCACTGTTTATATTTAGTTTCCGTTCCATTGGTGTTGCAGAGGCTGATCCTGCAAATATTTACCCCAGGCAGGTTTTGTGTGTAGAGTTCCTGGGAGTGCAGTGGGAGCTCAGCCCAGGGAGGGCACAGGCCTGCAGTGGGCTGAGCATGGAGAAATTCAGTTTTATCTTCTGCTCAGGGTTTTATATATATACATAAAGACTTCTCCATGTATATAGCACACACATGTGATGATCCTTTCAGGTTCTGAGAGAGAAAGGCCACTCAAAGCATCACTTACTGATTGATGCCCACCTGAGAGAAGGCTCAGTGAGACAGAGAGCAGCAGCATGGTGAGTGTTGTTATGGCATAAATGATAGCATAGACAAGAAAGAAAGAACAAATTGATTTTTAAAGGGAGTCCTGAGATGAGATTGTTGGTCTGGAATTATTGCACTGCTGGGGAGGGACAGAAACAGTCCCAGGACTGCTCTTGTCTGCTTCCCTCTCACTCATGTTCTCTCCAACACCTTTACAGAGTGAGAGCACCAGTGACAGAGGGTGCAGCAGTTCCAGTTCCCTTCAAGCAGATCTCTCCAACCTTGTGATCTGGGCACACACTCATGGCACCATATGCAGCCAGATCCCAGGCCTGGAATTCATGGAGAACACAGATCATGTGAGCAGTGACAACGCTGTGCTGTGGATGTGCAGAGCTGGCCATGCCTATCACTGGCAATGTGGGAAGTCACACAACACAGGTGAAGAAGTGGCTGAGGCTGTAGGAGGGAGAAAGAGGGTCCTGTCTGCTGAGTCTTTGGCAAGGGAATCCAGCTTTGAGGAAAAGAGGCTCAGGCTGACCCCATCATCTTTTGAGATGGCCCAAGAAGATTCTGGGAGCACAAGGTCGTGTGGCAGATCCCAAGGGGTCACTGAGCAGAAGAATGACAGCCCCTGCACAAGGAATAACGAGCCCAAGGGGAGTCAAAATAGCAGGAAACCCAAATTCTCTGCAGCAGAGCAGCACTTCTCCATGTCTGGTAGCACAGTCCAGGCTGGTGCACAGGATGTGAAGTCCAAAAGGTTAGAAGAGCCAGAGATCATTATCTCTGATGAAGAGCAGTGTGAGGCAGATGAAGACAACAAAGGAGACAGAATCAGCCAGGTTAATGTGTCAGAGCCATCTGCTGAGAAGTTGCAGATGGATCACTGCAAGAAGATGGCATTGCACCAGCCAACAGCCTCCCAAAAAACTGCCTTTGCCCCTACAGCAAAGCCACCCCTGGCCCGTGCCTACATTCTGCAGGCTCCTGTCAGCAGCTCAGAGGATCTGAACAGGAACATCCTGAGGCTGGCTTCTTCCACTGCTGCAGGGCCCATGGCTGAAACTTCCAGAGCAGGGGGCCCCCCGGGGTCACCAGCACCAAAGGTATGTCTCAAACCCCTTCCTGTCCCCAGCACTGAAGCCAAGGCCCAGCTTGAATCCCAGCCCTCAGTGATGTTCTTTGAGCTCCAAGCCACTGCTGCTGTTCAGCACCATCTCCAGCTGAGCCCTCCAGAGTGTGACACACTGGGAATGGGCTCCAGTGGGGATAGTGCTGACAACAAGGGTGAGGACTGTGAGACATCAGGATCTGAGCAGACACCTTGTTCTTCAGCCTTCCAGAGTCCAGAGAGACATCCCCCTGCAGCCTCAAATGGAGGTAAGGCAGCGTGGAGTTCTGTGCCTGCAGGGGTGTGGGGGTGTTCCATTAATCACTTTCCCAAAATATCCAAGGAGTTCACATCACTGCCAAGATCTGTACTGCAGCATCCAAGGAAATCTCTTGGATTTGGGGCACTCCTGTTTCTGCTTCAGGGGACTACAAAGCTCCTTGCCTAAAGGAATTGGTGCTTTTGTAGGGAATTCCCTTCTCTGGGGTACCCAAAGGTGTTCTTGGCTGTGCCCCAATCCCAACATCCCAGTTTGAATACTTTGGTCTTCCATTTTACCCAGTACCCCCACACAGTATGTTGGCTGTACTTGAGAGAGTCCCTGTGGGAAATTAGAACTAGAGCAGGGAGCTCAGGTCTCAAAGAAAACAAGAGGAAACAATGCAGAGAAATTGTGGCCAAAGCTCTGGCTGCACCAAGGCCAGTGGCAAACCCTCCCAGTGCTAGCAGAATGTCAGTCCTGCATAGGAAATGCAGGAATCCACACATTATTTTAGTCCTTTCAAGAATTAAGGTTTTTATATGGGCTGTCCTGCTGCACAGGGCCTGGGCATGTCCTTGTGAAGGGCAGAGGTGCTGAGGCAGCATTTGGGGTCTGCCTGGGATGTGTTTACAGCATCAGTGCTGGTCCTGAAAAGGCTTGGGGGTTGTTGTTCCTTGTGGAGCCATAACCACACAAACTGCCACAGTTGGGGTTTGGGAGCAGTATTTGACTATTTTCATAACTGACATCATGTGTCATGTGAAGGGACTGGGAATTCTTCTGGGAATGCCTGTAGTAGCTGTTTCTGCCAAGGTAACTGGCTCATGGCTCAGAGGAGGCCTCAGCATTATTGATTCATGAGCTGTTCCTCTCTGCACCTGGAGCAGCCAGTACAAAACAGGCCAAAACCCCAAAAAACTGGGACAGCCATCAGTCTTTCAGGATGACAGCTAGGCCTGTAAAAAAGAACCTGGTGCAAAAAAGGTTCTAGGTGTTGGCTCATGAGCCCTTTTCCATCAGCCCATCCTCAGTCCTGGCCGAGTCACAGGCGAGCAGATGGAGCTTTCCAGCAATCCAAAGAATTCATTTCTCATGCTACATCGAACTGGGTGGATGTGGGATTGCCATGGCAACTTGAGAGAGAGCCCAACTGGAATCCTGGCAATCCTTTAAACAAAATCGTAGTAGACTTTTACTCACCTGTTTGCTCTCCCTCACCATCCACCCCAACCTTTGGTTCATGAAAGAGAAATTTCCCTGTATGGCAATGAGCAGGGCCAGCTGCCAAGGGAGGGGGACCCAACTTTCCCTGGAGAGCTGGGCATTGTTGGGTTTTGCTGTTTGTGGAGAGCACAAATAAAAACCACAGTTGTAGGGGAAGGGGTTTGGGGGAGTCCTGTCCTCTCTGAATGGCTTCCAGAAAGCTGATAAACATTATCTTTGTGTTTTACTGATCTTTGTGGATTCTTGTATGGCAGTGAGCAGGGCCAGCAACCAGAGAGGCAGCACTAAGAAGCCAAACTTTCCCTGGAGAGCTGGGCACTGTTGGGTTGTGCTGTTTGTGGAGAGCACAAATAAAAACCACAGTTCCAGGGGAAGGGCTTTGGGAGAGTCCTGTCCTCTCTGAATGGCTTCCAGAAAGCAGAGATAGACCCTATCCTGTATCTCCTTACGTTTTTCTGATCTTTGTGGATTCTTCCTGTCCACAAAACTATGTCTTGTCTTTTAGATGTGCTGAAGAAGCATGAAAAAAAGAAAAGCCATATCACTTGGCACATAAAAGTGTTTGAAGAGTGGGTGAAGGGGCACCACCCCTCCGAGACGCGCAAGATCCACGCACTGCCTCCTGCAGACCTCGACCGCTACCTGCTGTCCTTCTTTAGATCTGCCAAAAAACAGAACGGCCTGGATTTTTCTGCCAATTCCTTAAAGGCCTTCCGGTGCTGCATCAGCAGGTACCTCCACATCCACAACTACCAGTACAGCATATTGAGCGGGCCAGAGTTTAAGGCCTCTCAGGAAGCCTTTAAATTAAAACATTGGTGTCTGCTTCAAAGGAGGGAAGAAGGGTGGAATGTGGTGGAGAACCTGACAGGTGAAGATATGGCAAATCTTCTTGAGAAGGGAATTTTAAGTAAGACAGACGCTCAGGGCTTGTTGAACCTTGTGTTCACCAACCTCGTTAGGGGGTTTGGGGCAAGCACCCACTTCCAGGCCTACCATCTGTACTGGGGACAGGTGGTGCTGAAGAAGACCAAAGGAGAGGTGGAGTACTTGGAGTGGAAGGATGATCTGAGCCCCGAGGGAAACAAAGGGGAGCTAAACCCACGGCTCTTTGCCAAGCCTGAGGAGCCAGAGACCTGCCCAGTCTCCTGTTACAAGGAGTATGCCATGAGGAGGCCAGCAGACATGCTGGATGACAACCACCCTCTTTACCTGTCACCCAAGTCACTGTACTCTGTCTGGGACAAAGTGTGGTACATCGGGAAGCCGCTGTCAAAAGCCAAAATTGATAATATCATCCAAGTTATTACCCAGGAAGTCAGAGGAGCAGTAAGGAAGACCAAGAAATAGGGGTGTCCCTTCAGCTTTGCCTCTTCAACCACTCCAAGGCTGCTCTGAAACACAATCCCACTGCAATATTTGGTGTAGATTGAGAACAGACATCCTTCTGCTGAGCTTCACCTTGGCACTGAAGGTACCTACAGATTTGCAGCGCCCTGGCTTTCAGGGAAGTTCCTTGGTTGTTGTTTCTGTTACTGGAATTGATAATTAAGTGAGTTAATGAGAGTCTTCAGTTTCACATTTGCCGAATGAGTTAATGTTCTACCACACAGTCAATGCTGTTAGAAACCACCACTGCTGACACAGAGCGGGCTTGGGGGTGGCAGAGCCTGGCCAGGAGTGTCAGCTGCACCCACATTTTGAGGCTGACACCCCACAAGCTCAGCCTGTAGGGAGGGATGAGCAGCAGGAGAGTGATGACACTGCCAATCCCAACCTTGCAGGAGCGCTTCTGACAAGGTTCAGGTCATTTCCCTTAGGGAAAGATTCATAGATTGAAGTAGTTGTGGTTGTTTTAAGAAGTTGTTTAAAGTGTCTGACAATGTTGAAAGGTTTTATGGTAAGTGGTTACTCTGGAGTGCAAAACACAGCTCCACAAAGGCACTGGGGGGTGTGCTCAAGTCTGCTCACTGCCCCAGCACTGTTACTGCCCAGGCAGGTTTTTGGTTGCATTGTTGGCAGAGCCAAATAAAAGAGCCTTTAATTCAGTCCTGTCTGTCTGTGTCTGAACAGCAGGTGATGCTTTCCTGGAACACTGGGGTGTTCCCTGTTGTGCTCAGTCTCCCCTGCTCCCAGCCCAGTGCCACAGAGCTTTGGGCCCTTTGAAGCCCTAGGAGCCATTCCCATGGTGTCAAACAAAGCCTTGGGGGTCAAGCTCTTTGCCCCACTTGGTCCCATCCAACCGACTGAACATCAAGAAGTAACTTCAGGACGTTTGAAGAGACATAAAACCAGACAAACTCAGGTGCTGGAGGGTGTCTGCTGGCTCCTCTTTGCTTTGGAGCACCGATGGCATCACCATGACACCAGACTGAGAGCTGTCCCGAGGGTCCTGCTGGTCCTGGGTGACCCAGCCACGGTCACACTGCTCCCTGCTCCCCTCAGCCCCCAGACCACCCCGGTTTGGGCTCTCTCCGCCCCGTTTCTGGTCGGTTCAGCCCACACCCAAAGCTCGGGGCACTGTCTGCCCACTCTGACCTGTCCCAGCACCTGGGCACCTCCCTGGGTTCCACCGGGGAACCCCCGGTCAGTGCCTGCACCGGGACACCCCCGTCAGCGCTGGCAGAGTGGGGTCGGTACCGGGGTCCCGGCAGGACCATTTCGGGGTTCTGGAGGGTCGGTACCGGGGTCTCAGCGGGTCTGTACCGGATCCCCATCAGCGTTTGTGGAGGGGGTCCCGGCAGATCCATACCAGACCCTGGTCAGTGCTTGCGGAGGGGTTCGGTACCGGGGTCTCAGTGAATTTGTCCTGGACCCCGGTCAGTGCTTGCAGAGGGGGTCGGTACCGTCGGTACTGGGGTCCCGGCGGGTCCGGGTCAGTGCTTGCGGAGGGGTCGGTTCCGGGGTCCCTGCATGTCGGTACCGGGATCCCGGCAGATCCGTACCGGAACCCGGTCAGTGCTTGCGGAGGAGGTCGGTACCGTCGGTACCGGGGTCCCGGCAGGTCCGTACCGGATCCTGGTCAGTGCTTGCAGAGGGGGTCGGTACCGTCGGTACCGGGGTCCCGGGGCCCCAGCGGGTCCGGGTCAGTGCTTGCGGAGGGGTCGGTACCGGGGTCCCTGCGTGTCGGTACCGGAATCCCGGCAGATCCGTACCGGACCCCGCTCAGTGCTTGCAGAGGGGGTCGGTACCGCCCGTACCGGGGTTCCGAAGGGTCGGTACCGGGGTCCCGGCGGGTCCCCGGAGCCGCGGGCGCTGCCCGGGAGCCCCCTAGCGGGGCCGGCCGGCCGGGCACGGGGCTCGCCCCGCGGTTGGGGTCGAACGGGATTCTCAAGCCCACCCGGTGCCATCCCCCGGTGCCAGCCCTGCCCCGTGCGGGGGTTCCTCCCACCGGCCCCCGGGGTTCCCAGGCCCTCCCGGTGCTCCCCCAGCCCCGCATCCCAACCCCCAGTCCCATCCTCTGAAACACCGGAGCCAAACCGGACAGAACAGGCCTGGAAGACCAAGGGAGTGTAACAACTCTTTAATAAATTAGCAAAATAAACAGCATTTTTATATATTTTTATATTCCATTGCTGCATCTCCATGGATCACAGGAGTTAAACCAATGTTGATTCCCAAGTCCCACGGCAACACTGATCCAGAGTCTCAGTTCAGGTACCCCCAAGGCAATGCTCAGCCTTGTGGTACTTAAAAACCTGAAACCACTGAGAAATAAAACAGCTTTTTCGTAAGCCTGAGACAGCTCCCGAGGGGCAAAGTGAATTATCGGATGATTTCACCTGGCTGGCTCCAGGCGGAAGTGATTAAAAAGACACCGATCCAATTTTTTCCCTCTTAAGAAAAAAATAAAAATGTTCCTCCACCCCGCAGGGAGGAGGAGGAGGAGGAGGAAGGAGCTGATCTATTGCATGGCAGGATTATCAGTTTAACAATAAACCAGATTGATTAGCAGGGTTCACGTCTCTGATTGTTGCGATGATGGGTGGAACTGATCGGGTATTTAGGTCATGCGGATTGCGAGCAGGGCCAGCCCCCATCGCGGGGTCCCTCAGTCCTCATCCCGCACGTACTGCCCCGCCTCCCAGCGCTGGGCCATGACGCTCTTGTGGCGAAACACTCGGGTGCTTTCCACCACCTGCAGAGACCAGAATGTGCAGGATCTTTATAAAGAGGAGACTTTCACAACGGTCTGGTTTGTAGAGCTGTCCCTACTCCCCCTGCCAGCTCCCCAGCCTGCTCTGCCTGACCCAGTGTCCACCCGAGTGGTCCCAGGACCATCCTGTCCAACCTGCACTGCCTGACCCAGTGTCCACCCAAGTGGTCCCCATGGGAGCCAGGACCACCCTGTCCCCCCCTGTCCATCCCACAAAGCCTCCAGGAGTGAGGGGAGCCCCCAAACCCACCCTGCCTGACCCAGGGTCCACCCAGATGGTCCCAATGGGAGCCAGGACCATCCTGTCCAACCTGCTCTGCCTGACCCAGTGTCCACCTGAGTGGTCCCAGGACCATCCTGTCCCCCCCTGTCCATCCCACAAAGCCTCCAGGAGTGAGGGGAGCTCCCAAACCCACCCTGCCTGACCCAGGGTCCACTCGAGTGGTGCCCATGGGAGCCAGGACCATCCTGTCCATCCCACAAAGCCTCCAGGAGTGAGGGGAGCTCCCCAGCCTGCTCTGCCTGACCCAGGGTCCACCTGAGTGATCCCAGGACCATCCTGTCCAACCTGCTCTGCCTGACCCAGTGTCCACCTGAGTGATCCCAGGACCATCCTGTCCCCCCCATCCATCCCACAAATCCTCCAGGAGTGAGTGAGGGGAGCTGGGGAAGGTGGGAGGCGTCAGGGCTTTACCTCTGTGTTGACCTTGTCAACGGGTTCAATGCCTGCGTACTGTGGGAAGAGGAAAGCACGATTAGATAACGGCAGCCTGGCAGGGGAATATCCACAGGCTGCTGGGTCTGGCTCCCAGCAGGGGCACAGGAGAGGCAGCACATGCAGCCAAGCCCTCCCTGGGGTTGGGGGAACATCCCAGACCAGGATCCCCCACAGGAGGAAATGCTGCTCATCTCCAGTCCCAGCCAGTGCTGGTGGCTCTGAACAGCAGGCACTGCCTGGGGGGCTCACACAGCCCCTTGATGGTGCCACCACCACCAGAGCTGAGCAGCTGGATCTCCAGCTCAGCAACAGCCACCTCCAGCCCCAGAGCCACCAGTGTTCCCCCAGGCTCAAGCCCCCCAAGCCCTTGGCATGTTCACCTTTCCATCCTCCTTCACTCTCCTCCTCCGCTCCTCGAAGGGGCTGGAACGTGACGAGTCAGGGGTGAGGGTCTCTGCACTGCCCTGGGAGGAGCTGGTCACCCTCAGCGGGGTGAAGGATGAGATCAGCCCCAGGATCCCCGTCTGGTGTGAGGCAGGAGGGGAGCCAGGAGACTCGGACACTGAGTAGTTGCCGCTGGCACCTGAGGCAGCTGTGAGAGAAAGAGCATTGGGGGGTGACCTCGGTTCCACTCTCAGGGGGTGGAGACCCACAGGAGTGTCAGGCCCCTGCCCCAAACCTGCCTCCATAGCAGGTCCAGCAGGTTTGGTGACAGCCTGGACCCCATGCCTGGGGCCCAGTCAAGGAACAAAGGGTAAAATGCATGAGCTGGGCCCTTCCAGCCCTGTTTGCTGCTGTAACGTGACACAAACTCATCAAGACCTGAGCAGCTCTGGAATCCTGCAGAACCTATCCCTCCTCAGCAGCAGTTCTGCTGACTCCAGTGTGCTGGTATCAAGCACAGAGGAATCCTTACAGCCATCCCACCAAATCACTTCTCCATCCCTGTGCTCCCTTACCAGAGCTGTGCTGAGAGCAGGAGCTCTTCCAGCCCCATAGCAAATGTAATGTGACACAAACTCAGCAAGACCTGAGCACCTGGAATCCTGCAGAGCCTATCCCTCCTCAGCAGCAGTTCTGCTGATTCCAGTGTGCTGATATCAAGTTCTGGAATGCTTACAACCATCCCACCAGATCATTTCTCCATCCCTGTGCTCCCTTACCAGAGCTGTGCTGAGAGCGGGAGCTCTTCCAGCCCTTTTTGCTGCTGTAACGTGACACAAACTCATCGAGACCTGAGCAGCTCTGGAATCCTGCAGAGTCTATCCCCCCTCAGCAGCACTTCTGCTGACTCCAGTGTGCTGATATCAAGTTCTGGAATGCTTACAACCATCCCACCAGATCATTTCTCCGTCCCTGTGCTCCCTTACCAGAGCTGTGCCGAGAGCGGGAGCCCTCCTGAGGAACAGCACTGCTGTAGGTGTCCATCAGCCTCCTCCGCTGCTCCTGCAGCTCCTCTTCCCTCTGCAGGTCACTCCTGATCTCCTCCTCGATCAGCGCCGCCGTCTGCGGCTTCCCCATGCGCAGCCGGTACTGCTCCTCCCGGCCGTCCTCCCTCCTCTGCGTGCCCATGTCCTCCCCGAAGGACACCCTGGGCTTCCAGAAGGAGAGCTTCAAGTACTCCCTGGGCAGCACAGCGGTGCTGCTGGGGCTCGGGGTGGAGCTGGGAAGTTTTCCTCCCTGGGAATCCTCGCTCCCCCATTTGCTGGCGCTGGCGGAAGCGTGCGGGGACACCGGGGGCAGCTCCCGGCTCCTGTCGCTGGCGGCGAAGCGCGGCTGGGACAGCTGGAAGTGGGCGATGCTCGCTGTGTTGCTGGGGATGCTTCTCCCAGCCTTGGTGTCTTCTGCGGGGCTGGGCTGCTCCACCACAAGCTCTTTAAGCCAGCTCTTCCTCTCCTCTGCCCGCTTCAGGGGGGTGGGCTTCTCTGGGGGGGCTTCCTCCTGCTCGAACACCCTCCTGCGCTCCTCCAGCTCCTGCTGCGTCCCCCTGTCATAGGCCCCCAGCAGCCTCCCCTGCCTCTTCAGATCTTCCTCACGCTTCGTTTCCTGTTCAATTTCCCTCTGGACGTAAAGGGAAGCGCGGCCTCTGTCCTTCCCTTTCCTGCCTGGGCCGGGAGACGAGTGAATGTTGAGGACAGGCTTGGTCTGGATCTCCACCAGCTCGCTGCTGGAGGTCAGCCGCTGGATCCCCCTTTCCTTCCAGAGGTTCTCCTCCCTTTCCATGGCCATGCGGATCTCCCTCTCGATGGGTGTCTCGTTGCTGACCCTCGTCCCGTTGCTGCTGGCCCTCAGATCCACGTTGAAGGTCTCGTTGGAGGTGCTGCCGTCGCTGGCATAGCCCGTGGTGGTTTCAGTGTACATCTCACCCAAGCCAGAGTCCAGGTCTTCTCTGGACCCTGCTTTGGTCAGGATGGACACCTTCCCAACGGGATGTGACCTTTCTGTGTGAGATTTTCTGGGAGCATAAACCTCCTCCTTCTCAGGTGTCTTGTATGAGGATGCACCATAAACCTGGTAAACGCTTTTGTCTGTCCCGCTCTGGCTTGATGCACCAGCACTGCTGTAGCCTCTCGTACCCTTTGTGGCCATCTCAGGGCTGTACCACTCTTCTCTGGAGACTTTTGTCACTGACTCTGGCCTTGGGGACATGGCCTGCTGCCCTGGGCTGAAAAACGAGCCCGGGCTGGTTTTCTCCAGCATCAGGAACTGCTGCCGAGCCGCAGAGAAGTTGATCTGCTCCGTGTCAATATTCTCAGGGTCAACGGGCGTTGCAGCCCTGCCTGGGGAAGGTTTGTCAAACCAGATGGCAAAGCTGGTGGGGACACTGCCTGTGTGCCTGCCTTCACCTGGGCTGCTGATGGAGCCCAGCTCATCCATGGAGCTCCACCTCTCTGCTATGGTGGAGCTTTTCCTCATGACCTGGCTCCGGATCACCTCCTTCCTCTCATCTTCCAGCTCCCTGGCTTTCTCAGGTGAGATGTTGGGTGGAGGGACCCTGTGCAAATCTTGTTCCTCATCCTCATAGAGCTTGGAGGGTTTCCTCTCACCCTTGTAAGCCCGGAGGTCGTACAGGCTTCCCGACCTCACCACCTCTAGCTTGGACTCCCTGTCTGGGGACGGGGTCCAGACATCTCTTCCACCCTCCAGGAAGTATGAGGGTGACATGGATCTCCTCTTCCAGCTGTAGCCATTTTCCAGCCTCTGGCTGCTGTGCTGAGCAGAGCTGAACACATCATCATCACTGCTGGCCCTCAGCTCTGGCAGGGAGTCGTGCCTGTGCGAGGCCTGTGGCAGCTGGAACACAAGGTGCCTGGTGACCCTGTCCATCTCCTGGGAACTGTCACTTCTGTGCCAACCTTGTCCCACACAGGGGCCGCTGCTCAGTTTTGAGGTCACCCTCAGAGTCCCAGTTCAGCAGAGGGTCCCGACCAGGCTGGCCCTGCAAGCAGGAGGGGAGAGCAGCCATTAAGAGCAGCAGAAGGAGCAGAGGTTGAGATGCAGCCCCTCTCCCAGCCTGGTTCCACTGTCCTTGGCATGGGACGTGGAATTTCTAGGCTTTAGCCCTAGAAATTTCAAAAAAAAAATAGCCCAAACACTCATCCTCACAAAACAAACTCCTCTCTCAAACTTCTCCACATCCCTAGGATGCTTTAACCCTTTAATCCACTGCCTAAGCATAAGCTGCCAGGCACAGCTCAGAGCAGGACTGAGAGAAGAGAGGGGGAGAGAGGATGAGAGGGTGAGAGAGCAAAAGCATAAAAGGGATAAGAGAGTAAGAGGGGCAAGAGAGTGAAGTTCCTGTTACAATACAATAAATCTTCTGTGTTGAATATTCTGATTCTCACTAACCAATCTAGTACAAGATAAAAATCCTATAGCATTTACACACACCCTGTAAGAATCACTACATTACCATCCTGTGTTACATTTTAAACCCTAAAAACTCCTCTTTGGGCCCCTTCTGCCAAACTGTAGGGTCTGCTCTGACCCTTGGGCCTGTCTGCAAGCAGAGGGTGTTGTTCCATCAAAAGGGGATCACCTTCAGTGGCCACACCATTCTCTCTTTACCACTCTCTTTATCTCTCTCTCCCTCTTCGGGGCCTGCTCTGAGCTGTGCCTGGCAGCTCCCAGCAGGGCCCTGCACCCAGGCCCTTTGCAATAAACCCCAAATTCCTGACCTGGCTGCAGAGATCTCTTGTCTCTGTCTGTCCCCACTGTCCTACCCCGACACTCCTACACAGCAGGACCTCAGCCACGAGCTCCTGGTGGCACCACATCCACCTGGGCACCCACAGCCTCGGCCTCTGCACGTGCACAGGGCAGGGAGAGGTGGTGCCAGGCCTGGGCCACTCCTGCATGGAATATCTCCTTGTGCCGTTTACAGAAAGGAGCCTCCAAATAGCCCAGCTCTAGGAACTGGGGTCATAAACACAGTTTCATGGCTCGTAAAACGAGGGGACTTTAACCCCCCCTGGCACACAGGGCAGGAGGGAACAGCCCCAGCCTCGGGGTCAATCCTGGAACAGCAGATCCCAGATAGGGAGGGGCAGCACAGGTGGGTCCCCATGAGGCAGCAGCTGCCACCTCATCGCAGGTGCCATCCCTGGCTCCAGAACTGGTGACACACATGGCACCTGCACACAAGCTGTGCCTGGAGGCAGCACTGTCACAGACACATTTTATGAGAAATCCTTTCCTTAGGGTTTTCCTCCTGAGAAGCTGAGAGGCCTCAGGAACAGAATTTAAACAATGGTTATCTGCTGCTGTGGAATGCAACAGGTGCATCTGTGATTGGTCTCATGTGGTTGTTGCTAATTAATGGCCAATCACAGTCCAGCTGGCTTGGACAGAGAGCCGAGCCACAAACCTTTGTTCTCATTCCTTCCTATTCTATTCTTAGCCAGCCTTCTGATGAAATCCTTTCTTCTATTCTTTTAGTATAGTTGTAATGTAATATATATCATAAAATAATAAATCAAGCCTTCTGAGACATGGAGTCACATCCTCATTTCTTCCCTCAACCTGAGACCCCTGTGAACACCATCACAGCCAGCACCACATCCTGTGCCACATTTGCTGAGGTTTAGCCACGGCTTTGCCCTCACCTGTGAGCCCTGGCAGGCCGGGGTGTGTCACTGCTGGGCACCCACAGCCTCCTGGGGGTGTGCAGCAAAACTGGAGCAAGGCCACGGTGACAGCAGGGACAGCCCTGGGGGCACTGTCTGGCTAGCAGAGCCCAGGATGTAAATCTGGATGTAAATCTGTAAATTCAGGATGAGCTGGCCCAGGTGAGGCAGGTGCCCGGTGTTCCCTGCATCCCGAGCATCCCAGCTCACCCCCAGCACTCTGTGCCTGCCTCCTTCCTTCCTGCAGCGATCCTGGTGCCCTCCAACCCTCCCAGGCTGCTCCATCCTCACTCCCTCCCACAAAACTCCCAACCAGGAGCTTTTTAAACCTTTCCTGGGGCAGGAGCACGTGGGTTTCATTAGCTGGGACATCCTGGCCAGCCCCGGGCGATGTTTCACGGCTGGAGCTGCTGCCCAGCCCTGTGCCCAGCCCTGTGCCCAGCCCTGTGCCCAGCCCTGGTGCCTCAGCCTCTCTTCCTGAGGCTGAATTCACCTGTTCATTCCCCCACTGTGATTCACTCTCGCTTTTTTATTGCCCCCAATGACGAGGATAATGAAAACCGTCTGCCCACGCCTCTGACCATGTTTGGGGGGGATCAAAGCCCGGCTGGAAGGGGAGCAGGGACACAGAAACCAGCTGGGCTCTTATCAGGGCTCCACGCAAGCAGAACGGCCCCTCCCAGAGCTGCACCCAAAACATCCAACCTCCCTCAGCTCCCTCTGGAGCTCTGGGGCTGCAGGGGCTCAGAATTCCCTGTGCTGGGCTGCCCCCGGCACAGCCAACCCCATGAGAGGTGCTGGGCACAGCAGATGGCAGTGCCACCAGTCTGGCATGGGATTCCCTCCATAAGGAGACATCTGGGGTGATTTACAGGGTTCCCCAAGCTTGAGGGTTCTGCACAGGACTACAGAGCTGGGATCCCCCACATAAGGAGATATCTGAGGTGATTTACAGGGTCCCCCAAGCTTGGGGGTTCTGCACAGGACTACAGAGCTGGGATCCCCCACATAAGGAGATATCTGGGGTGATTTTCAGGGTCCCCCAGTTTGGGGGTTCTGCACAGGGCTACACACCCACCCTGTGCCCCCCCAGAGCCAAGGGCTGCCCCAGCATGGGCTGGTGCACACAAACACCCCAGCACGTGGCCATGTCCCTGTGGTGCCCACCCCAGACAGTGCCACCATCCCTGCACTGCCCTCGGTGCCACCATCCCTGCACTGCCCTCGGTGCCACCATCCTGCACACCCTCAGTGCCACCATCCCTGCACACCCCAGACAGTGCCACCATCCCTGCACTGCCCTCGGTGCCACCATCCTTCAGTGCCACCCTCCCTGCCCACCCTCAGTGCCACCATCCCTCAGTGCCACCATCTTGGCACACCCCACCCTCAGTGTCACCATCCCTGCATACCCTAGACAGCGCCACCCTCCCTGCACACCGTTGGTGCCACCATCCTGCATACCCATGGTGCCACCATCCCTCCGTGTCACCATCCCTGCACACCCTCGGTGCCACCATCCCTTAGTGCCACCATCCCGCATACCCATGGTGCCACCATCCCTCCGTGCCACCATCCCTGCACGGTGCCACCATCACTGCACGGCCAGGGGCACACGGCGTGCCCCCAGCGCCTGGCACTGCCCTGAGCCCCCAGCACGCTGCACTTACAGTCCATGGAGCTGGCAGGGCAGGGGTCCCCATGTCCCCAGGGCTCCGGGCTGAGCTCTGCCCGCCGGGGTGTGGCAGCTGCGGGTGCGGGGGGGCCGGGGGTGCCTGCAGGGCCCTGATAAGCTCAGCACAGGCAGATCTGGGGGATTCCAAGAACCAGCTCGGGCTCAGTGCCTGGTCCCCACATCCCTGTGCAGCTGGGCCCATGCCCGGGGGCTGCCCTTGGCTCTGATGCCCCGATGTACCAAGGTGCCAACAGCCACGTGCCAGTGCCCCACGGTGCCACGGTGGTGTTGCCATGCACCACAGACCTTTCTGCCCCTCCTCATGCACTGAGGAGCCCTGAGGCTGCAGCAGAACCTCCATGCCCAGCTCTCCATGGCAGAGGAGGGGATGGCAGCAGAGCCCTGTGCCAGGCTCTCCTGCCACACCACGGCGCCTCCCAGCTGATAACCCCGTGTTTGCCCTCCTGCCACAGCAGCCCTGGCACTGCCAGCCCCAGCTCCTTGCAGCAGGGGACATGCCACCCGCTCTGGGCACCTCTGGCAGGTGCCAGGATAGAGGCAGGGCTGTGGCACGGCGTCCCTGGTGCCCTTGGTGCCTGGATCTCAGTGGAGTGGGTGACATTGCCATGCCCAGACCTGCCCTCCCTCCTGGCACGTGCCAGGCACTCAGCCCTGTCCTTGTCCCACTCCTGCCAGCCCCACTGGTGCCCAAACACAGCCCTGGTGTCACACAGAGCCCAGCTCGCCCCAGCTATGGGTGCTGGGGGTCCTACCCACCCCCTTGGTGCCCCACTCACCCCTTTGGTGCCCCACTCACCCCCTTGGTGCCCGTTCCTGCTGGGTTGGCACTCCTGGCCTGGGCACGGTGGCTGTGCCTGTGGCTGCCAGGCTGCTCTGCGTTTCCGGGCAGGTGAGCAGAGCCTGTTCTACCCTGGGGCTGAGCCAAAGTCCACAGGTGATGCCAAGGAGCCAGGAGCGCTCCACGCCCGCCTCAGGGTGTGTGCTGGCACCTGGGCTGGCACCAGCCAGGGTTGAGGCCCCACTGCCCCAGGAGAGAGCTCTGGAATCCCTGCCCTGGGCAGAAACAGGGCCTGAACCAGCCTGGAGATGGACAGGGACCCACAGCCACGTGGTGATGGCACCTGGGGCATCCAGTCCCCTTTACCTGGGCAGTACCACCCCTTGTTCTTTTCCTCCCAGCATCCTGGATGCCCCATACCCCTCTCTGCCCTAGGGAGAGCTCTGGAATCCCTGCCCTGGGGAGAAAAAGGACTTGAACCAGTTTGGAGATGGACAGAAACCCTTGGCCACGTGGTGATGGCACCTGGGGACACCCTGGAAACCAGGTCTGCCATGTGTCCTTTACCTGGGCAGCCACATCCCCTTTACCTAGGCAGCATCACCCCCTTTACCTAGGAAGTATCACCCCTTTTCCTGGGCAGCCACATCCCCTTATCCTGAGCAGCATCATCCCCTTTTTCTGGACAGTATCACCCCTTTACCTGGGCAGTATCATCCCCTTATCCTGGGCAACATAATCTCCTTTCCCTGGGCAGCATCATCCCCTTTTCCTGGGCAGTATCACCCCTTATCCTGAGCAGTATCACCCCTTTACCTGGGCAGTATCACCCCTTTACCTGGGCAGCATCACCCCCTTTTCCTGGGCAGTATCACCCCTTTACCTGGGCAGCATAATCTCCTTTTCCTGGGCAGCCACATCCCCTTTACCTGGGCATCACCCCCCCTCATCCCTTTCCTCCTGGGTGCCCCAGACCCCTCTCTCCCCACATTTTCTGCCCACACAAGGAGGGAACAGCAGAACCCACCCCAAACCTTCCACCCCCACCCTCCCAGCATGCCCATGGTGCCTCCAGGCTGGTTGTTCACACAGTTTTATTTGCTCGGGTTTGGGTGTTTTACAAACAACGGGGTTGGGGTGGGATGGGAAAGGGGAAGGGAATTCAAACGGCTTCGGCACAAGTGAAAAGCTCAGGGGCACGGGAAGTGCACTTCAGCAGAGCTGGGAGGGGACAGGGGGCTGTGGGGCGGGGTGGGGACGATGCCAGGCCCAGCACCCGCTCCTGTCACACCCCATACCCTGCCCGGGGGTCCGGTCCTGCCCCCACCACCCCCAGGGCCAGACTGGGCTGGGGGTCAAAGCCAACAGAGGGGCAGGGGGTGCCAAGGGAGGGGAGAGAGCCCCAGTTTGGGGCTGGGGGCATTGCAGGGCCCATCTGGGGTGGGTGGTGTTGGCCCCTGATGCGGGGTGGCAGGAGGTGACATTGCCCCCAGGACTGTGGGGGCGCCCAGGCCGTGCCCTGCTCTGCAGCCATGGGGCTCCAGCGATGCCCAGCAGAGGATGGAGGGGCAGGAGAGGCCCCCCTTGCCCTGGCAGTGCCCTCCCAGAGCCCCTTTGCCCTGGCAGTGCCCTCCCAAGCCCCCCTAACCCAGCCCTGCCTCTCCCAGGGGCTGTGGGTGCCCGGCCAGGGCTCAGCACAGGGGTGGCACCATGAGCCCTCCCCTCCTCACAGCCCTGCAGTGACTCCAATGGGGAAAATCTGCAGCCTGGGTGGCACCTGGGGGACAGCAGGGGTGGCACGGGGACAGGGGATGGCACTGCTCACACGGGGGGGTGTGGGGGGAGGAAAGGCCCATCCTTGGGGCAGCTGAGCCCCATCCTTGGCTGCTCAACCAGCGCTGTCCTGGTGGGCTGGGCAGCTTGGCTGCTGCCCCACACAGGTTTTGGGGGATCCCTGGGCACAAAAAACCCTCTCACATTTGAAAAGGGGTCCCTCACCAGTGGCTGCACCCCACCCAAAGCTCCTGGGGCGCTCAGGGGCAGCTGATGTGGGCATTGGGCACCATGGGGGCTCCCCCTGCCTGTCCCAGCTGGTCTCAGTGGGGAGGAAACGCTGGTGCTGGTGGTGAAATCCCCACTGAAGGGCTGGGCTGCAGGGTGGGGCAGCCCTCTGTGGGACACCAGAGCCCTGGCAGCTCCCAGTGCCACTCCTGGGGTGAACTGGGCTGCCCCCCACCCTGGGGACCCCAAAGCTGCAGCCCAGGAGCCCAGAACGTGGCAGAGACAGGAAGGGAACAGAGGATGCTGAGCCACATTCCTGCTGCCACGAGGAACCACAGGACCCCCAGCCCATTCCTGCCCCACGGGGCTGAGCCCCCCAGGCTGCCCTTCCCTCGCTGGCACTGCCCCAGGGGCACACGGGCACAGTTCAGCCCCCTCAGCTGGCACAGTGAGGGCTCCAAGACGTGGAGATGAGCCCAGGAGGAGCAGAGCAGGCTTGGGGACAGCCTGGGCTGACCCTGCAGGATGGGGTCACCCACCCCCACATAGCTCTGGCCATCCCCACAGCCCACACCAGGGAGGGATGGACGCTGCCCTTGGTGCCCTTCCCTCACTGGCATTGCCCCAGGGGGCATGGGCACAGTTCAGCTGGTAGAGTGAGGGGCTCCAAGATGTGGAGTTGAGCCCAGGAACAGCCTGGGGACAGGCTGGGCTGGCCCTGCAGGAGCCCCAGGTGGCTCTGGCCATCCCCACAGCCCATACCAGGGAGGGATGGACGCTGCCCCCCATGCCCTGGGCACGCCCTGCCCTGGAGGGCCTGGGGAGCGCAGGGATGAGGAGATGGAGCAGAGGTGTCCAGGGGCAGCCAGCGGCCAACAGAGCCAAACCTCGCCCTGCTGGAGGCACGAGGGAGGGGCTGGCACGGGGCTGGAACGGGGCTGGCACGGGGCTGGCTCCGATGCCCACCGTGGGCTGGCAGCTCCCGGGGAGTCATCCACGGACACAGCGACGTCTCCGATCCCCTGCCCGGCGGCTCCATCCTCCGACGGCGCTGGGACGGTGTCGGTGACAACGGGGCTGTGATAGGGACGGGGTGGGCGCACCGTGGGGCGAGGGGAGTCACTAATAAATACCACAGGCAGCGCTGGTGGGGGGCGGCACGGGGCTGGCACCGGGCACACGGGGCGGGCATCCCCGCTGTTGGCACCACGCTGGATCTCCCCGGTTGTGCAGAAAGAGGGGCCGGTGTCCGGTGGGATGGGGGCAAAGGGGGCTCGGCGCGGGGCTCACATCACCGTGCAGCACTTGCAGCGCTGCTTCTTCACGTCTGTCTCCTGCTCGGCCTCCTTGGCATCTGTGGCGTTGGCACCGTGCCCTGCCGAGCCCTCCTCGCCCAGGGGCTGCGCGGCCGCCGGCTCCAGGGCGGTGCCGTTGGGCGGCGTGTGGTCCTTGAGGGCCGGCTCCGCCTTGCCCTCGGCATCCTCGATCACCACCAGCTCCGCCTTGATGGTGCCCTCCAGCCCCAGCACCTTCTTGGTCTCGTTCTCATCCTCCACGTTCTGGTAGCCCATGAAGATCATGGTGACGGGCTGCTGCTGCTCCTGGCCGCCCTCTGTCCCCTCGCCCGGTGGCACCTTGGTTTGCAGCCCCGTGATCTCCCGCCTGGGTGTCGCCTTCTGGCTGCCCGAGCCGCCCTTGGCCGGGGTCTGGCGCGCTCCGGGCTCGCTCAGGGTGGCCTCGTCCGCCTTGTGCAGGAGCTCATCGACCTCGGAGGAGCTCAGCGGGTGCGCCCCGTTCTGCAGGGCGCCGTCCTCGGCGCTCACGGCGTGCACCACTGCGGGGACAAGACAGGGAGGGTCACAGGGGCTCGGGGGGCAGGCATGAGATGAGCTGGGAAAGCTGCTGCTGTCGGACCCGGCTCCTGTGTGACCCCTTCCCATCTCCAAGGGGCTGCCACTGAGAATGGGACTCCCAGAGCATGCCAACCCTCCCCTCTGTGGTTCTGCCACTGAGGCTTGGACCACCACAGCATCCCAACCCTTCTCTCTGTGGTCAGGGAGTGACCCTTTCCCCTCTCCAAAGGTGAGAGGGGCTCGGGGATGGGGGAACCAGATGAGCTGGGAAAGCTGCTGCTGTCACACCCGGCTCCTGTGTGACCCCTTCCCATCTCCAAAGGTGTTGTCACTGAAGCTGGGACTCCCAACCCTCCTCTCTGTGGTCACAGAGTGACCCTTTCTCCTCTCCAAAAGTCCTGCCATTGAGAATGGGACTCTCACAGCATCCCAACCCTTCTCTCTGTGGTCTCAGAGTGACCTCCCCAACTCCAAAGGTCCTGCTGGGACTCCCAGAGCTTCCCAACCCTCCTCTCTGTGGTCACAGAGTGAATTCTTCCCCTCTCCAAAGGTGAGAGGGGCTCGGGATGGGGGCACCAGATGAGCTGGCAAAGCTGCTGCTGTCACACCCAGCTCCTGTGTGACCCCTTCCCCTCTCCAAAGGTGCTGCCACGGAGGCTGGGACCCCCAGAGCATCCCAACCCTCCCCTCTGTGCTCAGGGAGTGACCCTGTCCCCTCTCCAAAGGTCCTGCTGGGACACCCACAACATCCCAACCCTCCCCTCTGTGATCACAGAGTGACCCCTTCCCCTCTCCAAAGGTGCTGCCACTGAGGAGGGAGGGTGAGAGGGGCTCAGGATGGGGGCACCAGATGAGCTGACAAAGCTGCTGCTGTCAGCCCCAGCTCCTGTGTGGTCCCTTCCCCTCTCCAAAGTCCTGCTGGGACTCTCACAGCACCCCAACCCTCCCCTCTGTGGTCACAGAGTGACCCTTTCCCCTCTCCAAAGGTGCTGCCATCGAGGCTGGGACTCTCACAGCATCCCAGAGCTGCTGCCAGACCCTCTCTCATCACCTGGCAGCAGCCAGGGAGACTGAAATCAAAGCCCAGTGGAAGGAGCTGTTCCCAGAGCCTCAGGCTCAGCCAGCCCTGCAGGAGCCATGGCTCTGTGCCAGGCCAAGCTGCCATGGCAGGACAGCGTCTGCTGGCAGCCAGGGCTGGTGTGACACTCTGCCAGGTCAGCACTGCCACCTCTGAGCCCCCAGAGATGCTGGGCAGCTGCTGCCCTGCTGTGTCCCCACCACATCCAGCAGGACCATTGCAGGTGGTGGCCCCGTGCCCGGGGGATTTGGAGCTCTCCCACCCCACTGCTCGTGGCACTGGGGGCACAGATGTCATGGCCAGAGCAGCCAAGGGCTCCTCGTGTTCTCCTCTTGACCCATGATGTGATGGTCAGTGAGTGAGGGACAGTGACCAGCCTGGCCTGGCCATGGCCACACAGAGGGGCTGGATGGGAGCTCTGTGCTCTCCTTGAAGAGGGGCTTGGTCCACTCAGCCACAGTTCCCAGTAGGATGCTCCACTTCCACTTCTGGTTCTTGTCACCACGATGGTCCTTTGGGTTTGGTTTGTCCTTGCCACCACAATGGTCCTATGGGTTTGGTTTGTTCATGTCACCACAATGGTCCCTTGGGTTTGGTTTGTCCTTGTACCCACGTTGGTCCCTGGGGTTTGGTTTGTCCTTGTCACCACGATGGTCATTTGGGTTTGGTTTGTCCTTGTCACCACGATGGTCCTTTGGGTTTGGTTTGTCATTGTCACCACGATGGTCATTTGGGTTTGGCAGGTCCTTGTCACCACGATGGTCATTTGGGTTTGGTTTGTCCTTGCCACCACGATGGTCATTTGGGTTTGGCTGGTCCTTGTCACCATAATGGTCATTTGGGTTTGGCAGGTCCTTGTCACCACAATGGTCATTTGGGTTTGGTTTGTCCTTGTCACCATGATGGTCATTTGGGTTTGTTTGGTTTGTCCTTGTCACCACGATGGTAATTTGGGTTTGGCTTGCCCTTGTCACCATGATGGTCCTTTGGGTTTGGCTTGCCCTTGTCACCATGATGGTCCCTTGGGTTTGGTTTGTCCTTGTCACCACGATGGTCCTTTGGAGCAGGTTCTCAGATGACCCCAAAACCAGGAGCTGCAGACAGGGATCATTCCCTGGTGCTGCACTTCTACCACCCCCATCAGCCACTGTCCCTGCTGCCAGCCTGTGGGACAGGCCAGCACGGTGCCAGCGCACGTCCCCTGCCCATGGGACAGTGTTGGCCAGCACAGATCCTCTTCTCTGCCCTCCAGCAGTGCAGGATGATGATGTGCAAACCACCTGGACCATCCACAGCGTGCTGCCATGACCATCCTGCCATCCACCGGGTTGGGGCCGGTGAGGGGTTGTCCTCAGGAGCAGCTCCCACACCTCCTCACCCTGCTGGGCTGTTTGGGTGGCCTCTCCCTGTCCCCTGTCCCCGGTGTGACCTGTCCCGTACCTTTCAGCTCGTCCTCGTACACCTTGACGCCCTGCAGGCAGTGGTTCTGGGGCAGCATGGTGGTGCTGGACAGGACCTTGGTCTCGCCAGTCACTCTGTCCTTCTCCACGGTGATCTCCACCGAGTACATGGCTGGGACACAGAGAGCACAGCGCGGGTTACGGCGCCCCTGCCTGTGCCCTGCTCTGAGGGTGCCAGCGGGACAGCACGTGGCAGAAGCGTTGTGGGGCTCAGCAGGGCTCAGCAGGGTGAGGAGGTGCTCAGCGGTGCCCAGCAGGGCTCAGAGGTGCCCAGCAGGGCTCAGTGATGCCCAGCAAGGCTCAGATCTGCTCAGCGGTGCCCAGCGATGCTCAGCAGGGCTCAGTGGTGTTAGCAGTGCCCAGCAGGGCTCAATGGTGCTCAGCAGGGCCCAGAGGTGCCCAGCAGGGCTCAGGAGTATTCAGCAGGGTTCAGCAGGGCTCAGAGGTGCCCAGCAGGGCTCAGAGGTGCCCAGCAGGGCTCAGCAGGGCCCAGGAGTGCTCAGCAGGGCTCAGTGGTGCCCAGCAAGGTTCAAGGGTGCTCAGCAGGGCTCAGTGGTGCCCAGCAAGGCTCAGGAGCGCTCAGCAGGGCTCAGTAATGCCCAGCAAGGTTCAAGGGTGCCCAGCAAGGCTCAGTGATGCCCAGCAAGGCTCAGGAGCACTCAGCAGGGCTCAGTGATGCCCAGCGCTGCTCAGATCTGCTCAGCAGTGCCCAGCGATGCTCAGCAGGGCTCAGTGGTGTTAGCAGTGCCCAGCAGGGCTCAATGGTGCTCAGCAGGGCCCAGAGGTGCCCAGCAGGGCTCAGGAGTATTCAGCAGGGCTCAGCAGGGTGAGGAGGTGCTCAGCAGTGCCCAGCAGGGCTCAGAGGTGCCCAGCGCTGCTCAGATCTGCTCAGCGGTGCCCAGCGGTGCTCAGCAGGGCTCAGTGGTGTTAGCAGTGCCCAGCAGGGCTCAATGGTGCTCAGCAGGGCCCAGAGGTGCCCAGCAGGGCTCAGCAGGGTGAGGTGCTCAGCAGTGCCCAGCAGGGCTCAGAGGTGCCCAGTAAGGCTCAGAGGTGCCCAGCAGGGCTCAGCAGGGCTCAGTGGTGCCCAGTAAGGCTCAGGAGCACTCAGCAGGGCTCAGTGGTGCCCAGCAAGGTTCAAGGGTGCTCAGCAGGGCTCAGTGATGCCCAGCACTGCTCAGATCTGCTCAGCAGTGCCCAGCGATGCTCAGCAGGGCTCAGTGGTGTTAGCAGTGCCCAGTGATGCCCAGCAGGGCTCAGCGATGCTCAGCAGATCCCAGTAGGGCTCAGTGATGCCCAGCAGGTCCCAGTAGGGCTCAGTGATGCTCAGCAGGTCCCAGCAGGACTCCGAGATGCCCAACTGTGCCCAGCAGGGCTCAGCAAAGCTCAGCAGTGCCCAGCGATGCTCAGCAGGGCTCAGTGGTGTTAGCAGGGCCCAGCAGGACTCAGGAGCGCTCAGAGGTACCCAGCAGGGCTCAGAGGTGCCCAGCAGTGCCCAGCAAGGGTCAGTAGGGCCCTGCAGGGCTCAGCAATGCTCAGCAAGGCTCAGTGGTGCTCAGCAGGGCTCAGCGATGTTCAACAAGGCTCAGTGGTGCCCAGCAGGTCCCAGTGGTGTCAAGTGATTCTCAGCAGGGCTCAGAAGCGCTCAGAGGTGCCCAATGATGCCCAGCAGGTCCCAGCAGGGCTCAGCACTGTTAGCAAGACAGCAGCAAGGAGCAGTCAATGGCAGAGGCAGGTGTGACACCCCTGGCACATCCTGGGACCCGTGTCCATCCAGGTGCTGCTGGCATCCCCTTACCTCCATGGCTGCTGTGCTTCTGGGGCCGTGTCTGTCTGTCCAGGCAGTGAGAAGTGCTGCCCGTGGGGCCTGGCTGGCAGCCAGGCTCATGCTCAGGGAGCTGCAAACCCCACTGAGGGTGCTGGTGCTGGCACAGCCCCTCTGCCCCCATGGCATGGGCGACTCTTGGCATCTCTCCTTCCATTCCTGGCCAGCCCATGCCAGCAGCAGGGTCCCCTCAGCCTCATCCAAGGATCCCAAATGGGCTCTGCCTCATTCTGCTGCCAGTCTGAGCTCTGTCCCAAACCCCCCCAGCCCAGGCAGCCTGCCCCGTGTGCCCCACAGCTCCCTGTGCCTGGCACTGCTGCCTCACCCTGCACAGAGAAGCTGCAAACAGAGCAGGGAGGATGGAACTGCAGCAGGAACGTGGAGCAGGGCTCAGGGAAGGGCCCTGAGCCACGAACCAGCCGTGGGGTGAAAGCAGAACCAAAGAGGGATGTTCAGTGCCCCGGGCTTGGAAAGGCGGCGAGCAAGCTGAGGGTGGCACAGAGGGCAGGGGAAGCAGCCTGGAAGGAGCTCAGCGGGCACCTACCCGCCTTCATCATCTCACTGCCTTCCACTGCCTTCATGGGGCTGCTGGAGAGCCTCTTGCCAGCTGGAGATGGAGAGGAGACACTGCCTGAGGCCAAACCAGTGCCCACGGGTCAGCCCCAGCGTGTCCCCCCATGGCTGGCACCTTGGGCACACGGGGACAGGGCTCTGGTCTGGCTCTGCCCACCCATCCTGGCCTCAGGGCAGCAGGAGGGCACGGTGGGTGCTGAAACACGGCCGAGGGGGGATCAGGATTCACCTACCCTTAACTGTGCCCAGGGGACTCTGCAAAAAACAGAAGGGAGAGGTTAGAGGAGCTTCCAGGAGGTGCCACAGACCCTCTGCGTGCACACCCACCACCCACAGCCCCCCAAACCCACCAGGGATGGGCACCCCGACCCCATGGCCAGCAGCCCTGCCCACCTTCTGCGTGTTGGGGACAGCCTCAGCCTTCTTCTCCTCCTTGGCTGCTGCCTCTGCCAGGTTCTCCTTGGTCGAAGCCACTGAGCTGCTGTTCTCCAGCATCTCCAGCTCCTTCTCCAGCCTGCAGGGAGAGCCAGGGCTGAGGGGAGTGTGGGACAGGGAACTGTGGCGCAGCCACGTGGGGCAGGGGAGAGGGGACACCCAGATGGTCCCCACAAGGTGCAGGGACACACAGGCTCTGTCTCTTTGCAGAGGAAAAGTGTGGGAACCCAGAGCATCCCTCTGGCTGTCCTGGACTGCCAAGACCCCTGCCAGGGGCTCAGAGACCCTGGCACAGAGCCCAAAACACCTGTGGGTTTATTATTACCAACCTTATATGAAGATCAGCAAGGCACAACAGTTTTGGTAGAATAATAGTGAAGTTATCACGGGGTGGAAAAGTAGGTTTTGGGGTCTTGGTATGGGGGTTCAGGAGGCAAGAAGAGGGAGCTTGGCATGTCCAGCCTTTCTCCTTCTTCTTCTTGGCCTCCATCTCCTGCTGTGATGGTGGCACTTACAGATTGGTTTAGAGTAGAAGCTCACTGTCTAACATAGTTGATGGGTATTGGGAAGTAATTGAAAACATTGTAATGTAGTATTTAATATAAAGACATAACACTGCCCCGGGGCAGGCAGAGTGCCTGGAACTGTCCTGCTGGATGGATCTTGGTAGGGCAGCAGAAAATTTTTTATAGATAAGATACAATAAACAACCTTGAGAACGAGAAATGAAGAGCCCTGACTCCTTCTTCAGGCTGGGAAAAGAGATTTTTGAACTTTTCTCGGGGTCACTCTGAGCAGCTGGAGATCCTGACACAAAAGCCAATGGGGTCAGCACCAAATGGATGGCAGAGACCCCACTATGGGCACTGGGCAGGGGGACTGACCCCTGCACAGTGACACCTCCACAGTGACCCCTGCACAGGGACCCCTGCACAGTGACCCCTGCACAGTGACACCTCCACAGTGACCCCTGCACAGGGACCCCTGCACAGTGACCCCTCCACAGTGACCCCTGCACAGTGACCCTTCCACAGTGACCCCTGCACAGTGACCCCTGCACAGCGACCCCCGCACAGTGACCCCTCCACAGTGACCCCTGCACAGTGACCCCTGCACAGTGACCCCTCCACAGTGACCCCTGCACACTTGGTGTTGCTCCATCACCGTTCTGCTCCTGCACGTGTCCCTCCAAACCTGGCTGAGCTTCCACGAGGACAAACTCATTTCTCAGCCCCTCTGGGATGCAGCAGAGCTCGGGGCAGTCCCCAAGGATGGGCTGCAGCCCCCGGCAGAGCTCCCCGGGCTCCTCACCCGGCGCCGCCAGGAATGCACCGCGCCATTAGCCGGGCACAATGGCCCCTTGGTGCCTGACCCCTGCCTGCACCCTGCTCGGTAATTAGCGGCTCCACCGGCACTGATTGCATTCCTGCCGCGCTGCCCGGACACCTCCGAGCCCGGCCGGGGCTCCGAGGCTGCCCAGGGACACGGAGGGTGATGGGCAGGGGCTGAGCCATCTCCAATCTCAGCCTCCCCCTGCTCCTCCCCAAGGGCAGGGCCACCAGGATGAGGAATGGAGCCATCGAGGGTGCTGGGCACCCTGAGCATCCCAGCCCGATGCCCCACACCCTGTGGCTCCCAGTGATCCCCAACACAGAGCACAGCTTGGCATGGCCATGCCCAGGGGGGCTGCAGGGCTGGGCAGGCCCTGGCTGCAAGAAAAGCTGGCAAGAACCCAGCCAGGGCTCAGGGCTCAGGCTCCAGGGTGAGCCCTGTGGGGGGATCTCCTCTCCCAGCAGTGTCACAGACATCTTTTATGAAAAATCCTTTCCTTCAGATTTTTCCTCCTGAGAAGCTGAGAGGCCTCAGGAACAAAATGTAAACATTGGTTATCTGCTGCTGTGGAATGCAACAGGTGCATCTGTGATTGGCTCATGTTGGTTGTTTCTAATTAATGGCCAATCACAGTCAGCTGGCTCGGACTCTTCTGTCCGAGCCACAAGCCTTTGTTATCATTCTTTCTTATTCAATTCTTAGCCAGCCTTCTGATGAAATCCTTTCTTCTATTCTTTTATTATAGTTTTAATGTAATATATATAATAAAATAATAAATCAAGCCTTCTGAAACATGGAGTCAGATCCTCATCTCTTCCCTCATCCTCAGACCCCTGTGAACACGGTCACACAGCAGCTCCAAGCTCAGCGTGCCCTGCCTTGTGCCCAGCCCCTGAATCTCAGCACCCACCTGCCCAGGGATGCCCAGGGGTCTCTGGAGGGACCACTGTGCCCTCTACCTGCACCCCAACACCCATCCCCACACCAGCCCTGTTACCTCTGGATGGTTTCCTCCAGCTCCTTGGTCTTCACCTCATCCTCCTGCATCTGTTTCTTCATGGCCTCCTCCTCCTCGGAGGCCGAAGCTGGGGCTCCCTCCAGGAGCCATCTCTCCCGCAGAGCCTTGGACTGGGGAGCACAAAGGGGGGATCACAGTCCTGCCCTCCGCAGCCAGGGGAGAATGCCGGGGGGCTCCCGGGGGGGTTCTCACCTTGAGATGCTGCAGCTGCCTCCTGTCATCCTCCAGCTGCCGCCTTTTGTTCTCGATCTCCGTCTGACGCTTCCGCTTCTCCTGCAGGGACGGGAGCGGCGGGGAGGGGTCGGTGCGGGGACGGGGAGAGCACCGGGACCCCCGGGGATTGGGGTTCCCGGTGTGGAAAATGCGTGTTTTATGATCGGTTTTTGGTAAATGTTCAAATTAATATTATATGTGTTGTGTTTGAGAGGGATGCTGTGTTAATTCTCTTACCACACTACTGTGTGGTAAATATAGTTTTGGGTTATAACAAAATGTTAAAATAGAAACGATGCTGTGTAGGAGACTTTTTTTAAAGAAAGGGCTCGCAGTGAAATAGCAGCCACAGGACACCTGAATCTTTACACCTAAATCTTTCAGAGAAAGAGAATTTATTGCCCCATTATCAGGAGAAACGAACTTCTTCCCACATCGAAGGTGCTGTTGGGATTCAGAGGAAGAAGCTGACACTGACCAGACAGAATCCTATGTTTGAATGGAATTTATGCATCATGTATGAAGTGTATGAATATGCAACAGGCTGTTGTTTTTAAGGGTTAATCCTCTGTTAACTGTGCCCTTTTTCGGGCTCGTGCTGAAGAAAAAGGTACTTGGACATCTGTAACTCTTTGTCATTATTGTCTCATATTGTCCTAATTCAAATTGTCCAAATTATAATTACCAATTATTAAATTATATATAATATAGTTATTATACTTAATATAATTATTGATATATTATGATTATATTTAATATATAATATATACTCAATTATAATATTATTATAATTATTATATAATAGATACCATATATTATATATATATAATATATATAATATATATATTATATATACCATATATACTATATATTATATATATTATATATATAAAATATATAATATATAATATATATAATATATAATATATATAATATATATATATATAATATATATAATATATATATATATATAATGTATATTATATTATATATTATATATATTATATATAATATTATTAGATAATTATTATTATAATAATATTACTATTTTAATTACAATTTCATTACTATTAAACTTCTAAAATTTTAAAACCAAGTGATTGGTGTTTTCACACCAGCCTTGGGAACACCCCACAGCAAGGCTGGTACCAAACCCCTGCTCTCTCTGGGACAAACGGAGGCACTGAGGGCGTGGAGCATTTCTCAAAATGTCATTTCCAAATGTCACCTTCCCTTCGCCGGCCCCGCGGGCTCTGCCTCGTCCCCCCCTCGCTGCCACCCGTGCTGGGGCTGCTCCAGATCATTTCAGCAGAGTCAGGCCCGGCGCTTTCTGCTCTGCTCCAGAACAATTTGCCCTTTGTGTGGCAGAGATCGGCCGGCTGCGGGCGGGGCTGGGCGCTGGGGCTGCACAGGGAGGGTTTGAGCAGCTCCCCCTGCCCTGCCCTGAGCTGGGAGGGGTCACTCTGCAGAGCCCCCAACTGCTCCCTAATTCATATAATATATATAATATAGTTATTTATAAATAGTTATTTGTTATTTATTTATATATATATATTTATAGAAATAGTATTTATAATAATAATAAAATATAATATAGTATTTATTATTAGTTATTTGTAATTTATATATATAATATGTATTTATAATATATATTTATATTATATAGTTATTTAAAATAATATTACTAATATAATATACATTATATAGTTGTTTATAATTAGTTATTTATAATATATATAATATGTATTTGTAATATATATTTATATTATATAGTTATTTATAATAATATTATTAATATAATATAGATAATATAGTTATTTAAAATTAGTTATTTGTAATTTATAGATAACATATTTATAAATATATTTATATTATATAGTTATTTATAACAATAGCATTAATATAGTATATAATATAGTTATTTATAATAAGTTATTTATAATTTATATATTTGTTATATATATTTATAAAATAGAGTTATCTCTATAATATATATAATATAATATATATTATATATATTATATATATTATGTATATAATATATATTATATATATTATATATATTATATATATATTATATATATATTATATATTTATAATATATTATATATATAATATAGCGCTCATGCCGGGCATGGCTGTAGAGCAGCATCCTCAGCCCTTCCTGGGGAAGGAATCATCACTCATTTCCCTCACTTGGGGCTCGTTAAGACGCTGCTTCGTTAATTAAACCTCCCAGCCGCCTGTTGCTCGCTCTGTCCCCGTTTCAAGCTGTGACACCCCAAGAAGAGCCCCCGGGGGCCATTCTGAGCCCTCACTCAGCTGCTGGGGACCCCCAGTGTGTGGCTGAGCCCCTTCCCCAGCTCTCCTGCACCTCCTCCCGGCTGTGCCTGCCCGTGCGCCGCCGGGGATGCCCCGGGGACAGGGAGGGACTCACCGCGATGGCCTGCAGCCTCTCCTGCTGAAGGGTGCTGGCCTCCACGACCCTGCAGAGAGAGCAGAGAGCAGCTGTGAGCGGGGACAGCAGCGGCAGGTCACTGGGACAGCTGTGACACTGGGGCTGTGGGACAAAGGCTGAGCCCTTCCCTTTGACCATCTGCTTCCTCCTCGCTACCCTGGAGCCAAGCAGCCCACAGTGCTCGGCTTCTCCAGGCACCTCTTGGCCTCTGTCCTGCCCAAATCCTGCCTTGCCCAGGCCCTGGAGCTCTCAGCTCATGCAGACTCAGTCCTGCTGTGGTGCAGATGGAAACTGTGAGCACGGAGGGGCTGGAGCAGGGCATTGATGGAGCTGTGAGGGGCTGGAGCAGGATGATGCTGGAGCAGGATGATGATGGAGCTGTGAGGGGCAGGAGCAGGATGATGCTGGTGCTCTGAGGGGCTGGAGCAGGGCCCTGCTGGCTGCCCCGTGTTCCAATCTGGCTCACGCTTTCCATTCCAATTTCCATTCCCTTTCTTGGCTGCTCACACCTTTCCCCGGCTGTGACCTTTCCGGGCTGCACACACAGGCACATGTGCACAGACAGACACACTGACACACTCATGTGCACAGACACACCGACACACACATGCACAGAGAGACACACACATGTGCACACACAGACACACCGACACACGTGTGCACAGACAGACACACTGACACACACACGTGCACAGACAAACACACACACATGCACAGGCAGACACACTGACACACACTCATGTGCCCTGACAGACAGACACACTGATCCACACACGTGCACAGACAGACACATGGACACACCCCAGCAGCCTCTGCTCCCCGTGCCACCCGTGGGCACCTGTGCAGCCCAGCCATGCCAGGATCCCTCCACTGCCAGCCGCCTGTCTGGCCTGGCACGGTTCTCCCAGGGATCATCAGGGATCATTCCCCACCCCGCAGCCCCCTGTCCCCACCCCGCAGCCCCCTGTCCCCATCCCCGCAGCCCCCTGTCCCCATCGCCACCCTCCTTGTCCCCAGGGCGTGCTGACCCAGCCCAGCCCAGCCCCGGGGCACCAGGTGCGGGGCAGTGCCCGGTGGGACCGGGAAGCTCCACGGGAGCAGCTGGCTGCCGGCCAGACGGTGCTAATGAAGCGCTGAGCTGTGGCACTAATTAGGATGGGAGGCACTGAGGTATTGCCAGGGTGGATCAGCTCTGCTTCCTTCCAGAGCAAGGGGCAGGGGTGGGCTCCGTGCTCCCAGGGAGGGAGTTTGACAGAGATGGGTCCCACAAATGGCACCCTGGGCTGTGCCCTCCTGTGCCAGCCGTGTGTGTGCCCTCACAGGGGCTCCCCACTGGCTGTCCCACCACTCAGACGGGCTCTGCAGGCTCAGAGGAGCCTCTGCTCCCTCCTCGAAGGCAGCAATGAACTGGGAGCTGCTCAGAGGCGCCGTCCTCCCCTCACCCCGCACCCTGGGGATGCCTGTGATGTGCAAAATCCAGGCCAGGAAAACAAACCCAGGGGAAGGTGTTGCTTTGGTGGCGTTATTTTTGTGCTGTTTGTGCTGCTCCACCGGCGCAGGCGCAGGGCTCTGCTGTCACACCCCTGTGTCCCCTGGGGTGTCCCCTGGGGTGTCCCCTGGGGTGTCCCCCGTGTCCCTCACCACCCCACACCATCATCATCACGAGCTCTTTCCTGCTCTGGGTCCCCTCAGCCCAGCCCTTGGCATCCCCACACTCCCAGCCCTGCTTCTCTCCTGGATCTCGCCCTGTTCCACGGATCCAAACTTTTACAGCATTCCTGAAACATTCTGTTCTGCTTTTTTCCTCCCTCCTCCATCCTCTTTTTTTATTTTCCATTATTTGCTGCAGACTCCACATTCCCAGGTCAGACGCCAGGAAATCCTCCTGGCCCAGGCAGAGACACAAAACAGGCTGGATGCCCCTCGCTGCAGCCTCTCAGAGCCTGCTCAGACCCTGCCCTGGGGGCTCTGATCCATGCTAGGGGGCTGAGCAGGGACCCCCATAGCCCCCCCCAGTCCCTGCCTGCTGGGACAAGGCGCTGAGGTGGAGGGAGGGGGTCCCAGGCCCCCCAAAAGCCCCATCCTGCCTGCCCTGACCTGTCTCTGGGGCCCTTGTGACTGATGGAGGCGGTTCCCTGGCGACGGTTCCCTGGCAACGGTGCCATGGCAACGGCGCCATGGCAACGGGAGAGATGCTCAGGGGGATGTGGGGGGATGCTCAGGGGGATGTGGGGGGATGCTCGTGGTGGCAGAGGGACCGCAGGGGTTGGGGTGCCCTCCCCAGGCCTGGCACCCCGGCAGAGTGCCAGTCAGGGCCGTGGCACCAATGGGGCATCTTTAGGGGTTCTGGTGCTCCTGATCCACCCTGGGTGCCAGCAAGGGTGGGAAGATGATCCCAGGAGCCACCAGCCCAGACAAGGAGCATGGACAGGGAGAAGGAGCAGGACAGGGCGGGTGATGCCCTGGGAGCTCCCTGCAGCCATCCCCAGGCTTGAGGATGGACTCACACACCCGTGTGAGCACACACACACCTGTGCTCTCCCTAGGGTGTCCTACTCATGTGGCAGAGGGACCACAGTAGTTGGGGTGCCCTCCCTAGGCCTGACGCCCGGCAGAGTGCCAGTCAGGGCCGTGGCATCAACGGGGCATCTTTAGGGGTTCTGGTGCTCCTGATCCACCCTGGGTGCCAGCAAGGGTGGGAAGATGATCCCAGGAGCCAGCAGCCCAAAGGAACAGGGAGAAGGAGCAGGGACAGGGGAGGTGATGCCCTGGGAGCACCCAGGGCCACCGAGCTCTTCAGGAGCCACCAGCCCAGACAAGGAGCAGGGAGATGGGGGTGACACCCTGGGGGCTCCCAGGAGCCATCTCCAGGCCCAAGGCTGGACTCACACACCCGTGTGAGCACACACACACCTGTGCTCTCCCTGGGCTCTCCTGCTTGTGGTGGCAGAGGAATCACAGTGGTTGGGGTGCCCTCCCCAGGCCTGGCACCCTGACAGAGTGCCAGTCAGAGCTGTGGCATCCCTGGGGCATCTTTAGGGGTTCTGGTGCTCCTGATCCATCCTGGGTGCCAGGAATGGTGGGAAGGTGAAGCTCCTCAGCAGCCACCAGCCCAGACAAGGAGCAGGGACATAGGGAATGACACCAGCAGCCATCCTCAGGCCCGAGGCTGGACCCACACACACGTGTGAGCACACACTCACACACACACACACACACACACACACACACACACACACACCCGTGCTCTCCCTGGGCTCTCCCTGGGCTCTCCAGCTCTTTCCAGCCCTGCTGATGCTGCCGTTTCCCACCATCACAAGGGAAGCCCGTGACCTTTTGTCTCCTCCCCGCCTGACATGAAACAATAATGTTTATTTGCCTTCCTCCGGTTTTTTCCCATTAGCTCATCCAAATGTGTGAAGAGCCGTTTCGAGCTGCTCCCCTGCCCTCCTCTCCCTCCCCACCCGCTCAGCCCCGAGCTGGGGGAGCCCAGCAGAGCTCCCTGCATGGGGGAGGCCCGGGGTGTGTGGCAAAGGCAGCAATCGAGGCATCAGCGCTGATTTCCAGCTCTGTTTTCCATGCCAGGAGCCCGGAGTGACGAGGATGCAAAGCTCTGTCACAAAGCCACGAACAGCGGGGCCGGGATCGAACGCCCCCGATGGCAGGAGAGGGAGGGGAAGGGAGGGGAAGGGGAGGGGGCTGCAGCCGCCCCGGGGCCGCCACGCATCGACCATGAAGGCAAATGCATCAGCGGCAGCGGGATGGGCAGGGATGGGCAGAAACGAGCGTGGCCAGCACAGGGTGGGGACCACGCTCAGGTCCTGCTGCATCCATCCAGGGCATCCCCCCTGCCCTGCCCCACAGTGTCAGCATCGCCCCAGCGCCCATCGTGCTTCTTCCTGCTGCCTGCACAGCCTCAGCCATCGCCCTGCCCGGGGAGGGGACAGGGACAGGGACAGGGACAGGGACAGGCGGGGGGAGGAGATGGCAGCCCCAGGCTCCCGAAAAACGCAGATGCATTAGAGCAAAGCCGAGCTGCCTGATTGATTCTCCGGGCTGAGACGTGGGCTGGGAGTGCCAGGAGAAAATGGATCCCATGAATATTTGATGAACGGAGGCTCGGGGAGGGAGTTTGATTGGAAAATTACAGATCTTTCAAACAATGGTTCAAGTGGCCTCCAAACACTTGGGTTTCCAGCTCCTTTCCAGTTAGAGGAGCAAGGAAACTCCCCCCAGGATTCATGAATGAGAGTGGAGCTGGCTGCTCCCCACCCCCAGGGGCACTTGGCTGGCCAGGACAGGCAGTGCTGGCACTGGCCAGGATGTGGCACCTGTCCCCTGTCACAGCCATCCTGTGGAGCAGCAATGCCATGAGCACAGGCACAGATGATGCTCCAAGGAGGCAGCAGGAAGGTGGATCCAGGCAGGGGCACCCCTGGGAGCCCTGACACCCAGACAAGGAGCAGGGACATGGGGGTGACACCCTGGGGGCTCACAGGGAGCTCAGTGCTCGGTGCCAAGCCCAGGGGCTGGGCCCAACCCAGGGAAAAACCTGTCTGGGGCAGGATCCACCCGGCTCCTCTCCCTCCTCCAGGCTCATCCTTGTCCCTGACTGTGGCTCCTGTCTGGGACCTGGGGGCTGCTTGTCTCGGGATGCACTGAAGGGATGCAGGAATCTGGGCTGTGCCTCCAGCCCCAGCCCTGTCCCAGGGCATCTCCTCAGCTTTCCTGGGGCACCTCCACTGCTGGAGCTCAGCCCAGCTCCCAGCCCAGCTCCCAGCCCAGCTGCAGCCCCTTGAACCCCCATTCCCTGGGGAAAGGGGCTGTTCCTGGCCAGGAAGCAGGAACAGCAACAGCAGCAGCTTCCCAGGAAACCTGCTCCAGTTCCTCCCAGTTCCTCCCAGCAAGGCAGGTCCAGCTGAGAGGCCCTGTGAGCTCTGAACCCCGTGATCTGCCAGCCCCAGGCAGGGCTGGGTGCTGTTTTGGGGTGCTGTTTTGGGGTGCTGTTTTGGGGTGCTGTTGTAGGGACATGGCAAAGTGCTGCCCTGCTTGTTTTAGGGAGCTGTTGTGGGGTTTGTGGCCTCCTCTGGGACAGCTGGGAATGGTGACAGTGCTGCTCCAGCTGGACACACGGACCCTTCTGGAGGCAGCAGGGTCTTGCCTGGGTTTTATTTCTCCCTGGATGCCAGCAGAGAGCGAGGGCTTGAGTCCCTTCCCAAAGGACTCATGGCAGAAATCTCAGTTATTTCCCAGGCAGAATTCTCCCTCTTTCCCCTGAAACTGCCACTTTCCAACCAGGACAGGTAGGAGCAGGAGAATCCTCACTCCAAGGAGACCCTCAAAGCCAAGGGGAGGCAGCAAGTGAGACAAACCAGCAGAGCAGCCAGATGTGAATGCAGAATCTGCAGCTGCTCACGAGCACTGACAGCAGCAGGAGCAGAGGGCACAAGAGCAGCTCCAGAGGGACCAGCACAGCCTTTTCCAGAGTTGGAAAGTTTCTGCCAAAGCTCCCTGGGCACCAGTGGATGGTGGCAGCCAGGACCCTCCTCCAGGCGCTGCCTGTGCCAAGGCAGAGCAGGAGCCAGGGCAAAGTGCCCACCCCAGCAGTGCCCACCCCAACACCCCTGGCTGCCACACAGCCAGGCCAGCAGCACCTTGCCATGTCCCCAGCTGCCCTGGGGCCCTCCTCATCCTCCAGCCCCTCAGCCAGGCTCTGGAGCTGAGTGCCTGGAGGGTTCTGTTGTTTTGCTTCGTGGCTGTGCCCCCCACCCGGGGTCACTCATGGATTTTTACTCAAAAATAAGAGATGTTGGCAGGTGCACTGCATGGAGCTGGAAGGAGAAACCCTTTGCACCTCTCTGTGGGTTGTGCTGGGAGGGCTGGTGCAGAGCAGGGTGAATGTGGAGCCCTGGAGCCACCAGCCTGTCCAGCACCATCCCCCAGCCCAGCCCGGCTGCTCCTCACCCCCTCCCCAGGGCACGGCACACCCCTGGGCTCTGCCCTTCCCCTGGCTGCTGCCTTCTGGCACATCACACACGTTTTCCTCCCCAAAGAGGCTCCTTCCTGCAGGGCCTGTGACGCCGTGGAGCTGCCCCAAGCCCAGGCCCAGCAGCACAGGGAGCCCTCTCTGCCTCCCCAGCCCCGCAGCTGCTGCACCCCAATTCCCACAACAGCCCCAGCTCAGTTCCAGCCCCAGAGCCCACCCTGAGCCCAGGACACCCCCAGCCCACCCCTCCCCAGTGCCCCATGGCCTCTCAGGGTTCCCATGTGCTGTGAGAGGGACCTGTTGAGCCCCCCTTGTGTCACTACCAGGGGCACACAAGCGGCCAGGTGCCCACCAGGGTGAGGTGCCCACCAGGAGCACCCCAAAATGCCTGGAGGAACCCTCCAGTGCCAGCCCCAGGCAGCTGCTGGGGTGTTCCCCATGCCGGGCACCAGGCCTGGGTGAGACAGAGCCAGCGCTGCCTTCCAGCACCTCCAGCACCCTCCTGGTGTCCCTAAAGGGACAAACCCAGCAGGACAGCCCGGACCCACCAGCCCCTCGTGGCCTCTGCCTGCTCCGTCCTTCCCCCACCCGCCCGGCTCCGGTCAGGGCCCCAGCGCGGCACACAAAGGACGAGGCCGGGCTCTCCAGTGTCCGTCTGTCCGGCCGGGACCCGCTCCACCGGGATCCCCCCGGCCGCAGCCGCTCCCCCAGGGCAGGGGCTGGGGGTGCAGCGCAGGGAGGGGTCCGCAGCTCTTCCCACCCACTCACCCCACCACACGCAGCAGCAACAACAGGTTCAAAACACAAAAATAAACGCCCTGTCCACCCCCTCCCCCCGATTCCTGCACCGCTGCCAGCCCCGGCACCCCGAGCACCCTCGGCACCCCCGCACCCCGATCTCGGGGCCTCGCTGCTGCCCCCCGAGCCGGGACCGGGGAGGGGCCGCACCTGCTGAGCGGCACCGGGGGCAAGGAGGCCCCGGGATGGGGGTCCCGAGCCCCGGAACCGAGGGGATGGAGCCCCCCGGTATTGGGGCCCCGAGCTCCGGTAGCTGGAGGGATGGGAGCCCCCAGTTTTGGGGTCACAAGCGCAGGAATGGGGGGGATGCGAGCCCCACCCCCGGGTTTGGGGGTCCCAAACCTCAGCATAGGGGGGTACAAACCTCCAGTACCGGAGTGCTGAATCCCCAGGATCAGGGAGGTGCGAGCCTCCGTTTTTGGGGTGCTGAGTGCCCGGGAGCAGGGGGGATATGAGACCCCACGTTCGGACTCCCCAGCCGCGGCATCGGGGGTGTCGGAGCCCCCGGTAGGAGCTCCGTGAGCGGGCGGAGCGATCTTCCCGCAGCCCCGTGCGGGGGTCCCGAGCCCCGGCCCCCGCTCCCCGCTCCCCCCCTCCCCGGTACTGCGGTCTGAGCCGGCGGGGCCCGGGGGAGCCGCGGCCCGGTGCCGGGGTCCCGGCGCGGCTCCGGTACTCACTCCATGGTCCCGGCGGCGGCTCCGGTGGGGTCGGGGAGCGGCGGAGCGGGGCCGGCGGCCGCCGGCGTCCCGGCGCTCAGGGCCCGGCGGGCGGCGGCATCCCCGGCGGGGCTGCGGGATGCGCAGGGATGTCGGGACCGCGCCGGTGCTCCCGCCTCCCTCCCTCCCGCACAGCTCCGTCTGCCGGGCGCGCCCCGCCACTGCCGCCGCCCATCAGCCGGCCTCGGGCCGCGCTGGGCTTGGGTTGTCTGTTCCTGGGGGTCCCAGATGGGTCCCGGCCCCCCCTCCCTCACCCGGAGCTGGGGAAGCTTCTGGGGGTCCCGAAGCGGAGCCTGGGGCGGGTTGGAGGGGCTGCATTCAGAGCCCCTCCATGAGCAGAGCCCCTGTCAGGGTGTAACCCCCTCTCCTGTGAGTGCAGCCACCCCGTCCTGCCCCACTCCAGGAACCGGCGGCTCTTTGCTCCCCCTTTCCACTCCCCTATTTCCCAACCCAACGGCCAAACTGCCGCAGGAAGCCCTGAGCCACCCTCCGTTGGGAAATCTGCCCAACGCTGCCGGGACAGAACTCTGCTCTTGGCCCCAGAGCAATCCAGGCTCTGCAGTGAGGGTCAACACATCCCCCCACCCCATGCCCCCCATCCCTGCACCCCTTTTTGCCTTCCAGGTTGGTGCAGAACAGAGGGAGGCGACTGCCCCTCTGCCAACAGCATCGTTCTGAGCCACTGGAGCTCTGGAGGGGCTGAAGGAGGAGTCGGATGGGGGCACAGTACAGCCCCTGTGTCACCCACAGCAGTCCTGGGGACACTGTGGAGTCTGAGAGGTGTCCTGGGGCCCCACTGCTGCCACCTCCCTGCGGAGAGGGGATTCATCGCAGGAAAAAACGAGCCAGGGCTGAGGAGCTGCTCTGCTCCTCATCTCCCACTCCGGGGGAAGCTGCACGGAGCTCCCCGAGCCCTGAATTGCACAAAGCAGCAGCACCCGGAGGAGGAAGCAGGAGGGAAACACCCGCCCCCATCCCAAAGCTCAGCCCCTGGGGGGATTTAAGCCCCCCCAGCCCGAGCAGCCCCAGCGCTCGTGGCAGTGTCCCCTCTCTGTGCCACCATGGTCACCGCTGGGCTCTTCACCCTCATCCTGCTCCCAGCTCTGGCTCCAGCAGGTAATGAGAGAACTGGGGTGCCAGGGCACATCCCCAGGGTGGGAGATACCAACCCCGGCTTCCAACCACCCCCTGCACCCACCAGGCACCCAGGGCAGCCAGATCATCGGGGGAAAGGCTGCAGCGCCCCATTCCCGGCCCTTCATGGCCTCCATCCAGCTGGACGGGGAGCACGTCTGCGGGGGCTTCCTGGTGTGGCCCAGGTGGGTGATGACAGCTGCCCACTGCTTCATTCCCAGGTGAGCCTTGTCCCTTGGACACGGTGTGACCCCTTCTAACCACTCAATCTGTCCCCCTTGAGTCCCCCTGGCCATTCCCCTGTCCTCAGTGGCCACCAGCGCCCTCTGAGCCCCGCCTTGGCCGCAGGCGCAGCCCCTCGGTGCGGGTGGTGCTGGGAGCCCAGCGGCTGCAGGAGCCCGAGGGGTCCCAGCAGATTTTCAGCGTGGTCGAGTCCATCGCCCACCCGCTGTACACCCCCCGTGCCGCGGACAACGACATCCGCCTGCTCCGGGTGAGTCTGCACCGCCGGGCACCGGGGGGCGAGAGGGAGACGGGATGACCCACGGGGCACCGGGAGGGAGCTGGGGTTGAGTCCTGTTCATCCTCCTAGGGCTGCTGAGAGGAGAGCCAGGATAGTGAGGAGTGTAGGGTTTAGTGAGGGTGAGGTTATGTAGAGTGGTGTGATTGGGGGGAGTTTTATGACAGTGGATAGGAGGAGGCCGGTGGTGAGAGGAGAGCCTTGGAGTGCTTCTGGGAATCAGAAGGGGAAGGGCACTAGTCCTGGTTTTATTGCGATTGCTGAAGTCTGGATCAGGCAGGATTTTGGGTGTAGATATCGGCCCCAGAGCACCGGGAGGGAAGTTGGGTGCCCTACGGCCCCCAGGATACCGGGAGGGAGCTGGGATGTCCCCGGCCCCGGGGCACTGGGAGGAGATTGGGTGCTGCATGGCCCCAGGGCATCAGGAGGGAAGTTGGGTGTCCACAGCCCCGGAGCACTGGGAGGGAGCTGGGGTGTCCACGGCACCAGGATACCGGGACGGATGTTTGGTGCCCCACGGCCACGGAGCACCAGGAGAAGATGGGGTGCCCCATGGCCCTGGGGCTCTGAGAGGGAGCTGGGGTGCCCCATGGCCCCAGGGCACCGTGAGGGATGTTGGTGTCCACAACCTCGGGGCATTGGGAGGAGTTTGGGAGCCCCATGACCTCGGGGCACTGGGAGGAGATGGGGTGCCCACAGCCCCGGAGTGCCAGGAGGAGGTTGGATGCCCCACGGCCCCAGGGCTCTGAGAGGGAGGTTGGGTGTCCATAGCCCCGAAGCACCGGGAGGAGGTGGGGTGCCCACAGCCCCGGGGCTCTGAGAGGGAGCTGGGGTGCCCCATGGCCCCAGGACACCGGGAGGGACGTTGGGTGCCCCACGGCCCCAGGGGTCTGGGAGGGAAGTTGGATATCCATAGCCCCGGAGCACCGGGAGGAGGTGGGGTGTCTGTAGCCCCAGGACACCGGGAGGAGGTGGGGTGTCCACAGCCCCGGGGCACTGGGAGGGAGCTGGGGTGCCCCATGGCCCCAGGGCTCTGAGAGGCAGGTTGGGTGTCCATAGCCCCGAAGCACCGGGAGGAGGTGGGATGTCTGTGGCCCCAGGACACCGGGAGGAGGCTGGGTATCCCACCGCCCCGGAGCACCGGGAGGGAAGTTGGGTGCCCACCGCCCCGGGGCACTGAGAGGGAGCTGGGGTGCCCCATGCTCCAGGACACCGGGAGGGACGTTGGGTGCCCCACGGCTCTGGAGCACCAAGAGGAGCTGGGGTGCCCCACGAGGGCCGAGCCGACACTAGATGTCAGTGCTTCTCCGGAGAAGCAGGACCGCGCCGTGGGGTGTGATGGAGGCGCTGAGGACACACCGACTGCGGCCGGGTCGGGTCCCTACAGCAGACTGGGACCAGTGCCGAGGGGTGACAGGGACAGGCCCAGCCTCTGCAGGAGGCAGGCAGGGCAGGGGGGTCAGCAGGAGCCGTGAGCTGCGGCAGGAGCAGCTGGGGGGGCTCTGCCCCAGCAGCAAAGCCACCCCCGGCCTCGCTGCCCCCAGCTGAACGGGTCGGCCACACTGAACGAGTTCGTGAAGCGGATCCGCCTGCCCTGCCCGCACATCGACCTGAAACCCGGCACTGTCTGCACCGTCATGGGCTGGGGGGACACCTCCAACTTCGGAGAGCAGCCCACGGAGCTGATGGAGACCAACACCACCATCGTCAAGAGGAGCCTGTGCCGGACGCTGTGGAGGGGCAAGGTCTCTGCCAACATGCTGTGCGGGGCCAGCCGCAGCGCCAGGCTGCAGGGAGTCTGTTCTGTGAGTGCACCCCCGGCCCCTGCCCCTCACCGACCCCTCTGGGGGACCCTCAGATCTCCCTTCCACCCCCTCGTTCTGCAGGGCGACTCCGGGGGACCCCTGGTCTTCAAGGACAAGGTTCATGGCATCGTGTCCTTCTCCGGGGAGAGGTGTGGGGACCGGCGGTTCCCTGACATCTACACCAAGATCTCCAATTACATTGACTGGGTGCATCACGTTGTGCGAGGGTTCCGCCCTCAGAAGGGGTGGCCGAAGCCCTAGGATGGCTGAGAATGCTGGGGGCGGGCAGGCTGGGGGAAGAGGAGCTGGGTTCTCTCATGGGAGGGGAGAAGGGGGCCAGAATTCCACATCCTCCAGCTCTGGAGGGGCTGGGGGCTGATGCTCAGGGCTCCAGGGCACGGTAGGAGCCCCTCTGTGCCCATTGGCAAGGGGTGTTATGCACCCCCTAGGCTACACCAGTAGCCCCCTGTACATCCTCCTGCTGTGTCAACATTTACCTTCCTCAATAAACCCTCAGTCACCATCCCACTGCTCTTTCTCTGTGTTTTGACCCCTCTGATTGTCCTGGCTGTGTGTGGATGGATGGAGCAGGGGATGCAGGAGGGAGGGGAGTGCAGGTCCTGCCCCAGAGGAGCCAGGATCTGCATCCAGGAGCCAGGATCCACATCCAGGAGTGCAGTCCCTGCCCCAGAGGACCCAGGATCTGCATCCAGGAGCCAGGATCCACATCCAGGAGTGCAGGTCCTGCCCCAGAGGAGCCAGGATCCGCATCCAGGAGCCAGGATGCACATCCAGGAGCCAGGATCCACATCCAGGAGCCAAGATCCGCATCCAGGAGTGCAGGCCCTGCCCCAGAGGAGCCAGGATCCGCATCCAGGTGCTGCCACCCCAGAATCATCCCCAGCTGCCTTCCCGCCGGGGTGTGGCTCCCGCTCCCGTCCCAGCCCGTCTCATCCCATCCCGCCCCATCCTGTTCCATCCCGTCCCGCACCGCGCCCTCCCCGCCGCTCGACGTGACCCCCCAAAGAGGGGAACCACAGAGGGGAACCACAGACACCCCCGAGGGCAGGCGGGCTCGCAGCTGCTGCGCTGGATCCCGGCGGGAGCCTCGCCCGCCTCCCCCGCGCTCCGAGCGGAGCTGGGTGCCCGCTGTGACCGGAGCCGTGTGCCCAGCCCTGAGACACGTGTGGCTGTGTCCGGTGTCTCCGGGGACAGACCCAGCCGTTGCCTGCTCCTGGCTGTTTGTTTTTATTTTTTTTTTTTTTATCTGCAAATTGCTGCGGCTGCTGCAGGGCCTTGCGCGGGGTCTGGAGATGCGGTGGCTTTGGGGACATCCAGCCGATGGATGGATCCCCTCGGGGATGTTCCAAAGAAGCCCCAAATCGCAGTGCCAGCGTGGGGCAGAGACCCCCTGGAACGCCGGCACAGCGCTGCCAGCCCGAGGGCATCCGCGCTGGCAGGGAGCCTGCAGAGCCGGCGCCTTGTCCCGGCTTGTCCCAGACCACCCAAAAACCGGTGGGAAGGCGGCGCCTGACTCACAGCCGTGTTTTGGAAGCTGAAATCTCCCGCTCATCATCACAGGAGCTGCCGTTGCCGCCGCAGCCCGTGCCCGCGGGCTCGGCACGGAGCCACCGCCAGCTCCGGGCACCGAACCCTGCGGCGGGCAGGGCAGCGCCGGCAGCTGCCGGGGGCAGGAAGGGCCGTGCAGGAGCCCAGGCCACACACCAGCGCCTGTGGGATTATTATTCACATTTAAAGCTCCTTATTCATCCCTGTGTATGTTAAACAGTCGCAAAGGGCTCGATTCCCATCCTGCCGGGCAGGGAGCAGGGGAGGGGGCTGAGGTGCTTAGAAAGGCGCCTAGAAAGGCATGGGGTGTGTTTTGAGAACTCCAAAACACCCACCCCAAAAAACAGCAGGATGCTGATGAGCTGGGGGAGCAGAACCCCCCATGCCCATGTAGCAGAACCCCCCATGCCCACCCTGGGTTGTCTGAGATGACTTTTCCAAGCTAAATGATTCTCTGTGATGGCTCTGAGGGGCTTGGCCAGGGGTCAGGGGCTGTGCCACGCCGCCCCTCGGCACAGGGGATCCGGCTGCAGTTCCTGTGGAGCTCAGCACGCCAAGCCGCAGGCTGCTGCCCGGGAAACATCCCACATCGGGACCCAATTACCGGCAGGAATTGTTTTGTGAAATACCAAACCCTCATGGCACGGCCCGAGATTGGGAACAGATTTATCTGCCGAGCTCTTCCCCGCTCTCCCCTTCCCTCCCACCGCTGGGCTGGAAAAGCCCAGCGTGGAGCTGGAGCAGATGGGATGCAGCTCCTCATGGTTGTGGGGGGCTCCCCACATCCCCCGACCCTCTTATGGATGCACAGCCCCAAGGAGAACAAGGTTTTCTGCGACCCCAGAACCTGCCAACAAAACTGAACACACAGCACTGTTTATTCTGGTTTTTAATTGTAATCCAAATCATAACACAGCCGTAAAATGCCCCAACAATATGGAATAGGGAATGTGGATGTTCCCAAAGCATCTACCTCGGGGGTCAGAACCCAGTCATACAAAAATAGAAAATAAGGTATTTTTATATATAATATATATATATGATATTTATATAAAGTCAAGAGCTTTTTGGTGTCAGAGCTGAGCTGGTATTTACACAGGTGACAAAGGAAGAAATGAGAGAAGGAGTAAAAATAAATACAGGTGTGGGCAAAGCAGGGGGTGCTGGTCCTGGGGGGGACAGGGCCAGCTCCCCCCACAGCCCAGGCTGTGCCCAAAGCTGTTCTGGCAGGGATTAGGGGTGCTGGGGACACCTGCCCTGGGTGATGGGCTCCAGGGTAGGGGGACAATTGTGCCCCCCAGGCAAGGCTGCCACTGCCCCAAGCCCTCCAGGCACTGGCATCACCTCCAAAGCTGGTGGGAGCCTGGTCTGAACTGAATGGGCCTAGGAAAAACCTAAACTGAAATCCAAAAAACCTAAACTGAAATCCATTTAAAACCTAAACTGAAATTCATTTGAACACACACATGCTGAAATTTTAGGAGACAATAACGTACATATGTTTTTACATATATATATATATATATATATATATATATATATATATATATATATATATATATATATATATATATATATATATATATATATCCAATCTGATGCAGCATGCACTGCCTTTCCTGCCACTGGCAGCTGGGGCCGAGCCCCTCAGGGAAGGCGAAAGTGCAGATTCCCTCTAGACCTCGAGCTCCTGGCCAGAAACGTCAGCAGAGTACCAAGAATTCATCCAAAAATAAATAGGCCCAGGGCTGCTGGCCAAGGACACATGGGGGGGCCCATGGACACCCCTCCACTGGCAGCAGGGGAGGGGACCAGAGCATCCCTGGGCACCTCGGCCATGAGCCCCCTCCCCTGCTCCCTGGCTGGCAGGATGGGAATGGAGCCCCCTGCGACTGCTTAACATACACAGGGATAAATAAGGACCTTTTTAATCTTAATAAATATCAGGTATATGGTTTGTACAATATACACATAATGCCCCTGTCTCCCAGCTCGGCCGAGGGACGATTCACACGTAGTTCTCCTCCACGCTGTCCGTCTCCGAGGAGAATTTGGCCGCAGCTGGAAACAGAGAGAAGTGGTTTGGGGAAGATGAAACAGGAAAGCCTTATAAATATGATTGTCTGGCAAAAGATTTTGGGAATATAAAAACTATAAGCGAGATTGAAATGAAAGCAATCTTTGAGATCCCTCAGTTACTGAACAATGGGAAAACAATGGTGTGGCTGGCTGAAGGTAAATCCCCTCTTGACGAAACAAGACCCTCTGCTTGCAGACAGCTCCAAGGGTCAGAGCAGACCCTGCCAGCTTGGCAGAAGGGGCCCAAAGAGGAGATTTTAGGGTTTAAAATGTAACACAGTATGGTGTTGTAGTGATTCTTATAGGCTGTATGGAAATACTACAGGATTTGTATCTTGTACTAGATTGGTTAGTGAGAATTAGAATATTCAACACAGAGGATGATTTATTGTATTGTAAAGGGAACCTCACTCTCTTATGCTTTTATTCTCTCACCCTCTCATCCTCTCTCCCCCTCTCCTCTCAGTCTTGCTCTGAGCTGTGCCTGGCAGCTCCCAGCAGGGCCCTTTGCAATAAACCCCAAATTCCTGACCTGGCTGCAGAGATCTCTCATCTCCGTCCATCCTGACCTCCTACAGGGTGTGAGGGGTGGGCAGGGGCTGGGGGTCCGTGCCCGCTGCCCCCCGCCCCGCTCACCTGAGCAGCTGCCGTAGTGGCGCACGCCGATGGAGCGGCCGCGGTGGCAGGTGGCACGCCGCAGGTGGCACGCCGACGGGTAGGTGACGTTGTTGTTGCCACACAGGGCGTGGTCCAGGCTGGTGGGCTCGGGGCAGGGCGCTGTCCGGCACATCACGCAGTGGGCACTGCCCGTCTGGTCCACCACGCAGGTGTGCGTGCCAGGACACACCACGCTGGAGCAGGACTCTGCAGGGAAACACAGTTGGAGTGACCCCAGGGATGGCCATGCCCTTCTCACAGCTACTTCACCCCTGAAATATTTCACAGCTATTGTATCTCACAGCTATTTCACTCCATGCAGGCTTTGGGCATCACCCCAGGGTCACTCCATGCCCTTCTCACACACCCTAGGCAGGCTTTGGGCATCACCCCAGGGTCACCCCATGCCCTTCCCACAGCTTTGGGCATCACCCCAGAGTCACCCCATGCCCTTCTCACACACCCCATGCAGGCTTTGGGCATCACCCCAGGGTCACCCCATGCCCTTCCCACAGCTTTGGGCATCCCCCCAGAGTCACCCCATGCCCTTCTCACACATCCCAGGCAGGTTTTAGGCATCACCCCAGGGTCACCCCATGCCCTTCTCACAGCTATTTCACCCCAGGCAGGCTTTGGGCATCACCCCAGGGAAACCCAGTCCCCTCCCTCCTTTTGCTGCCAGGGCACAGAGCAGAGCCAGAGGCTCCTGATCTCCCATCAGAGCTGCTCCCAAGGGCAGGGGCTGGCAGGGCCCGGCGTCCTGAGCCCCTGGATGACCTTGAGTCCCCAGGCTCAGCCCTGGCCAGAGCTTTGCCAGGCGGGAGGAGCCGAGGCCCAGCTGCACCAGGGCTGAGCCCACGCAGGTGCCTTGGCAGGGAAGCAGCAGCCACTGGGGCCAGGCTGGCAGCTGCCGTGCTGGCCCCGGCGAGAGGGAAGGGCAGGGTCACCCTGGAGCAGAGCCAGCGCTGGAACGAGGGCGCACGGGGGCGGAGGGAGCCTGAGCAGCAGGATCAGAGCCCCTCTGCAGCACAGGGTTCTGCTGGGGAGGGTGGAGGCTCGTGCGTCCCCATCGTCCCTCCACCCTCCTCTCTTTCCCTGATGGATTGGAAGATTTGGCATCTGCAGCTCTCCCAACTCCCATTTCTTGCCCCACGTTTTTTATCCTGCGCAGCCCAGAGCTCGACAGGCAAAGCCTTCCAGAAAGGAGGGCTGGAAAAATAACCCTAATCCTTCTGACAGCTCTTGGCAGGGCTGGGTGGATCGCTGCACTCTTTACAAAAGAGGAAAAAAAAAAAGGGGCTTGACGTTTGTAAATGACATTTTAGGGACTGTTACTGCTCAGCCTGAGGCAAGGCCAAACCCCATTGCACCAACAAGCTGCAATGTCCCCTCAAGGGACAGTGAGACCCGTGTCATGCAGGGACCTGTACCAGGACAGTGTCACAGACAACTTTTATGAAAAATGCTTTACTTAGGATTTTTCCTCCTGAGAAGCTGAGAGGCCTCAGGAACAAAATGTAAACAATGGTTATCTGCTGCTGTGGAATGCAACAGGTGGATCTGTGATTGGTCTCATGTGGTTGTTTCTAATTAATGGCCAATCACAGCCAGCTAGCTTGGACTCTCTTTTTGAGCCACAAGCCTTTGTTATCGTTCTGACTTATTCTATTCTTAGCCAGCCTTCAGATGAAATCCTTTCTTCTATTCTTTTAGTATAGTTTTAATATAATCTATATCATAAAATAACAAATCAAGCCTTCTGAAACATGGAGTCAGATCCTCATCTCTTCCCTCATCCAAGAACCCCTGTGAACACCATCACAGGACAGATCTTCCCTCTTTGTCCCACAGGGAATGGGCACAGGACAGGGACAGGGTGGGGATGGGATGCAGCGGGGTAGAGGCACCTACTTTTGCATTTGCCCTGGTACATCACTTCGAGGTCGGGGTGGTCTCTGCACTTGGCTGTCAGCAGGTCACACTCGTCCCGGTAGGTGTAGCCATCGGAGCCGCAGACCTGCAGCTTGCGGGGCAGGCTGGAGCAGTCGGGGGCACAGGCGCACTGGGGCCGGCCGTGCTTCATCTTGCACACCTTGTCGGGGCCGCACACCACGCCCTCGCAGCTCTCTGGGGACAGAGGGCAGCACTGCATGAGCGGCTGTCACCCACCGGGGGAGGCTCCGTGCTGCCCTGCCCCAGAGTGTGACACCGAGTGGGACAGGGTGTCCCCTATGTGGTCCCAACACCCCTGGCCAGCCCCACAGTGTGACACTGAGTGGGACAGGGTGTCCCCTATGTGGTCCCAAACACCCCTGGCCAGCCCCACAGTGCGGCACCAAGTGGGACACCCTGTCCCCAAATGCCACTGCCCAGCCCCAGAGTGTGACACCAAGCAGGACAGGGTATCCCCCCTGTAGTCCCCAATACCCCTGCCCCAGAGTGTGACACCACAGGGTGTCCCCTATGTGGTCCCCAATGCCCCTGCCCCATAGTGTGACACCGAGTGGGACAGGGTGTCCCCTATGTGGTCCCCAATGCCCCTGCCCCATAGTGTGACACTGAGTGGGACAGGGTGTCCCCCTCATGGTCCCAAATACCCCTGCCCTGCCCCGCAGTGTGACACTGACTGTCCCCCTCGTGGCCCCCAATGCCCCTGCCCCACAGTGTGACACCGAGTGGGACAGGGTGTCCCCCTCGTGGTTCCCAACACCCCTGCCCCATAGTGTGACACCAAGCAGGACAGGGTATCCCTCTTGTGGTCCCCAATGCTTCTGCCCCAGAATGTGACACCGAGTGGGACAGGGTGTCCCCCTTGTTATCACCAATGCCCCTGCCCCATAGTGTGACACTGAGTGGGACAGGGTGTCCCCTTTGTGGTCCCAAACTCCCCAGCCTCGCAGTGTGACACTGAACAGGACAGGGTGTCCCCCTCGTGGTTCCCAACGCCCCTGCCCTGCTCCAGAATGTGACACCAAGCAGGACAGGGTGTCCCCCTCGTGGTCCCCAATGCCCCTGCCCCAGAGTGTGACACCGAGCAGGACAGGATGTCCCCCTTGTCATTCCCAGCACCCCTGCCCCAGAGTGTGACACCACAGGGTGTCCCCCTCGTGGTCCCAATGCCCCTCCCCAGAGTGACACACCACAGGGTGTCCCTCTTGTGGTCCCCAACGCCCCCCGGGTCAGGGCACACGTGCTGGGCCGAGCTGTCCCAGCAGCATCTGGATGTGCTCAGCCCGGAGCAGGAGCAGGTCCTTGGCTGCAGCTCCACCAATCCTCCCGTGCTCACCCCAGCCGGAGCCCCGGCCCCGCTCAGCACCAGCTCACTCCTTCCCATCTATTTATTCTTTGGAAGGAGACGTTTCTTTTTCTTGTGCAATGGAAAAAATCCATCTCTACGAGGGCCCAGTTCCTACAGAAGGAGCCGAGCTCCGGGAGCTGCCGGGGCGATGGGAATGCCGCCGCTCCCTGCACACAATGCCCGGCCCTGTCTCGCTCCCTGACTGGAACACAAGAGCAGGAGGCAGCGGCCAGAGCTGCTCCCCAGACAGGCAGATGCTTTGTCCCCCCCAGGTCACCTCCAGGCCAGCGTGGGGGCCAGGTCCAGGGGGTGCTGCCAGTGCCCCAGGGCTGTGCCCACGCTGGCGGGGATGGAGCGGGGCTGGCAGCTCCAGCCAGGGGCCCACGCTGCTGTGCAGGGACACTGGTGCCTCTGCAAGGGCAGGCAGAGGGGTCAGCAGCAGGGATTTTCCTTTAGATTCCCCTTTGACACCTTAAAGCACACACATCTCACACCCCAAAAATGCCCCCATAGCTCCCAGGCACTGCCACTAAAGCACACACATTCCTCACCCCAAAATTTCCCCACAGCTCCCAGGCACTGCCACACAAAGCACTCACATCCCTCACCCCCAAAAATGCCCCCACAGCCCCCCATAGGACACAGGCACTGCCACCTAAAGCACATCCCTCACCCCAAAATGTCCCCATAGGTCCCAGGAGCTGCCACTAAAGCACACCCCCAAAAATGTCCCCATAGCTCCCAAAGCACCCACATTCCTCACCCCAAAATTCCCCCACAGCTTCCATAGGACACAGGCACTGCCACATAAATCACACACATCCCTCACCCCCAAAAACACCCCCAGAGCTCCCAGGACACAGGCACTGCCACCTAAAGCACATTCCTCACCCCAAAAACGCCCCCATAGCTTCCATAAGACACAGGCACTGCCACCTAAATCACACACATCCCTCACCCCCCAAAAACACCCCCATAGCTCCCCATAGGACACAGGCACTGCCACTAAAGCACATCCCTCACCCCAAAAATGCCCCCATAGCTCCCCATAGGACACAGGCACTGCTGGGACTGCAGGGCAGGACCAAAAGGATTCCCAAAATGGGGATTCACCCCCATCAGGAAGGATCCCCACAGACAGGGGGAGTGCTGGGAGCTCTGGGAACCACAGAGGGGGATTTCACACACATCCCTCACCCCAAAAACGCCCACATAGCTCCCCATAGGACACAGGCACTGCCATCTAAAGCACACACATCCCTCACCCTAAAAATGCCCCCATAGCTCCCCACAGGACACAGGCACTGTCACCTAAAGCACATCCCTCACCCCAAAAATGCCCCCATAGCTCCCCATAGGACACAGGCACTGCTGGGACTGCAGGGCAGGATCAAAAGGATTCCCAAAATGGGGATTCACCCCCATCAGGAGGGATCCCCACAGACAGGGGGAGTGCTGGGAGCTCTGGGAACCACAGAAGGGGATTTCACACACATCCCTCACCCCAAAAACGCCCACATAGCTCCCCACAGGACACAGGCACTGCCATCTAAAGCACACACATTCCTCACCCCAAAAATGCCCCATAGCTTCCCACAGGACACAGGCACTGCCATCTAAAGCACACACATTCCTCACCCCAAAAATGCCCCATAGCTTCCCACAGGACACAGGCACTGCCATCTAAAGCACACACATTCATCACCCTAAAAATGCCCCATAGCTCCCCATAGGACACAGGCACTGCCACCTAAAGCACACACATCCCTCACCCTAAAATGCCCCCATAACTCCCAGGCACTGCTGGGACTGCAGGGCAGGATCAAAAGGATTCCCAAAATGGGGATTCACCCCCATCAGGAAGGATCCCCACAGACAGGGTGAGTGCTGGGAGCTCTGGGAACCACAGAGGGGGATTTCCCCGTGGGAGGTGGGCCACCTTAGGAGGAGGGGGAGAAAGAGAACCAGGAGGATGAGGAGAAGAAAAAGGAAGAAGGGGAAATTCCCTGTGTGCTTGGCCCAGCTGTCCCTGGGGGAAATTCCCTGCTGGGAAACACTTTTCCATTTTGCTCCCTGATTTCATAGCTGGGGGCTGTCCCAGGGAAGAGAAGGATGAGACTGAGGGACCCCAGGACAGAACAGGGCAGCTCCACATCCCAAAGCTGCCAGAACAAACAAGACCCTGTCACCCTCCACTCTGAGATGCTGCCAGCAGTGCAGAATCCAATCATCCAGACTATCCCAGCAAGGGACGCTTTGGAGCAGTTGGAAAATCCACCCGTGACCCCAACCCTGCTCTGGGTCCTCCAGGGGGACACCGTGTCCCCAGCAGCTGGAGCCAGGAATTTCACCTCCCCCCAGAGACCCATTTGCAGAGCCCCCAGGGTCAGGCCAGCAGCATCCCTGGCCCATTTTATCCTGGAGTAACCTCTCCCAGCCTCAGAGCTCCTCTAACCCGCCCTCTTGCAAGGCCTCTGGAGCCTGGTGAGGAGCAGCACCAGCTCCATCTGGATGGGACAGGCAGGGGCTGCCTGGGGGTGGGGGGTTGTGGTGCACGTGCTGGCCGGGCTCTCCAGTGGTTTCCTCAAAGATCCTGCTGCCAGACACCAAAAAAACCCCAGGAATCGCAGTCCCCACCATGGTCAGCCCTCCCTGGGTCCCCCAAACTCCAATAAACCCCAGGAATCAGAGCCCCCACCATGGTCAGCCATCCCTGGGTCCCCCAAATTCCAACAAAGCCCAGGAATCACAGTTCCCACCATGGTCTGTGGCCACTGGGTCCCCCAAACTCCAATAAAGCCCAGGAATCACAGCCCCCAGCATGGTCAGCCCTCCTTGGGTCCCCCAAATTCCAACAAAGCCCAGGAATCACAGCCCCCACCATGGTCTGTGGCCACTGGGTCCCCCAAACTCCAATAAACCTCAGGAACCACAGTTCCCACCATGGTCAGCCCTCCTTGGGTCCCCCAAATTCCAATAAATCCCAGGAACCACTGTTCCCACCATGGTCAGCCCTCCCTGGGTCCCCCAAATTCCAACCAACCCCAGGAATCAGAGCCCCCACAATGGTCTGTGGTCACTGTCAGTCCTCCTTGGGTCCCCCAAACTCCAATAAACCCCAGAAATCACTGTTCCCACCATGGTCTGTGGCCACTGTCAGTCCTCCCTGGGTCCCCCAAATTCCAGCAAACCCCAGGAACCACAGTTCCCACCATGGTCAGCCCTCCCTGGGTCCCCCAAACTCCAACAAATCCCAGGAATCACAGCCCCCACCATGGGTCTCTGGCCACTCTCAGCCCTCCCTGGGTCCCCCCAAACTCCCAACAGGGATAAGTGAGGTGAGTGCAGAGTCCTGGTTGAGGGCTGCCTGTCCCCACAGCATTTGCCTCCAGCACAGGGGAGCCCCTGGAGAGGGTCCCAGTGCTCCCAGCTCCCTCCCAGCAGGATGGGGATGGGGCCAGGATCTCACTCAGCTTTAGCTGGCACAGTGAGCAGCTCCAGGCTGCAGCAGGACAGGGTTGAGGAGCTGCCATTGCGGGTGCGGGGAGCTGGGGGAAGTGGTTTGGTTAAAAACCATTTTTTTTTCCCCCTTTAAGCAAATAACAACATGACCTTCCAAAGCCCTGCTCCTGCCTCCTGCGGGCAGCAGGTCCTGGAGCTGTTCTCACACAGCCACGCAAGGGCTGGAGGAGCTGCAGCTCCGGCACACGCCAAAACATCTGGCGGGGCTGGAACTCACAGCTGGAGAGTTTCCACTTCTGGAACTGCCCGTTACATAAAGCCATTTCACACACGCGCTGGGAGGAGCGAGGGGCAGCCGAGGGGAAGAAGAAATAGATCTTTTTTGACTCAGAAAAACCTGACGAAGTTTCCTTCTGAGCAGGGAGAGGGAGGCCCCAGCACAGAGGGGTTAACTTGGGAACAGCCAGCTCCAGATCCTCTCCCTGCACTTGGCTGCCCGGCCAAGACCTGGGTCATGCATCCCTCTCTCCACTGGGAGAGCAACTAAAATACACTCAAAACCAGAGAGCAGCTGAGGGACACAGGCTGTCCCGCCAGCCCTGATCCACAGCAGCATCCAAGCAGGAGCTGCAGCAGCAGGAGCATGGGGTCAGCAGTCCCTGGGGTCCCTGTGCTGGCCCAGACCACCAAGGAGAGCTTTTCTGGTGAGGGGCAGCCCAGCTCTGTGCTGCTGCATCACTCACAGCTGCATTATTGCCCCCAGGGCTCCACACATTCCCCACAGCAGCCCCTGAGCCCCCAAGTTTGTCACCTTTGCAGGGGTGGCAGGTGACCAGCCCCAGGAAGCCCAGCAGGCTGATCTTGTTGCCTGGGTAGGTGTAGTTGGACCAGGCCACGTCCACGTTGCCGTTGGCACAGCATTCCTCCCACGTCACGCCCGTCTTCAGGATCATGGTGCACTTGGCCTCCTTCCCCTGCTGCAGCCAGCAGATTCCACCTGTGGGGAGGGCAGAGGGTGAGGGATTCCTGCTGTGCCAGGACCCCTGAGAAGGGCAGAGGGATCCTGGCTGTGGCTGGAGCACATCAGGGCAGAGGCACAGGGGTCACTCCAGAGCCTGAGACAAATTGGGGAATCCAGAGATGCTCTGTGCTGGCTCCTGTGGCACAAGATCTGTCCCAGAGCAGGCATCCCCAAGGGTCCTTGGCATGGCTACTCAGTGCCCCCATGGCCACCCCAATGCTGCTGCCAACCCTCTCCTTCCAACAGGCTCCAAATCCAGCACTTGGAGCACAGGCATGGACCAGTTATCCCAGCCCTCCCCGTGATGGATGCTCTGGGAGATGCCCAGCTTGCCAGCCAGTCTCTGGGCTTGTAACCTGCCTCTCCCTTGCCTCTGTGCCCAGTTCCTGCCTGCCCCACAGAGAGGGGGCACCAGACACAGTGGGGCAGTGGTGGTTGCTGTGAGGGCTGGATCTCCTGGCATGTGCCCCACAGAGGGATGGAACTGTTCCCTGACACGGGAGCCCGACACCCACAGCCTCTGCAAGGAGCATCTGAGCCAGTGGCTGGAGCACAGGGCACTTGCCCCAGCCCTTGGGTCTGGCACTGATCCCTCTGACTCAAAAGCCTGTTTGTTCCATGACCCACCAGCGAATCAGTTAGAAATTTTTTTCTTTCTTTTTTTTTCTTTTTTTTTCTTTTTTTTTTTTTTTTTTTGTGAGTGATTTCTTTGCAATTTCCGCCTCTGCAAACCAGCCTCTTGTGACGCTTATTTGGGTTCGTGCTCTCATTAGCTGTTGCTTGAGGTTTGCTAAACGGCGAAAGATGGAAGGGAGGGATGATGGGGGCAGGGACGGGTCTTGCGCTGCCAGGCGGGAGTCGCCCCCCTCCTCAGCAGGATTCAAAGCGGAGCCTGTCCCCGTCCTAAACCCCCTGTGCCCCTCTTTTTCCCCATTCACACGATTCCTGGTTCTAGTCACAAAGTCCGGGGGGCTCCCATGATGGAGCAAAGCCCCGGGGATCAGCGCCCGCGCACCTCGGGCAGCACCGGCCGCTCCAACACGCGGGTTTATCCTCCGCGGGTTTATCCTCCGCGGGTTTATCCTCCGCGGGTTTGCCCAGTCGCTTTTCCGAGCTCAATTTCCCGTTACAGCACCGCGCGGCCCCCGCTCCCCACGGAACATTCAGCACCGTGCGAGGGGAAGGTGGAAACTCCCGCTCCGCTGCGGGGACACCGGCGACACCGGGAAGGGCTGACAGAGCCCCGGTGCGGTGGCACGGGGCGGCCTCTCCCGCTGTCCCGGCAGCGGAACCGGGAGGCTCCGAGCTCCGAACTTCACACCCCGCTCCCGGCACGCAGCCCCGAGCCGGCTCTGCCGCCCGGTAACGGGGATCCCCCGGGACACACACACCGGCCGCGGGATGTCCCGATGGCCGCGATCCGCGACGCGGCTGCGGAACCGGGCGGGACCCGGGGACCCGCCCGCCGGAGGGACACCCGGGCGACCGGGACACCCGAACGGCACCGCCGGGCACCCGGTAGCCGCCGCTCCCCCGGTAAAGGCGGAAAAAAAATGAAAAGCCCGGTATCCGCCCGGCGGGACGGGACATCGGAACCCGGGGGGACGGGACACCGGAGCCCGAGCCCCATAACGGCGCCGCGACCCCGGGCTGGGCCGCCGCCGCCCCGAGCACCTGCCGGCGGCGGCGGCGTTACCGGCGGCCGGACGGACGGACGGACAGCACCGGGACCCCAGCGGCTCTTACCGTGCGCGGCGGCGGGGCTGCAGAGCGCCAGCAGGCAGAGCGCCAGCCGCAGCGGCATGGCCGGGCCGGGCGGGGACGGGCCGGGACGGGCCGGGGCGCTCCGGTGACCGGTGACCTGTTGCTGTGAGGCGGCGGCGAGACCGAGCGAGCTATAAAGCGGCGGGGCGGCGTGAATCACCGGGCGGGGCGGCGCGGGGGGGCCGGGGCGGGGGCAGCGGCGGGGGAGTCGGGGGGCAGCGAGGGGGATGAGAGCGGGGGGAGGCGATGAGGGGCTGATCGTCACCGAGTGGGTGGGCGGGGGGGTCGCGTCCGTGTGTCGTGTCCGTGTGTCGTGTCCGTGTGTCCCACCGGCACCCCGACACCTGGGATGCGTCGGGGGAGGTTTGGGGGTGCTCTCGGTGGAGAGGAGCAGAGCGGTGTCTGTGCACACCCCGAGGCGTGGGGGACCCCAGAGCGCTCCCCTGCCCGACCCTGCGCTCCCCTGCCCGACCCTGCGCCTTCCCCACCCATCCTCTCTTGAACCCGACCCTGCCTCCTCCCCGAGCAGCCCCGGCTGGCAGCGGGGGGACGGTGTGGGCTGTCTCATCCATGGCTCCTTTCATCTCTGCTCCCCAAACGCTCCCCCAGCTCGGCTGGTACCCAACATCACTGCCAGCACACAGAGGGAAACTGAGGCACCACTCCGAGCCTTGCCGGGCAAGGAGAGGAAGGAGAAGAACTGTGGGGCCATACCTCTGTGGCATGTGCTGTCCCTGTCCTCCGGAGATGTCCCCATCATCATCAGGACTGCTCCCCTGGGCTGGGGAACTGCAGCTGGGCCAGCTCTGCCAGGCTCTCAGGGGCTCCCAGGCTTTGTGGGGCTCCTACAGGACAGGGGAAGGACAGCAGAGACCCCAGGGCAAGGCAGAGCAGCTTTGGCCTCGCTCCTTGCTTGGTGCCATCACAAAGAGACCACCCGCCTGTCTGAAGGGGGGTCAGGATGCACCAGGCACCATCACCCCGCTCCCGAGGCAGAGCTTTGGGGACACAGCTGGACACAGGGGGCTCTCCAGCCCCCAAGCCCTGTCCAGCTCCCAGGCACGCAGCTGAGGAACGTTTCACCCCGTGCACTGGCCCCAGCTGAGGTCATGTTTTCGGCAGGGCTGAGCCGGGCTCTGTCGGAGAGGGGCCGCAGGGCCCAGGGGAGCCTGCACCACCCACCCGGCCCTGCAGCAGCCTCCTGGCTCTGAGTGGTGCCAGCACAGCACGAGCAGCTCGGTTTTGGCGTGGGATGGGGCTGGACACAGCTTTGGTCCTGTGGGATGTGGAGCAGCTTGGGGATAGGGGGAGCTGGGGCAATGCCCTGTGCCAGCATGGGCAGAGAGCAGTGCCACTGTCCCTGCCACATCTCCATCCCTCCAGCCAGCAGGCAGGCTCTGACTAGTGCAGATCTTCCTTTTTTTCTCCACTTACAGCCCTGTGCACCCCCAGGAGGGGTCGGGAACGGGGAGGGGCGGGTTTACCCCGGGTGGCATTGGTGCCATCCACGGGCACAGGAGCCCTGCAGCACCTCCTGGCAGTGTGAGAGGGGACAGTCCTGGGGGGAAGGACAGAGCCAGCAGCTCCTGATCACCATGTTCCCAGTGTGCTGCTGGCCCGGGGCTGCTCCTGGCCCTGTCCTGGCTGCTGTGACCCAGGCTGGCTCGGAGCAGTTGCCCATGTAAGGGCAGAGGGCTGGAGAGCCAAACTCGCGAGCGGGATGTCCGTGAGCGAGTGGGTGGTGATGCACTCGCTCACTCACATGCTCCAGGATGCGAGAGGAGCTTGCAGAGGCCAGCCAGGGATTTTCCTTGGCTGCCAGTGGGGTTGCACAACCGCAGGCTCTGGCAGGGAAGGGGTCAGACCTCGCTGCTGCATCTGTAAGGGAGCAGCCAAGCTCCTGATAGAAAGGCAGGAGGAGTCTGGTGGCCAGAAGGGAAGTGGATCCCAGAGCCAAAGGGTGCTCAGAGTCCTGTCGAGGCTGCCCTGCTGCCAGGAAAACCATGCTGGGGGCTCTGTCCTGCCTGTGGCTGAAGCAACTTGCCTGTGGTGATACCACAGTGCTGCTTCTCAAGCAAAGCTGGGAACAAAATTCCCCTGGCCAGTCCCACACCCAGGATGATGCTGTCTCCCTGAACCCCACGGACACCCCAGGGTGTGACTGGGCCCCAGCAGCACCCACGGAGTGAGTGGGGTGAGGAGCTGGCCTGGGAGCTCTGCAGCACCCAAAGGGAGACAGAGGAACCCCTAGGCAGGGCTGGGGGTGGCTGGAGGCACTGGAGAGGGGACAAAGGAGCCCTTTGGAGCACAGTGAATGGTGGCTTCACATCTGACCTTTCCTCTGGGCACTGCTGCCACGCTGGGTCAGGGCTGCAGCAGGATTTCAGGCCAAGGTTCAGACCCAAACATTCTCCCCCCCAAACCCCAGCTGCTGCACGCTGCTGCTGCTGCTGCTGGGCTCCTTTAAGGAGGGAATCTCTCCTCTCTCATCAGTTCAGGCTAATTAAACTCTGCTAAACCAATTAGAGCTGCAATTTGCAACAAGAGGTTCTATTGAGGAGAAGAGCCCAGGGTCAGGGCAGAGGTTTCATACGTGGATCTGTGGGCAGGTGTTGGCCGGGGCCCTGCGTGTTGCCATTTCCCTGTCAGACTGAGGTGATCCTGGCCCCGTTCCTCCTCTCCTCACCGCACTGGGATGCCCCAGTTTCTCTCATGCAGGCAGAGATGCTGCCAAACACTGCAGTGAGGAGAGGGGCTGCTGCTGGGGGCTCCACAGCCCCAGCTCAGGTTTATCCATGGGGACAGGCTCAGCAAAGGGGACAGGACCGAGCCTGGGTCGCATCCCTCGGAGCACGTGGCGAGTGGCCAGAGCCAGGCGTGAGCCCAGGGGCAGCCCTGACCCGGGGGCGGGATTTTCTCCGGTGTCCTCACGGCTCCTGCAGCCCAGCGAATTGACTCAGGGTTTGTTTGGGGAGAGAGTGTCAGGCCGGCACCTTGATGGGCTCACTCCACCCCCAGCGCTGACACGGAGCTTCGCCCCGAGCCCCGGGGCGGCAGCGTCACCGCTCCGTGCCTCAGTTTCCCCATCTGCTGAGGAGAGATAATGCTCCCTCCGCTTGATCCTGCACTATCTCCCAGGAAGGTTGCAGGGATTAGTTTGCTAATGTTTGCAAGGAGCTTTGAAGATGAAAAGCCGTGAACAAATGCCAAGAAGTGCTGAGCTGGATTCTCCTCGCCAAGTAATCGTTTCATGTTGCTGGGACACTTCCACTTGTGTGCATGAAGGAAGGCAGGGCTGGGAGCCTGACATACATTCCCAAGACCTGCCCCTCCAGATCTGATCACCCATTCTGTTTGATTCCTGATCAGATTCTGATCCCTCCTGCTGATGGCCAGAGCCAGACCCCCTCCCTGCTGCTGGCAGCAGCATCCCCAGCACCCTGCAGGCTCCAGGGTGATCCTCCCTGCAAGCATCACCCTGGGGGGATTCACTCCCTCTCCCTCCTCAGAAATGTCATCTTCCTCTGCAGTGCTTTGGGTGCCCCCAGCAAGAGCCACTCCTGCCCAACACATCATCTTCTCAAATCTTTGCTCTCAGTGCTGCCAGCTCTGCCCTGAACTGATGGGAGATGCTCTGAGCTCTGTCCATGCTGGGGAAATGCCAGTGCTTGGACAGGAGGTGCAAGCGACATGGGAAGGCTGGGATGTGGGAAAGAAGTGACCAGAGCCAGCAAGGTCATCCTGTCCCATCCATGGATCCCATCCCATGGATCCCATCCCATCGCATCCCATCCCATGGATTGCATCCCATGGATCCCATCCCATCCCATCCCATGGATCCCATCCTATGGATCCTATCCCATCCCATCCCATGGATCCCATTCCATCCCATCCCATGGATCCCATCCTATGGATCTCGTCTCATCCCATGGATCCCATCCCATCCCATCCCATCTCATCTCATCCCACCCCATCCATGGATCCCATCCCATCCCACCCTGCAGAAGCCCCAGCTCATGTCCCTCTCAGCCAGGAGCAGCTCCTGGCTCCATTTCACCCCTTCTGTCCAATTTCCAGCCACCTTAGCGAGCTCCTCACGGGCTGATCCCGCTGCCCACACGGCTGAGCCCGGTGGGGTTGGCCTGGTGGTACCACAGGCTCTGTGTGTGTGTGTTTGTGAGTGTGAGTGTGTGTGTGTGTTTGTGTGTATTTGTGAGTGTCTGTGAGTGTCTGTGAGTGTCTGTGAGTGTCTGTGAGTGTCTGTGAGTGTTTGTGAGTGTTTGTGTGTGTTTGTGAGTGTCTCTGTGTGTCTGTGTGTGTTTGTGAGTGTCTCTCTGTGTTTGTGTGTGTCTGTGCGTGCTTGTGAGTGTCTCTGTGTGTTTGTGTTTGTGTGTGTTTGTGAGTGTCTCTCTATGTTTGTGAGTGTCTCTGTGTGTCTGTGTGTCTTTGTGGGTGTCTGTGTGTCTGTGAGTGTCTGTGTGTGTTTGTGAGTGTCTCTCTATGTTTGTGAGTGTCTCTGTGTGTGTCTGTGAGTGTTTGTGAGTGTTTGTGAGTGTAAACAAGCCGTGAGTCAGCGCCGGCGGCCGTGCGGGCTCCCAGCTCCAACGCTGGGCGAGCCTGGAGGGAAGGGCTGGCAGCACCGGCAATGTCGGGCAGCCGTGAGGGGCTGAACCGGGTCCAGCAGAGCCAGGAAAACCTCCTGGGTCATTAAACCCTCCTGGCTCCTTGGTGAGGCTGGGGAGAGGCGCTGCTGCAGGAAGCAGCACCGGCTGCTCCACTGATCTTTGCTCCCGGAGCAAGGTGCTGTTATTGGGGTGGGACAGACAGACAGCCTGGTGGATACTCCCAAAGCAGCCACACCAGGGACCCCACTGGCACTGCAATCCCAGCATCCCAGCCTGGTGGATCCCCATGCCACGGGCCCCTAAAGAGCAGAGCCACCACAGGTCACATCCTCGCTGGAACCCAACATCTGCCACACAGCCCTTGTCAGCCAAAGAGCCTCATTGCTTGGCCCAGGCTGGCAGTTGTTAGAAAAGCATGTTTTTCACATTAAAATCTCCCTTGAAGAACAATGGTTTAAAACAAGCATAAAAAAGGAAAGAATCCAAAAAGAAAAAAAAAAAAAAAAACAGAGAAAGGAAAATTTTTGGTGGAGCCTAAAATCAGCCCCATGGGACCGTGAACTTCCCCTCTGCCTTAGCTGCTCCCAGGGGAAGGTGAACCATTGGGACAGCACAGCTGGGCCAGGGATGGACCACCAAGATGCCAGCAGCCTTTCTGATCCAGGGATCAGAGCCGTGGAAGGCTGGGACCACCCTCCAGCAGCATCCCCTGGGGTGCTGAGGATGGGGCTCAGCCTGTGCCACTGCTCCTGGGTCACCCTGAGCTGCTGGGTCAGTGCCAGATGGGATCCAGACCCACAGCCCGGAGGTGTGAGGCTCCAGGAGATGAGGTGGGGGATGTAAATCTCTCGATCTGTCTGAGCAAATTCAAAGGAGACCGATTCAAATGCGCCGTGACACGACTGGCTCGGGGCGGGCAGACAATCCCCGGCAGTGTCTGCAAGGAATCTAGCCCGCTTTCCTTTGAGTGGCCTCCAATTTATTAATTAAAATAGGCAATTATATATGATGTGGGGTGGAGGGGAGCAGGGAGACCAGCTGCACCAGTTCTTCTCACTTGGCAGGAATTGCTCTGGCTCCAGGAGGTGCTTGTGCTTCCCAGGGCTCAAGGCAGAGCCTGGGATGAGCTCGGAGCTGCCCCTGTGCCTCCAACACCTGGGCAGTGTGGGGGGTTTCAGCTTCCCCAATTTCTTTAGGAACACAGGAGGACCCCCTGTCTCTACACAAAATAACACGGGGTGGACACGCAGCTCTCCCAAGGCAAAAAGAGAATTTTTCATTTCTGACTCCAACATTTGTAGATTTTTCAAAAGTGACCCTGGATTGGAGGGTGACAGAGCCACCTCTCCAGTGACACTGGGCAAACCAACAGTCCATCAAATTTCTCCTCCTCCTGCATAAAAGAATGCAAAACAATAAATTATTTACAGAAAGTGTGTGAGAAAGTTCGTTTCAAGAATGTAAACATCAGAAGGCTTAGACAAAATTAAAAAATCAAGGTGACAACCCCTTGTCTGTGACACGTGTCAGCCCAGGTGGGATGGTGGCTGTGAGCTGCTGGAGGAGCCTCCCACCCTCAAACATTGGGATTTTCCCCTGGGAGATTTTCCCCACACCCCCTTCCCAAGCAGGGTGGCCGATTTGGGAGCGGGCTGTGTCTCAGGATGACTCCATCCCTACCTGGGGAGGTGTCACCTCCTCGTCAGCCCTCTCAGGTGAGGCTGCAGTTTGTCTTTCTGCAGCACCGTGGGAAAAATCCTCACCTGGGTGACTCAAATTTGCTCCTGAGCAGACACAGCTCCCTCAGAGGCAGCAGAAGGAAGGGGGACAGGCAAACACAGAACCCCCAGGCTTGGGGTGCTCCTGCAGCATCAGAGATGGGGTGTCCATGGGATTTTGGTGCTCTCAGTGGGGTGGAATCAGAGATGGGGTCTCCATGGGATTTTGGTGCTCTCTGTGGGGTGGAATTATGGCTGGGGCCAAAGGCAGGGCATGGACCTGTCTGGGAGCCTCAGCTGCCAGAAAATGGCAATTCCCACTCCATGAGCAGCACCAGCATTGAGGGATGGGCACAGTTTACAGTCCTGACATGGATGCAGAACCCAGCAGGTGAGTGAGGGGTTTTTGGGGGACCTTCAGCCTCCAGAAAAGGGCGATTCCCTCTTCATGAGCAGCACCAGCAATGAGAGGTGGGCACGGTTTGCAGAGGCAAACCCCAAGGGGTTTTTGGGGGACCCTCAGCCCCCCAGAGAATGGCAATTCCCTCTCCATGAGCAGAACCAGCAATGAGGGATGGGTATGGGTTTTATTCCTGACATGGATGCAGACCCTAATAGATGAGTGAGGGGCTTTTGGGGGCCCCTCAGCTGCTGGAGAAGGGAGATCCCCTCTCCATGAGGAGAGGGGGATTGCAGCACCAGCAATGAGGGATGGGCACGGTTTGCAGTCCTGACATGGATGCAGATCACAAAGGGCTTCTGGGGGACCCTCAGCCCCAGAAAACAGCAATCTCCTCTCCATGAGCAGCACCAGCAATGAGGGATGAGCACAGTTTACAGTCCTGCCATGGATGCAGACCCCAGCAGGTGAGTGAGGGGTTTTTGGGGGACCCTCAGCTGCTGGAGAAGGGAGATCCCCTCTCCATGGGCAGCACCAGTAATGAGGCAGGGGCACGATTTTCAGTCCTGACATGGATGCAGACCCCAACAGGTGAGTGAAGCGTTTTTGGGGGACCCTCAGCCCCCAGAAAAGGGTGATCCCCTCTCCATGATCAGCACCAGCCATGAGGCAGGGGCAGGATGTGCAGTCCTGACATGGATGCAGACCCCAAGAGATGAATGAGGAGCTTTTGGGGGACCCTTAACACCCAAAAAATGGCATTCCCCTCTCCATGATCAGCACCAGCAATGAGGGATGGGAATGGTCTACAGTCCTGACATGGATGCAGACCCCAGCAGGTGAGTGAGGGGCTTTTGGGGGACCCTCAGCCCCCAGAGAACGGCAATCTGCTCTCCATGATCAGCACCAGCAATGAGGGGTGGGCACGGTTTGCAGTCCTGACATGGATGCAGACCCCAAGAGGGGAGTAAGGGGCTTTTGGGGGGACCCTCCCACTGCTGTGTGCCCGCTCTGCTGCCCTTATCTCCCTGTGCATCCACATCTCTGCCATTTGAGCGCTGCCACGCTCACCTTCCACAGCTCCTGCGTCAGGGAATTCCAGAGGGACAAAGTCAGTGCAGCCGGATCCTTCCCCCCTCCACCATCCCACACCATTTGATCAAGTGCTAACTTGTCCTCCGACGGTGAAACCGGGCGCTGGAGAGCTGCAGGGAGGGAAGGAGCTTCCCTTGGGGTGGGAAATGCTCCATCCGGAGGCTCCGGGCTCTGTCTGGCTCCCGTCTGGACCCACCTCCTGAATTACAGGAGCAGCAGTTTCCTCATCAGCTGTAAATAAATAAACCTCATCACCTGGAAATAAATAAATGCTATCATCGATCAGCCGCTGAACTCTGCCGGTCTGTCCCAATTCTCGCACCGCCACCGAGCCCTCCCAGCCCTCCAGAGCTTTGTGACACCAATGTCCAGCCATTGTCCCCAGCTCTGCCGAGCTTTGCAGGGCTCCTGAGCTGCTCCATAAATCCCTCCCCGGCTGCTCCATCACCCGGCGAAGCTGGAGAGGCAAATGCTGGGATGAAGATGCCACCTGCTGGGAGCGGGGTTGGCGTGAAATCCCAAAAAACCTCACAGCCCCACTGTGCAGAAACCTTCAAATCCCACAGTTCTGTCATTCCAGTCCTGCCCCGCAGCCTCACTGTCTCCCCCTCCCCAAAATCTCACAGCCGCACTGCGTGGATACCCCAAAAATAACCCCAAAATCACCCCAAAAATAACCCTAAAAATCACTGATATCACGTGGATACCTCAAAATCACTCCCAAATCACCCCAAAAATCACCCATATCACGTGGATACCCCAACATATCCCCAAAAATCACCCATATCACGTGGATACCTCAAAATCACCCCCAAATCACCCCAAAAATCACCCATATCGCGTGGATACCCCAACATATCCCCAAAAATCACCCATATCACGTGGATACCTCAAAATCACCCCAAAAATCACCCATATCACGTGGCTACCTCAAAATCACCCCAAAAATCACCCATATCACGTGGTTACCCCAAAATCACCCCAAAACCCTGGCTCGGCAGTGCCACACAATGGCCCCTGAAGTCTGGGACCCCAGGGAGGGCCAGGCAGACCCTCTGCTCTCTCAAAAGCTGCAGCCTGGGTGAAACACCAGCCCTGAACTGAACCGCAGGTGTGATTCTCGTGTCCCAAAAATCGAGATTCCACCTCTGAACCCTGAAAACCTCCCCAGCATCCAAGGGGAAAGGTCTGGAAGAAACACCCAGCCTGAGAGTGTGCTGCCAAAATAGAACATTCCAGTTCCTTTGGGGCTATTGAAAGATTGGGCTCCCGGGATTTTCACTGGGATTTTTCACTCCATTTTTCCTCTTTTTGGGAGACTCAACCTCTCCCCAGCTCATTTTTTCCTTTTCTTTTAAAAATTAAATTGATATTTTAAAGCTCGGGGTGCCGGTAGGGGCTGAGAGAGGGATCAGCCCGGGGGGAGGAGGGGGTGCAGGAAGGATTGGGGGAGGTTCCCGGAATCCTTGGGGGTTCCTGGAATACGGGGGAGTTCCCGGAATCGGGGATCCAGTCCCTGGCCACGCCCCATCTCCTTATTTGGTCATGCCACGCCACTCATCTAATATGTTAAAGCCACGCCCTCTGACTAGCTCCGCCCCCTCCGCCCTTTTCCCCCTCCGCGTTTCCGCCATGCGCTGTCCCTTGTCCCCCCTCGGCCGCCGTCGGCGCCGCGGCGCGCGCGGGGGGCGGGGCCGGCGGGTAGGGAAGATGGCGGAGGCGTCGCCGCAGCCGGGCCGGTTCTTCTGCCACTGCTGCTCGGCCGAGATCGCCCCGCGCCTGCCCGTGAGCGGGGCACCGGGAGGGCCGCCGGGGAGGGCCGGGAGCGCGGGCAGGGCCGGGTGGGGGCTCCGAAGGGGCGGGCACGTGGGGGCGAGGCCTGAGGGGCCCAGGGGGCCTGAGCGGCCGGGGAGGCGGGGGCTGCCCTAAGGGGCTCCGCCCGTGGCACCGGGGCTCGGGGGCGTTGAGAGGGGTTCGGGGAGTGGCCGTAGCGAGGGAACGGGGCTGTGGCGGTGCGGGGAGAGGGTCTGCGGAGGGAACGGGCCGAGGGGCAGCGGCCGGGCGGGGGCGGCGCGGCGGGAGCGGCCCTCGCGCCTGGTCCGCCCGGATTTGGGGGCCCGCGGCGGTTCGAGCGCTCCGGCCGCCCCACGGGGAGCCGGGCTGGGCCGGGAGCCCGTCAGACAGCAGCCCCCGGGGCCGGCTGTGACACCCCCAGGCGGAGCAGCCTGATCCCAGCCGGTACCCGGTGAAGCAGCGCGGGGTTGTGGGGATTTCTCGGGGTTGTGGTGGTTTCTCGGGGTTGTGGGGGTTTCCCTGGGTTTGGGGGTTTCTCCGTGCTCTTTCAGGAGGTTTCATGAACACGATAAAAGCCCCGCCGTGGGGGCGGCTGGAGCGCAGGGAGGTGCACGGCAATACGTGGGTAGAAATGCTGTGTAGGCACCTGGGCAGGTGCTTTAATCACACACCAAAATCCGGTGTGTGAGTGTGGAGCTTGTCCTGGTGTGGGTGGAAAAGGAGTGTGGGCAGTTAGGGAGGATCTGGTGGATCAGTTGTTCACCTGCTTGGCTTCCTGAGGTGTTCAGTGTGATCTGGAGAATGCTGCTGGTCCCTTTATCCTGACACTTTTCACAGCACCTTGTCCCAAAAATCATTGCTGCTTGCTGGCCCTGAACTTGAAAAGCCTGTGAGGACAAGCAGAGCTGTCCCTGCCGGGGGTGGCTGCTTTGTGACGTGTGATTTGTCCTTTTGCCCTCTCCTTTGGGCCAGGGTGGGCCATGCTGGAGCTCCCAGCTCGTGTGTAAGAGTGAGGGCAAACTCACTGAGCTGAGCACCCGTGGGCTGTGGAGCCAGGAGGTAACCCGGGAAATCTGTTCTTTACTTCTGTTCAAACAGCCTGTGCTGGGCTGTGCTCACACCTGGTTGTGTGCACTTTGCTGGGCACACCTGGCTGTGCCAGCTGGGTTTGGGGGTCAGATCTGTGAGTTTATGAGCTGTTTTTGGGGATCCAGGTTTCCCTCAGGTTTCACTCCCCATCTGCAGGCGCAGTAACCAGCGCTGCCAAAGGAGGGGCTCAAACAGCCCGAGAAACAACAAACTTTGACATTTGTGCTGTTCCAGCTGCAGAGGAATGTGCTGATCCCTGTGCTGGGAGCTGCCTGTGAGCACATAGAGACACACACACACACAACACACAGAGCAGCTCCCTGGGGCAGGGTGCTCAGGCCATGGTCTCTCACCCCTGTGCCATGTTTGTGCCACAAAGGGGGTTTTAATGGGCAGGGGGTTTCTTGGGCAGGAGGTTTCATTCATAGGCTGCAATCCCCTGTGCTCACCCAGGAGACCCTGAGCTCAGCACCCTGGTGTCAGTGGTGCAGAGATGGTTGTTCCATCTCAGTCCTGTGTTGGAGAGGGAGCAGCTCCTGTATCTCCCTGGGCAGACAGGGCACATGCAGGGGCTCCAAGCTGTGCTCATTCCCTGGGGTTTTATCAGGGTTGGCTGTAGGGGCCAGAGGAGCGACCCCAAGGGCCTTATCAGCAGCCTCAGCTACTTGGGGGAATCCCTCAGTCTGGCTCAGGGCTGTGCCAATTCCAACAGAGCAGCAAAAGGAAGTGGCAAACATTATTTTTAGAAGTTCTTAAATGCCTTCTGTGCTGAGCCTGGCTCTGCCAGCACAGGGATTTGGGGTGATGTGTGCCTGCCGTGGAGCAGGGGATGGGATTGGCTCTGTGCTGCTTCTTGAAGTGCAACAGTTCCCTTTCAGGGTCTCCAGAGTTCTGGGCTGGTTGTAGAGAATAAATTTCTCCTCACTAAGCCCAGGAAATGTGAGGAGGTGGCTGTGCAGAGGCTGCACACTCAGGGACAGTGACAGGTCTCTGTAGTGAGCTCTGGGTGTGGGACTGTGAGGTCCTGGCTGTCCCTGTGAGCTGTGAGCCCAGGCTGTGTCAGTGACAGGGACCATTCAGCCTCCCTGAGCACCACGACCTCACAGAGTCCCTGCTGCCATTCCCACATTGTGCCCTGCTCCCCAAACACACAGCTGGGCCAGAGTTTGTGGGTTTGTTGTGCTGGGAGCCTTGGGGGTTTCACTTTCACTTCACTGGAACTGCATCAGCTCTGTCTGTACTGGGATTAATCAGCATCACCCTCATCATGCTTAAGCTGAGTTCCCACAGGCTTAGGCTGAGCTCTGGAAGGCAAATGTTGGGCTTTGGGGTCTCTCTGGCTCTGGGGCTGTTGCATGTGCTGGGGATGGCAGACTGCAGCACCCTCCCACCCTGTCACAGCCTGCAGCTCTGAGGTGCCACCTCCTCCTCTCACCCAGTGTGTCTTCTCCTGCAGGACTACATCTGCCCACGGTGTGAGTCTGGTTTTATTGAAGAGCTTCCTGAGGAGCCGAGGTAATGTGCTGCCCCAGGGGCTGGTGCTCCACTGAGCCCAGGTTGCTTTGCTCCCTTCCTAGTTCAAAGGCAATGTTTGCTATAAAATGCACTGTTTCTGTTGCTTCTGCCCCAGCTTTAGCTCATTTTTCCTCACTTTAGGAATACAGTGCTTTGTTGGCAGAGTTTGCATCCACGAGCCACACTGAGCAATGCTGAGCATTCAATGTCTCTGCTGAGAGGTGGAGCAGGAATGGTTTAATTTCAAACAAATATAAAGAAGTGTTGGGGAGGTTTTCCCTGTGCTGTGTGGTGGTTCTGACCTGATCAGGGCAGAGATAACCCCAGAGAGAGGGATCTGGGAATGGTGAGTGCTCCCTTCCTAGTTCAAAGGCAATGTTTGCTATAAAATGCACTGTTTCTGTGGCTTCTGCCCCAGCTTTAGCTCATTTTTCCTCACTTTTGGAATACAGTGCTTTGTTGGCAGAGTTTGCATTCACAAGCCACACTGAGCAATGCTGAACGTCCACAATGTCTTTGCTGGGGCAGGAATGGTTTGATTTCAAACAAACATAAGTGTTGGGGAGGTTTTCCCTGTGCTGTGTGGTGGTTCTGACCTGATCAGGGCAGAGATAACCCCAGAGAGAGGAATCTGGGAATGGTGAGCACATGGACACCTCATGTAAGCAGTGACTGTGTTGGGAATGAACAGCAAAACGCTGTGGCTGAGACTTTGGACTCTGCCCTGGAGCAGTGAGGTCTGTGTTCCTGTGCTGCTCTGCTGCCACTGGTGGCAGAAGCAGCAGGAATGTCTTAAAATGTTTCAGTTGTGTTTGTGAGGCCCCAGCTGTGACTGGCAGTGCAGGGGCCATGGGCAATGGGTGTTGCTGCCTGCTGATTGTGGTGCATGGCCTGGGGCTTCTGCACTGAGCAGGTGATGGTTGGTTTGATCACCAGCCCTGGAGCCAGAAAATTCATGCTGGCTGATCCTGACTGTTTTGGTGATTCCCTGTGACCTTGGGAGAGTCACAGAGTTGCTGAATCTCAGTGGTTTCAGTACCATGAATGCAAAACTTGGTTCTGAGCAGGAAATAAATGTTCCTGCAGCTCTGAAAGCAGAAGTCTGACAAGAATTCGAGTTTTCCCAATATCCTGAGCTGTTTGGTTGTGTGCTTCTGCAAGTAGAGAAGTTTCTTTGATTCAAGATTAGACTTCTGTGTCTTGGGGTCACAGAGATCAGCCTTTGTGCCTTAAGTCTTCCTGGTGCTCTGGAGGATTAGCTGCTGTGTTTGAGATGGATTGTGGGGCAAATCCTGGCTTGACATCATGGTTCAGGCACTCCTGTGCAGCCTATGGGATCTAACAGAGTAGAGAGAAACAGGTGAGGATGTGGGAAAATGAAAGGTTCAGGGAGGGAGAATTGATCTAGGCAGTCAGAAAATCAGCAGCTGAGGGAGGACCGGGTTCTGTTGAGCTGTGTCTGCCCTGGGATGGGAGGGAGGCAGAAAAGCCTTGGAAGCCACTGTGAGAAGATTACCAGTGCTCTTCATTCTCCACAGGAATGCTGACAATGAGACCAGCTCCTCCACGTCAGCCACTGATCAGAGCAGGCATCCTTTTGAGGTGAGCAAGTCCTTTCTCTCATCCCACCTCCTCTTGCTTTGCTGTTGGATTGAGTGTTTTTCCAATAGTGCATTGTTTAAACGTTTCCCAGATCACGACAGAACTTGGAAAGGAGGAATTCATATCCTCCACGTGCTGCCTCTGAAATCTCCACATCCCATATTTTTGCTGTGTGTGTTCCATAGGACCATCACTCAGCTGATTGCTGTCGTGAGGGGGCTCAGCAGGATTTGGGTGTGTTGCTATGCTGTAGCCTCAGCTCGGAAGCAGCAGTGACACACCAAAGTGAAACCAGGGAAATGTGATTATTTCTGCCTTTGTGTGCAGTTCCTGTGTCTGTTCCTCCCTGAGCTGCTGCTGAGGGTGCTGATCCCAGTGTCACCCCAGGCTGTGGGCAGCTGCTGGGACACCAGCAGTGCTTGGAACTTTGATCCAAGCATCCCAGCACTTTTAGGGGCTGTGATTTGGAACTGACCTTCTCATTTCACTACAAACTATTTACCCCAATCCCTCATATTAGAGAAAATATAAGCACACATGTATTTACTCATAGCCTTTGGAACTGCTGCTGCAGGTGTGTCATGTTCCAATTAGAGCTGGCCATCAATTGCACTTGGAGCAATGTCAGAGTGAGATCAAACAAGTTATGGATGTTTGGGTCAAGTGTGGCAGACTCCAGGGTTAGTGCTGGAGCTGGAGGTGGCCAGCAGCATCTTTGTCCTGCTGTGAATTTTAGAAGCCGAGGGCTGTTCCTCCTGTTGTCACAGTGTTCTCTGCATTCCCTCCCTCCCTCCAGAACGTGGATCAGCACTTGTTCACCTTGCCCCCGGGCTATGGCCAGTTTGCTTTCGGCTTCTTTGACGACAGCTTTGAGCTTCCCTTCGGGTCCAACGTGCAGCAGGCAGAAGACAACCGAGGACTCGGAGAACCGGCGGGAGCGCGAGCACCAGTCCCGGCACCGCTACGGCGCCCGGCAGCCCCGCGCCCGCCTGGCCACGCGCCGAGCCTCGGGCAGGCACGAGGGAGTGCCCTCGCTGGAAGGGTGAGAGCCACTCTGCAACCTCAGGGGGGAATCCTTGGTGTTCCTCACCTTTCCTCCTGGTTTATTGGAGCGGCATCTCAAAGATCTCCAGCGCTGCTGTGGGTGACATCTGTGTGATGTTGGCAGCTCCTGCTTTTGGGGTTTGTTGGGGGTGTTTTAGCTGGGTGGGACATGGACTGTGCTTAGGAGTTTGTCCTCTAGTGGGAGAATATTCCCTGGTCATTCATTGTCAGGTGTTGCAAAATTGTTGTACTTGAAGAGAACACCAGACAGTGTTTGTGTAAGTGCATCTTGGGAACCACTCACCATCATGTCAGGAATTGTCCCCTTATGAATCAAACTTTATCAGTGGCTGATCACTCCCTAAGCTGCCATTTCAGTTGCTGTAGGGTATTTTTAATTGCCATCTGTGTCCCACCTGGGTCTATTGGGGGTGTTTTAGCTGGTGTGACATGGACTGTGCTCAGGAGTTTGTCCCGTATTGGGAGAATATTCCCTGTTCATTGCCAGGTGTTGCAGAAATATACTTGCCATGAAGGGAAACAGAAGGAAACACCAGACAGTGTTTGTGTAAGTGCATCTTGGGAGCCACTCACCACCATGTCAGGAATTGTCCCCTTATGAATCAAACTTTATCAGTGGCTGATCACTTCCTAAGCTGCCATTGCAGTTGCTGTAGGGTATTTTTAATTCCCATCTGTGTCCCACCTCAGCATGTTGGGGTCTGTTTGGGGTGTTTTAGCTGTGTGTGACATGGACTCTGCTTAGGAGTTTGTCCTGGTCATTCCATGGTCATTGCCACGAAATATTCTCAGGTGTTGCAAAATTGTTGTACTTACCATGAGGGGAAACAGAAGGAAACACCAGACAGTGTTTGTGTAAGTGCATCTTGGGAGCCACTCACCACCATGTCAGGAATTGTCCCCTTATAAATCAAATACTGAAACTTTATCAGTGGCTGATCACTCCCTAAGCTGCCATTGCAGTTGCTGTAGGGTATTTTTAATTGCCCCCAACAATGTGACAGTATTCAGCTTACTCAGCCTCTCCCTCCACTCTGGAGTGCTGGGCTGGGAGCCAGCAAAGTTTAATTCTTACACAGTCCTGATTTTCTTGTCTTTCAGAATTATCCAGCAGCTGGTCAATGGAATTATTGCACCGACCACAATTCCAAACCTAGGCCTGGGCCCTTGGTGAGTTGGAGGATGTGCTGCTCTCTGTGACAGTGTCTCCTTGGTGCTCCAGGATGAACTCACTTGCTATCCTTGCTCTTCAGGGGAGTCCTGCACTCAAATCCGATGGACTATGCCTGGGGTGCCAACGGCCTGGATGCGATTATCACACAGGTAAAACTGGGATTCCCTGCAGTCTCCATCCTTCTGTGCAGTGCTGCAGGAGGGGCAGCACCTCTGGGGGTGCAGGGAATGAGGGGCTGGGGGACTGAAATGGGAAAGGATCCGCAGTGGTCATTGCCAGGTGTTGTAAAATTGTTGTACTTGCTGTGAGGAGAAACAGAAAAGAACACCAGACAGTGTTTGTGTAAGTGCATCTAAGTCCAGGTGCCCTGGCTCAGGAAACGAGTGGATTCTGTGTGCTGCTGAGCTCACCTCTCTGTTCTGCCTGCCTGGCTGGTTGTTTTTCCAGTTACTGAATCAGTTTGAAAACACTGGACCGCCGCCAGCGGACAAAGAGAAGATCCAGGCCCTCCCCACCATACAGATCACACAGGAGCACGTAGGTACGTGTCTGCTCCATGGAGTTGTGCACAGGGTGCTCACTGGAAGCTCTCTGTACTGTTTTCTTGGGACTTGAATTTAAAAACATTTCAAAGTGAGCAGAGAGCTGAAGGGGCTCTGTTACACTCACACAAAAAAAGAGCAGTGTAGGCTGGACGGGTTTGCCCTGGGAAGATAGTGAGAAGTTCAGTGTGGATAGAGATGGAAAAGCAGAAGGGAAAGGAAGGATGAGGCATACCCTGGGCAGGGGGAGGTGGGGTGATGGTGTGGGGACTGCAGGGCACCAAGGTTTCCTCCTGACAGGAATAGTGTGGAGACTGCAGAGCTCCAAGCTTTCCTCCTGACAGGAATAGTGTGGAGACTGCAGAGCTCCAAGCTTTCCTCCTGACATGAATAGTGTGGAGACTGTAGAGCTCCAAGCTTTCCTCCTGACAGGAATGGTGTGGAGACTGCAGAGCTCCAAGCTTTCCTCCTGACAGGAATGGTGTGGAGACAGCAGAGCTCCAAGCTTTCCTCCTGACAGGAATGGAGCAGTGGTGGGGAAGGGGAGAGGGATGACGAGCCCTGAGTTGGGAACTTTGCACCTCGTTCTCTCCTCCTTTGCTCAGCTGGGCTTGGCTTTCCCTGTGCCATGCAGATTCCGGGTTGGAGTGCCCTGTGTGTAAGGAAGATTACACAGTCGGGGAGAACGTGCGGCAGTTACCGTGCAATCACCTGTTCCACGACGGCTGCATCGTCCCGTGGCTGGAGCAGGTGAGTGCCTGGGGCCTGCAGCACTGGGGGGGCTTTGTCTGCTCCTGCTCCCCTCTGTAAATATTTTCCTACCTCCACAATGAGGACTGAGCACCTGTGGTCAGAGGATGGAGTGTCATCCCAGCCCATTCCTCGAGTGCTGCTCCCCTGTTGTGTTTCTAATCCCGTTTCCCCTATTTCTTGTTTTGTTTTTTTTGTCTGCTCCCCAAAGCATGACACGTGTCCCGTCTGCCGGAAAAGTTTAAGTGGACAAAACACTGCCACAAACCCCCCAGGACTCACAGGGATGAACTTCTCGTCATCCTCCTCCTCCTCCTCTTCCTCCAGCTCACCAAGTAATGAAAACTCATCGAACAACTCATGAATCTTAACGTACCCTCTGTCCCTGGGGCCCTTCCACTGTTCCCCTTCCCTCCCTGGGCACCGCGAGCAGCCAAAGGGGCTTCCAGAGCAGAGCGAGGGGAGGGGACGAGGCAGGAGCAGTGCCCCCAGAATTTCCTTTTGATTTCTGAAGACACGGAGCCTCTGGGTCCTTCAGAGATGAGAAGCCTCAAGTTCTGTGATGAAAAAGGGGGGAAAAGAGCTCTGTCTGTCAATAAAAACATCCTCTTTGCGTGGACTTTACCCATTGCAGTGCGAGGCTGCTGCGCTCCCCGGCTGGGAACCCCGAGGTGCTGAGCGAGTGGTTGAATCCCGAATGGAAATGTTGTTTGTATGGGTTTGAATTTGAGATCCCTTTCTTTTTATTTCTTTTGCTCCTCCTCCCCTTGGATACTATCTTTTCTGCTTTGGAGATTGACGTCTAAAATGGAAATATAAGGATGCTGCCTCCCCCCGCCCCAGGATCACCATCTGGGGAGGACCAATAGCTGTCACTGAAACAGGAACTCTCAAGTAGACCCCGGGATCCTTCCCTGTCCCATCTCGAGTCCCTTTTATTTCTCTTTATAACCTCGCCCGCTGATACTCAACACTGAAAGGGGTTTTTATAATCTTAAATTATTACTGTTGTCAATAAATGGACATTTCAGCTCTGCGAGCCATTATGCATGATTTGAGGAAAGCTACAGGGTAAGCTCTGAGGCCACCAAGCTGTCCTGCCTTCCCCAGGCAGGCTGGGCCTCTCTGAGCCCTCCTGCTTGCTGGGAGTTCCGATGGGAGCCACTGCCAGCCTGTGGATCACTGCACAGGTAGCCAAGGATCGCAGCTGGAATCATCCTCGCCTGGTGTTTTCTATTTTTTACACCTTTTCCCCCCTTACAGTCCTGCCCCTCTCCTCGCAGCTGGGGCAGGCTGTTCTGCTGGGCCAACACAGGACTGGGTGTGCAGCAGAACGAGGACCAGCAAATCTCATTGTGACCGAGTAATTACCAGGAAAACAGCATTTTGGAGAGAAAAAAAAAATGTATTGCAAAGCTACTTAAAATAGAGCTGATTAAAACAAGGAGAGAGAGAAAAAATATCCAGGTATGTTTGTGACTCAGTTTCTGTGACAGAGCTGGAGCTCGGAGAATGGCAAGAATGTCACCAGAGAGGGCAGTGACTCCCTGCCATGTCCCTGCTTCCTGGGCCCTGAGGCATGAGAGGAGAAGCTCTCACCATCATCACTGGGAGCCCCTTCCCCTCACAGGGACCTGAGGTGGTCAGGAGGTTTCCTGGAGGGCTGGGGGTCTGTGATGGTTCCACATTTGGGCACAGAGCAGACAAGGGAGAACCTGGCCCCGTGGGAGAAGTGGGTGGAGGGTTTGGCAGTTTGGGGGTTCCCTCCTCTCCCTCGGCTTTTGGGGCTGCTGGGGAAGGTGCTGCCTCCAACAGAGCTCTTCTAAAGCAGCATCACCCCAGCACCTGGCACCCTCCCATGAGCTTCCTGAGAAGAGATGAACCTCCTTGAGGAGGGGGAAGGATGGTTTGGTCTTTCTTGAGCCATTTCAGAACACAAGAAGTCGGTTGGTTGGAGAAAGTGCCCCCAGCTGTGTGCCAGGGCCAGGGGCTGGCAGGGAGCGACTCGCCCGGACTGTTTTTCTTCCTCAGCTTGGCTGGGCAGTGTGGCGGCGCCTTTCATCTCCCAGGAGGGTTTATCTCAGGACTGGTGTGTCGGGGTTAATGGCTCATCCTCTGCCAGGGCTTGAGCCAGAAGCCTGGGCTGCTGAGGTGGGTGGCAGCAAAGAAGGTCCCAGCTGAACCTGCACGTGTCCATCGGCTGACCCGACACCGAGGAAAGGCTTTGCTGTTTAGTCACCAGAACAAGAGACCTGGAAAATCCTTCCCTCTCCCACAAATTCAGCTGTGACAGGGGGTTCTGGCTCCCCCAGGTGCTTGGGGATGATTTCTCATGTGTGAGCAGTGCTCAGATGGGTTTCAAGTGGGCTGAGCAAAGTCCCGGGTGGGTGCATGGCAGGTGCTGCCCACCTGGCAGGGGCTCACCACAGTCAGCACATGGTTAAATACAGTGGCTGTTCCCTCTCAGACTCATTTGGAGCTGGTTGGGTCAGAAATGGAACGAGTTTGGTGGTTTTTGCTGGGGCCATTGCTCTGTGTGACGTGACAGTGACCAGGATGCTGGGCCTGGCCACAGCAGGAGTGAGGTGGTGCAGGGATGTGCCCTGGCCAGGACACTGAGCTGCAGATGCTATTCCTGGCCATGCTGCCCTCCAGGTGAGGGGCTGCTCCTCACCACTGTCCAGTGTCCCAGCTGTGGTTTTGTTGGGGATGAGGATGCAGAGCTGGGCTGCAGCACTGACTGGCACTGGCTGTGGCCAGGGGACAGCCCTGGAGCTGTGTCTGCCTGCTCCTCCTGCTCCCTCCTTTGTGCCACTGAAGCACCGTGGCTGTTTTCCTGCAGGGTGGGCGGGGGTCAATGAGAAGCTGGATGTGGCAAAGGACCAGCTGGGCTCCCTGCCAGGGGCAGCAGTGACACTGGTGGCTGCAGCCACAACCCCACAGGAGCCAATCCCTCCCATCCCAAGCCAAGTTCACCATCAAAGCTCCAAGACCTGCTCCTGTTCCATACCACGAACACAGCTTTAATTGCCACAGAAGCTCGGACACAGACAACCTGCTGGTACATCCCAGCCCTGCAGAGATGCCATTAGCAGATCCTGGCCCCTGCTCCAGTCGTGTTCCCCACACCAGCTCTGTGCCAGGCTGCCCTGGTTTAGGGCAAATTTGGGAACAGTGGGAGAACCACAGCCCTTCATGGCTGAGCCTGGAGCATCTACCTTCCACATCCCTCCTCTGCCGTGCATTAAAAATAAAGCAATAAATAGCAAAAAATAGATATGTACATAAATAAAATAACTTTTTTTTGTTTGTGTTTTTTTTTCTTCTTCCTACAGGACCGTCTGGAGCTGCCCACGGTGTTCAGCTGACGAGCATGGGGAGGAAGTGTGTGGAGAGGTGCTGCCGGCTTGTCCTGCCCCCTCTCTGTGGCCGGCCCTTGCTATTGAGCGAGAGGAACATGGGGCGGCCGCGGTGCCGCCAGCGCAGCGACGCGTAGGTGTTGTAGCCGTTCTCTTCGATGCGCTCCGTGAACTTGCAGTTGGGGCTGAACTCCTTCTGGCAGGAGAAGGAAGGGAGTGAGGGGTGGCTCTGCTCAGCTGGAGCCCCTCGGACCCCAAGAGTGGGGCAGGGCAGGACCCTGATCCCCGCTGGGGGCAGAGGGGCTTGGTGGGTGCAGCTCAGGGCACGGAGCCTGTTCCGAGCCTGCCCTGAGCCTGTGGCTCTGGTGCAGTCCCTCCCAGGAGGCAGCGTCCGACCTACCGACCCGTAGAGCCTCCCACGCTTGTTCATGGCCAGGTAGAAGCCGGTGTGCACCGCCCGGATGGCCACGACGCCGACACGAACCGACCGGATCTCAACGATGCCTGCGGGACAGGGAAGCGGGGCATGAGCCAGGGAGGGACAGGCGACCTCCCCGAGGGACCCTGCCCCTGCTGGCTCTGTGGGCAGTGTCCTTCTAGAGCGAGGGAGGTTGCTGCAGCCCAAGCTGGGAGTGGGAGGAGGAACCTCTGATCCAAGCAAGGTTTGATCTTTACTCCTCTCCTCCCCAGGGTCCAGCCACTTCCCAGAAGCGGGAGCGATGCCAAGGCACAACCTCGTGTGTGCCCTCCCCTTCCTGGCAGCTCTGCCCGTTCATCCATCCCCAGCGCGGTGCCCCGGGGCCCTGACCCGCCTCCCGCAGGGCACTGAAAGGGACAAGTGGGCATGGGGGTGGCAGCGACAGCACTCACGGTGTTACGGTGGACAAAGGCACGCAGCAGAGCTCTGTGGGGCAGGAATAAGCCAGGACAGTGCCGCCCATGAATGCCCCATTTCCTGGTGGAAAGTGAGGACAAGCAGCCCCATTCCCAGCACTGTGAGCACTGCAGGACGTGAGGATGAGCCCGGGGGGAGGCTGTGAAGCCACAGCTGGGCTGGCGTGTGTGTGCCCCGACCGCCGAGCTCCGGCTCGGCCGCTAATGGGAAAGGCATGCGGTCAGACCAGCGGCTCTGGCACGGGGAAACACCCAGAGCATCATCGGGGCCCCTGGATTCCTGCACTGCCTCACGCCGGCCGGCCCCGAACGCCGCTGCCCGCCAGGCACAGTGGGAAGGGGAGAAGGAATGTCCAGCGATGTGGGCAGGGCAGCAGGAAGGGCTGGAGCCACGGCAGGATCGGCCACTGGGCACCACTGCAGGGGTTGGGCAGGGTGGGAGGGCACACAGCGTGGGGGCTGCAGCCGCTGGGCAAGGGGCTTTCATCAATCTCCTGGTGTCGCTGGCATTCCCTGGGCATCACCTGCCTGCAGGAGGACAGGGTGGATACAGCACCGGGGCAGCATAAGGGGCTCCCCCGGGATTTTCAGCCCTGCTGCCACGGGAAGCCACTGACAGGGCACTGACAGCGAATGCCTGTGAATCCATCCCACTTGATCACTGTCTGAAGCTGCTGCTATTTATAAGGACTTGTGCTTTTCTAAAAATAACCCCCTTCTGTTCCCAGCGCTCCGGCCGGCTCTGCCGCCCTTTGTTTGCAGGTGCCTGCCCGGTACCTGGCCAGAGCCAGCTCCCAGTGCTCCCAGTTTCTCACTCAGCCCCAGAGGGGTCTCCAGGAGGCTGGGGCAGATACAGAGCTTGAAGTGGGGGAGTCCCTGGAAGATCCCCTGCCACCCTAGAGCTGCCAGTGGGGCTGGTCCAGCAGCTTCTGCGAGGGCTGTGGAGCAGAGCCCTGCCCAGGCGCACACAGATAAGCAGAGTGAGCCTCGTGTACAGCCCGGAGCTGCTCTGCCTGCCAGCTCCCATGGCCACACCATGGAGGGAACGTGTTGGGGTGCTTTGTGCTGGCAGTGTGCCTGGTCGGGACTCCCGACAGCCTCCGACACCACAGGAGGGTTCCCTGGGCTGGGCTGCCGTGTCCTGGGGCTGCTGGGAGATGTCCTGTGCTGGCCGGGAGATAGGGCAGCCCCTGCTGGAGCAGGACATGGGCTGGGGGTGCTGCAGCCCTCCTGCCCCAAACCCCAACACCCTGGCAGGGCATCTTTTCCAAGGCCCCCAAGATCCCCCTCCTTGTCCAGCTGCTGTCCTGCCAGCCTGGTGCCTCCATTCCTGTCCCAGGAGCTGGGACCCTGCACCCCATGGGATACCTGGGCACTTGCAGCCCAGCCACGTCCTTGGGAACTCTGTCCCTCTGCCCACCCAGCTGTCTCGAGTCCCAACCTGCTCTGCTGCTCCATGGTCCCCTCTGACAGGGATGTTCTGCTGTCCCACATCTCACAGATGCCCCATTCCGGGACCAGCATCACCGCAAAGCTTCCTACATCCCCCCTCCTCCTCCTCCTCAGCCTTCATCCCCCGCCGTGTGTTAATGGGGGAACGATCAGATCCTCCCAGTCCATGGGGAAGGTAGGGCAGGGCGGCATCGTGAACTGGCAGGACGAGATGGGTCAAAGGACCCCCGAGAGACCCCCTAGGACGCCCCAGCCTCTGCGAAAGCAACGCCGGGTGCCCGGGCAGTGCCCGCCGGTGTCCGCGCCCCTCTCACGGCTCCCACGGTGCAGTGACGAGGGCAGCCGGTGCCGGTGGCGCTCCCGGAGCGCCGGGGGACAGCGGGGACCCGCCGCTCTGGCGCTCCCGGAGGACCGGGCACTGAGATTTCCCCAGAGGGAAGAGCCGCGGGCTCTCCCGGGCAGGGCATGGAGGGTCCCGTCGCCGACCCGAGGCGCCTCCGTCCAGCCCCGGCACCGGCGGGGTCGCTCTCCTGCCCGCCGTGGGCGGGGGCGGCCCCAGATCCCGGCTCTCCCCCGTCCCCGTTGCCATCCCGGTCCCGTCCCCACTCACTGCCCGGCCGCTCCCTCCAGCGCGTTCCCTCCACGCCGCCGCCTACCGTCGATGCGAAGGAAGAAGCGGGTGGCGGAGAAGAGCCGCCGCCAGCGCACGTCGCCCTCCAGGTGCCCGTAGCTCCGCGGGGGCCGCCGGCCGGTCCCGGTGGCACTGCCCGGCCCCGGCCCCGGTCCCGCCAGCACGGCCAGTGCCCCAGGCCAGGCAGGCGGCGATGGCGGCGGGGCCCCCGCGCCTCATGGCTGCGGGCGGCGGGCGACAGGCGGGCGACGGGCCATGGGCCATGGCCACGGCGGCGACCGGCAACCGGCCCCGACGGCGCGAGCGGCCGGGATGGGCGGCCGGGGCGGGGCGGTGGCGGCGAATGGGCGGGGCGCGGACCGGGGCGGTGCCTCCCATTCATAAATCGGCGCCCCGACGGCTGTCCCGGGTCACTGCCCGCGGTCACTCGCCCACCACCGCGGGCACGGTACATTCCGGTATCCGCCGTCAGCCGCGATGGGTGGGCACGGGACGAGCGCCGTGGGCACAGAGTGCGGGGAGAGGCGGAGGGCGCGGGGCTGCTGTGGCTCAGAACCTGCGGAGGGTGGTGTCCATCTGTAGCCCGACCCGAGACGCGCAGAGCTCGGGCCGGAGAGGCGCAGGTCAGCCGGGCTCCACCGTTTTCCCCGGGCTCCGCCACCTCCCGGAGCCTCCGCCGTGTCCGGGGCTCCGCGCTCGTCCCGGCCCACCCCGTCGGGGCCGCCGCGGCCGCCAGGGGGCGCAGAGCGCGGCCGCGCTGCACCATGGGAGCTGTAGTCCTGCGCGGCGGGACTCGCGCTCCCGGCGTGCCCCGCGGCGGCGCGGCGCATGCGCGGGGGCGCGCGGCGCGCGTGGCCCGGGGATGTCGCTGCTGAGGCTGCGGGCGGTGCTGAGGGGCCCGGGCGGGCTGAGGGGGCCCGGTGAGCAGGAACGGGGACCGGGGGGACACCGGGGCGCCAGGGGGCATGGAGGGACCGGCGGGGACAGCAGGAGAGCGGGACACGGGCGGAGTGTGCGGACGGAGCTGGGCCGGGACGTCCCACGGTCCTCAGCGTTCTGTGGGATACACCTGGAACATGGGAGGGTCTTTTTTGAGTCGTGAGCACCCCAGCGATAGAGTGGGGGCTGTGAGATGTTGTTGCTCTCCAAAGGGCTGATTCGGCGGCTCTGGGTCATGTCTCCGCTGGGGGATAGCGCCCACATGCTCTGGGGGTCTCGGGGTGCTGCCACCCCATTGACAGCGCTGAGGTTTGTGGTGTCCCTGGGGTCGCGTTCCTTCTGAGCCTCTGGTTCCAGGGGCTGAGGGGTGGCCCTGGCCCTCCTGTGCTGCTGCTGGAGCAGCTGAGCTGAGAAACATCCCTTGCTCACCCTGTCCATGCTGGGGCCATGGGGCAGAGTGGGGAGCAGGGAGTGTTTGAGGGTGTGGAGCTTCTTCTGACCCCCCACACCTCTACGTTCCTCATGGCAGGGATTCCGTGGAGAATCTTCAGGAGCTACTCCTCTGCCAGCACCAAGGAGAAGGCGAACAGAAATGGCCCCTGTGAGAGGACAGAGCTGCTGGAAGGTGAGTGCTGGGAGAGATGCAGTGAGCAGACAGCAGGCAGAGCAGGCTGGGCTGTTGCTTTTTCCCCGGCAGTGACACTGCTGGGTGCTTGGGATGCTGGGGTGGATTCCTGCATGCTGGGGTGGGCTTCAGACATGCTGGGGTGGGCTCCAGGGATGCTGGGGTGGTTTCCTGGGATGCTGGGCTGGGTTCCTGGATGCTGGGGTGGTTTCCTGGGATGCTGGGGTGGGTTCCTGGGATGCTGGGCTGGGTTCCTGGATGCTGGGGTGGGTTCCTGGGATGCTGGGCTGGGTTCCTGGGATGCTGGGCTGGGTTCCTGGATGCTGGGGTGGGTTCCTGGATGCTGGGCTGGGTTCCTGGGATGCTGGGCTGGGTTCCTGGATGCTGGGGTGGGTTTCTGGATGCTGGGGTGGGCTCCAGGGATGCTGGGGTAGGTTCCTGGATGCTGGGGTGGGTTCCTGGGATACTGGGCTGGGTTCCTGGATGCTGGGGTGGGTTCCTGGGATGCTGGGCTGGGCTCCAGGGATGCTGGGGTGGGTTCCTGGGATGCTGGGCTGGGTTCCTGGGATGCTGGGCTGGGTTCCTGGATGCTGGGCTGGGTTCCTGGATGCTGGGCTGGGTTCCTGGATGTTGGAATGGGCTCCTGGGATGCTGGGCTGGGCTCTAGCTTGCAGGTAGATCTCAGAGAGACAGAAATTGGTATCTCTGGAGCAGGGCTGGCCAAGAAGGGATGAAATTCTTGTGTGAGTCCTTTTTTCTGAGCACGATCCTGGTACTTCCAGGGTGAGGACAGGACAGAGCTTTTTGCTGTGCCCTGTCTCCCATCACCTCTCTGTTTCCCACTAGTGCTGAAAGCTCGAGCCAAGCAGCTCCAGGGCAGTAACGTCCCAGAGGTGACAGTCAGCAAAGTGGAACTGGCAGCGCTGGACAATGACAAGTACCAGGAGGCTGTGGTCCCTGGCCCCAAGGAGAAGCAGCCCATTCCCAGGGCACAGGGTCATGGCCTGGCTCGGTCCAGCAGCTGGGCCAAAAGGCTGCAGAAGGAGATGTACAGCCAGCAGCCAAAGATGAAACAGGAATTGGGCAGTGCTGCCTCCCAGCTGGGTCTAGAGAACCAGGCCAAGGCAGAGGCCACACCCAAAACAAAAGCCATGAAGAGCTCAAAGATCCCAAAGACAAAAGCAGCCACTGCCTGGAACCAGAGCTCTGGCAGCCCCCAGAACAAGCCCAGGGTGGTGGAAGTGAAGGGAGCTGCAGAGATGAAGAGGCCTCAGAGGATGCCAAAGGACAAGAGTAACCAGCAGGTGCTGCAGCAGACCATCCAGGCCAACCTGGAGTGCTTCCTGTCCCTGCAGCAGGCAGAGGAGGCTGAGAGGTACCTCCTGCTGTGCCACAGCTCCCCCGTGAAGAGGAATGTGCTGGATGTGGGTGCCTTCAACACCGTCATGCGCATCTGGGCCAGGAAGGTACCAAACCCTGGCTGCTCCGGGTGGGAGAGGGGCTGGCTCGTGAGGAACAGCCTCCAGCTGCTTTGGCCTCTGCTTGTCACTTCAGCAAGTGTCCAAGCAGTGCTGCTGGCATGAGGCCACAGATCCCTGTGAGGTGGCTTTGAGAGGAGTGGGGAAAGGGTGGGGTAGACCTGACTGAATCTGAACAGTAGAGGGGCATGGAGCTGTGATTTTGGGGGTGTTGGTGTCAGTGTGCACAGTGTTTTTCCCTTCTCAGTGTGCACAACCTCCTTCCTTTCTCAATGTCTATGGTCTTCTTCCTTTCTCAGTGTGCACAGCCTCCTTTTCTTCTCAGTGTGCACGGTCTCCTTGTCTTCTCAACATCCACAGCCTCTTTCCTTTCTCAGTGTGCACAGCCTTCTTCCCAATGTCCATAGCCACTTTCCCTTCTCCCTCCTTCCCCTCTCAGTGACCCCAGCCCCTTTCCCTTTCTCAGTCACCCCAGCCCCTTTCCCTTTCTCAATGACCTCAGCCCCTTTACCTTCTCAGTGACCCCAGCCTCCTTTCCTTTCTCAGTGACCCCAGCCTCCTTTATCTTCTCAGTGACCCCAGCCCCTTTTCCTTTCTCAGTGACCCCAGCCCCTTTCCCTTCTCAGTGACCCCAGCTCCTTTCCCTTCTCAGTGACCCCAGCCCCTTTCCCTTCTCAGTGACCCCAGCCCCTTTCCCTTCTCAGTGACCCCAGCTTCCTTTCCCTTTCTCAGTGACCCCAGCCTCCTTTCCCTTTCTCAGTGACCGCATTTTCCTTCCCCTCTGTCCTGCAGGGCTCTTTGAACCGCCTGGACCGATTGTTTTCCATCCTGGAGGCTGCAGGTCTCCAGCCCAACCTGGACTCCTACGCCGTAGCCCTGGAGTGCACGGGCCGGAGCCAGTCACCTCCCAAAGCCATCCTGAGGTAACACCTGCCTCAGGTGCTCCACGTGCTGGGAGATGCACTGGGTTGGGGTCAGGAAGAGCTGTCCCTTCTGTGTGCCCACCTGGATGCTCTGAGCCACTTCTCATGGCCAGATTTTGGGGTGGGTGGAGCACACTCCCTGCCACCCCCTGCTGCTGGGGAGTTTGTCTGAGATTGTGCAGGGAGAGGAGATGTGGAAGGTGAGAACAGGCACTGTTCCCCCCAGAACTGGGCTGGGAGAGGCCCTCTCCAGTCAGGGATTCCTTGGTTCCACACCCATCCCAGGCATCTCACTCCTTCTGCCTCTCTGTTGCTGCCTGGTGGCAATGGTTTGGCTCCTTGGTTTGTTTTTATGGCTCCTCTGTTTGTTTTTATGGCACTTCTGTGGGGTTTGCCCATTTTGGTGGGTTCAATCACACAGCTGGTTCCTGCAGCGCTCTCCAGAGGAGCTTGGTCAGGAGATTCAGGTAGATTTTATAGAGGATAATGGACAGGAAAATGTCAGTGCTAAAGATAGCAAGGTTGTAGATGGTAGATTTCATGGACAGGAAAGTGTCAGTGCTAAAGAGGGTAGCTCAAAGAGCCCTGGAAGATCCCACAGGCTGGGCCTAGGGGCAGTGCCTGGGGCTGGAGGCACAGCCAGCTCCTCTCAGAGGATGGAGAAAGCTTCTGATGCACTCATGTGAACCTCAGGGATGTATCACTGCTCTCTGTCCTCTGGCTGCTGACACATTCTAGATGCCTTCAGGGGAATATCTCCAGTCAGCTGCCTCTGAGGGGGCTGGCAGTGGCTGTGCTGGACGTGTGGAGCTGTGTCAGGGCAGCACAGGCTCTGGGGCTGCCCGTGGGCAGCTGCAGTGGCCTCCCTGCCCAGGAAGCTCTGCAGCAGTGCAGGCTGAGGGATGGACACCTGATCCCTGTAACCTGAGGCTGCTGGTGACCTTGTGGGACAGGCTGTGCTGAGGCAGCTCCTGTACAACATGCTCAGGCCCTTGGGGAAGATCCAGCCTGTCCTGTCTGCCCCTCCTCAGATACCTGCAGCAGCTGAACAGCAGTGGCTTCCATGTGGATGAGCTCTTCCAAAAGTGCCTGTTTGAGGAGGATGAGAAGGAGATGGTGCTGCGGGCCATCAGGACTGTCCAGCCCAACTACCAGCTGCCTCCTCCACCCAGCCCCAAGATCTGCAAGTCTTCTCTGCTCCAGGACTTCTATTCCAGAGTAAGCCACAGCGCTCAGGGAGGTGTTGAAGCTGGCCAGGTGTTATTAGGTACAGCCCAGGGGAGGTCTAGAAAGAAAAAACCTTTTAACCTGATCTGTGCCCAGTAGCCCACACAAATCATCAAATGAATGACATTACTAACAGCCTTACAGGGGAACAGCAAAGCAGGGGGCTGGAGATGGCCTCCATGCATGGGAGGGGGTGCTTGGAGAGGTGCATAACACAAGGAGCAGAGAAGCCTCTGGGGTTTGTCTGCCAGAGAAGTCTGAGACCCAGAAGTCCCAGCAAGGTGCTTTCAACCCAAAATTGTACCACAATTGTTCCTCTTGCAGGGAAGCTGGGAGAATGAGCATGGCTTCTCTTCCTCCCACTGCCTCTGTCCCATTGCAGGAGACGATGGGGTCGTACCCCAAGCTGGATTTCTCCGTGAAGGAGCTGCAGGAGCGCTTCCAGCAGCAGCTGAGGATGGAGCTGAAGAACACCGTGACCATCGAGTCAGTGGAGGCAGCCAAGCCCCTGACCCCACAGGCCATCAAAGCGGTAAAGTTTGGGTTTGAGGCAGCCCTCAGGAGCTGTGGGTGAGAGCTGAGGGTCCATGGGCTGCAGAGCAGGCAGCTCATGCTGACCAGCTCTCTTCCTTCCTTTTCCCTGCAGCGTGAGCTGCTGGGCACCCTGCGCTCGCAGTGGCGTGATGCCATCCTGCAGGCCCTGCAGAGCTCCAAACGCAGCATGGCCAGGCCCAAGAGGATGTCCAAGTACAACGTCCTCTACCCCTACCTGTGTCTGCTGCCAGATGAGGAGTATGTGGACATCATGCTGCAGGTAGGAGCCTGCCCTACCCTCCCAGGAGTGGGGCTGGAGCTATCAGCCATGGCGCTGTCACAGAGCACTAATGTCCCACTTGAGCAGAAATGGGGTTTCCTGAGAGGTTTACCAGGTTATTAGCTGCAGGCTGTCTGCTCCCTCTGCAGAGCAGCCAGAGAAATCCATGCTCTGTCCTGGTTGTTTTTCCTTCCTCACCATCTGTTCAGTATCATGGAAATCAGCATCTTTCTGTGCTCCCTGCACAGCAGCTTTAACTCCTGCTCTATCTCTCTGCTGTATCTCTCTGTTCCTCCTTCCTAAGAACCCTTTTTGCCTTCCCCTTTCCCAGATCCTCAATGATCTGTCTCCACAAGGTGAGTCCCTGGCAGTCCTGGCCAGGGAGCTGGGCTCCAAAGTCTACGACAGGTACATCATCCAGAGGAAGCTGCGCAGTGGCCAGCTGGAGAAGGTGCAGCAGATCTATGAGAGCTACATCCAGCTGCTGGCAAAGGACAGCCAGGTAGGAGCCCCTGGAGCCAGGAGTCCGTGCAGGAAAGCTCTGGGCTTTGCAGGGCAGGAGAGAATGAGAGGGGAGAAAGGGGCCAAGCCTGCTGCCCTGGGCACATCAAGGACCAGGTGAGCAGGTTGTTCTCAGAGCTGGGTGTTCATAGGGACAGGCAGGTCTGCAGTCTGGGCAGGATGATGTGGGAGCAGGGTGTCAGCACTGGGGTGTGGTGCAGTGCCACTGTTCCCATTCTCAGTGTTGGGCTCAGCCCAGCCTGGTGACCGTGCTCACAGGGGTCTGAGGATGAGGGAAGAGATGAGGATCTGACTTCATGGTTCAGAAGGCTTGATTTATTATTTTATGATATATATTATATTAAAACTATACTAAAAGAATAGAAGAAAGGATTTCATCTGAAGGCTAGCTAAGAATAGGAAAAGAAGGAATGATAACAAAGGTTTGTGGCTCAGGCTCTGTGTCCGACCCAGCTGACTGTGATTGGCCATTAATTAGAAACAACCACATGAGACCAATCACAGACCCACCTGTTGCATTCCACAGCAGCAGATAACCATTGTTTACATTTTGTTCCTGAGGCCTCTCAGCTTCTCAGGAGGAAAAATCTTAAGGAAAGGATTTTTCATAAAAGATGTCTGTGACACAGCCTTCTCAGCCCTCCTTCCCCAAACACTCCTATCAGTAAGGACCTTTGGGGACACAAAGATAGCAGAGTCCTTCTCAGGGCCATATCTCAGGTAGATTGATCCCCTCCAGCTGACTCCATTTTCTCCCTCCACCTCCCAGCCTAAGCAGTACTTGCCACGGGAATACTGGGAGAAGCTGGTGGCAGAAGCTGGCTTTGGGCCTTCCCTGAACCTGAAGACCTGCAGCTGGCCCTGTGTGCTCCTCATGCGCCTGGGCATGCACATGCTGGAGCTCCTGGTGAAGGCTGTTAAGGTGCCCAGGAACATCCTCAATCGTCGCCTGGAGTCCAAGCCCATCCCTGTGCTCTACCACGTCTACTCCTTCTACAGTAACTGGCAGGTGAGCCTCGTCCTGGGATACACTCCTTCCTCAAAATCAGACCCTTTTCTGTCCTTGCTGCCATTCCTGCTCAGGGATGCTTTGAGGAGCCCTTGATTCTTCATTCTCAGAAGGAGATGAGGCTTTCTGTTCCAGAGTGGATGTAGATTGTTATTGGGATTAGGCTGATTTAGAAGGAAGTTTTGACTGTGTTTAATTGTGTTGGGGGTGTTCTTGAGGCTGTTGGATAGAAATGGAAATAGGATTGGGGTGGAGAGGGTTACTAGGGTTAAGATTATGAATGTTATTTAGACTAGTGAGAGGTTCATTGCTTTCACTTGGACTTGCACCAAGATGAGTGGCTCCTAAGACCATTGGATTTTACTATTATCCTTTGAAAGTAAGGAGACTGAGGTTTTATACTCAGATACAAGAGTTAGCAGTTCTCACTGGTTTCAGCTCTCCTTGCAGGTAAGAAGGGTTTAACCTTACTTGGCATGATCCTTGTGGAATGTCTGACTGACCACAGGCTCTCCCACACTCCAGCCCTAACCCTCTGCTGCTGATCCTCCTCTCCAGGTCGGGCTGATAAGGCCCCATCCCATCTTCTCCCAGCTTGTGTCAAATGCTGCAGAGACCACGCTGACCTTCAACTCCTCTGCCATGCCCATGCTGTGCCCCCCTGTGCCCTGGACCTCCCCCACTTTTGGTGCTTTTGTGCTCAACGACACCAAGCTGATGCGTTTCATGGATGACACCACCCACCACCAGCTGCTCCTGGAGCAGTGTCCCCTGGTGAACCTCCACCCCGTGCTGGATGCCCTGAACCAGCTGGGCAACTGTGCCTGGAAGATCAACCAGCCAGTGCTGGATATCATCATCTCCATCTTCAACGACAAAGGGGATGAGAAGCTGGACATCCCACCACCCCTCTCTGAGGCTCCCAAACCTCCCACTCCTCCTGGCAATTCCTCCATGTGGAGCAAATCCTTCAAGCACGAGGTGTTCCTGTGCAAGAAGAAGGCTGCAGAGATGCACAGCCTGCGCATGGACGCTCTCTACAAGCTCTCCATCGCCAACTATGTCAGGGACAAGGTGTTCTGGTTCCCTCACAACATGGACTTCCGTGGCAGGACTTACCCATGCCCACCCTATTTCAACCACCTGGGGAACGATGTCACCAGGGCCATCCTGCTGTTTGCAGAGGGGAGGCCGCTGGGCCCCAAGGGACTTGACTGGCTGAAGATCCATCTCATCAACCTGACAGGGCTGAAGAAGAAGAATGCCTTGCAGGAGAGGCTGGAGTATGCAAATGAAATCATGGAGGACATCCTGGACTCAGCTGACCACCCGCTCACGGTACGTGAAGTAAAATAAAATGGAAATCAGAATGGATTTTGTAACAACGGGCTGGTGACAGTGTTCACAGGGGTCTGAGGATGAGGGAAGAGATGAGGATCTGACTCCATGTTTCAGAAGGCTTGATTTATTATTTTGTGATATATATTATATTAAAACTATACTAAAAGAATAGAAGAAAGGATTTCATCTGTAGTTGAAATAGTTTTGAGATTTCATCTTAAAAACATTAAGAAAAATTTTTGAGAGGTAAAAAGGGAGAAGGCAAATAACTTCTGAAGTAACTTAAATTCCTAAATAACCTGTTCCTGTCTGAAAAATTATATAAAATTAGGGAAGTGGAAAGGCATGGTGGGAGGAGGTGCTGTGCCCAGTGTACCCCAGGTGCTTGGGGGTCCTGCCTGTGCTTTGAGGGGCACAGCAGCACTGCCTGGTCCCACCAGCCTGGCCTTTCTCATTCCCAGGGCAGGAAGTGGTGGATGGACACTGATGAGCCCTGGCAAGCCTTGGCATGCTGTATGGAAATCGCCAAAGCCTCGAGGTCCCCAGACCCTGCAGCCTACATCTCTCACTTCCCAGTTCACCAGGTAGGAGCCTGGCAGATCCTCCTTCCCAGTTCACCAGGTAGGAGCCTGGCAGATCTTCCTTCCCAGTTCACCAGGTAGGAGCCTGGCAGATCCTCCTTCCCAGTTCACCAGGTAGGAGCCTGGCAGATCTTCCTTCCCAGTTCACCAGGTAGCAGCCTGGCAGATCCTCACAGCCCGTGTGAGGCTCAGCAGGGCAGGGAAGGAGCGTCCAGGTCTCCAGCTCTGCAATCCCTGCTCCCACGTGGCTGGGTTTTCTTAGGAATGGAAATGCAGTGTTGGGCATTTTGGCATGAGAACTCTGGTGATTTGCTGCTGCCTGCAGCCATCCATGAGCTGGAACATCTGAGGGCTGCCTCACTTCCCTTGGCTCAAGCAGAGCCCAGCTGGGAACTCGCTGGCAGCTGCTGCAGGGTGAGAGCCAGGCCAGTGTCACCTCTGCAGCCACAGGATGAGGACTGGAAATTGGCCCAGCAGGGCAGCACCTGGCTGGCTGGAGTGCTCAGAGCTGTGCTTTAGAGGCCTTTCTCTACTCCTGGTCTGTGCCTGAAGCCAAGCAGCTCTGCAAGAGCCAGTATGGCAGGTCTGGAACTCTGAGGAAGGGCACAGGGGCAGAGATGGTTGTCCCCCACCTTAGGTGGCCTGTCACCATGTGCCCTGCCCCTGCTCAGCTCCCTGAAGGCACCTGTCCCCTCTGGCTGCACAGGGACAAGGCTGACAGTGGCCATGGTGAGGGGTGGCTGCTCCTTTCTCTTAGGAGGAGATCAGGTGGCCATGACTGAGTGGGGAGAGCAGCAGTTTTTCTGCCTGGAATATACATGAGACAGTCAGGTCTGATATTTTGATGACAACAAAAGGTCAAGAGAGCAGCTGGGGGTGTGTGGAGGGTGCAGCTAATGAAATATCATCAGCAAGGACTTCTTCTGGAGGGCACCAGAGGCTCGTTCAGCCTGAGTCATCAGTGCTCAATTAACAGAACCATCAGGTCCTGGTGCTGCTTTTCCACACTGCAGGGAGTGGGGAGAGAAAGTGGGCCCTGCTTGAGGAACCTGACAATCCTGGGGTATCTGGGAGATCCTGAGCACAAGGGGGCCAGGAACAGCAGCACATCTGTGAGAAGCATCACTGCCACTGCAGTCTGGGGAGAACCAAGATCTTCCTGCACCATCATTCAGGTGCTGTCTGCCTCACCCAAGCTGCTCTTGGTTCCAGGAGGGCTGCAAGGGCAGCTGCTGTGGCAGACACTCACGGTGCCTCTGATGCAGCTTTGGGAAGTCTGGGTGGGAGCTGGTTTCTGTCAGAGGGATGTTTTCAGAGCCAGCTGGGGCTTCCTGAGGGATCTCTGCCTTGGCCTGCCTTCTCCTGCCTCTGATCCCACTGCTGAGGTTGTTTTGACTGCTGGCTCTTGGGGCTGCTTTTAGCATCCCAGATACATTTGGTGTTTTCCCAATTTTCTGGTTTTCAGTGTTTCCACAGAGCTCTGATGCCTTGGAAACCCACAGAGGTGGTGATGTGAAGTTTCTGACTTTAAACCTCACAGGTCACAGCAGTGAGGGATGAACTCAGGCAGGAAACCTGTCCAGAAGGCCAATGGTCACTGCTGGGAGATGGTCACTGCTCTGAGCGGTGGGGAGGGGCAATAAAGACCACCTGAGGCCAGGGTAGCTGTGCATGGGGAGGGGACAGATGAGCAGAGCTCTGTCCATGCATTAACCCCTTGTTTGCCTGCTGCTCTCCCTGCAGGATGGCTCCTGCAATGGGCTGCAGCACTACGCAGCGCTCGGCCGGGATCTCAGCGGCGCTGCCTCCGTCAACCTGGTGCCCTGTGGGCTCCCTCAGGATGTCTACAGTGCAGTGGCCCAGCAGGTGAGGCTCTGGGGGGACACACAGGGTCCTTTTGGGCCTCTTGGTGTGCACAGGGTGACACCTCCCAAGGGGAAAGATGGGGATGAGTGTGCAGAGAGCTGGGGAGGAATGAGCTGGACTGTCTGTCCCTGAGTGGGATCTGACTGGAAATCTGTCCTCATGGAGAAATCCCCTCTGATTTCTGCTGTTCTCACTTGTTCTGAATGAAGCCTGGGAGAACTATGCTGGAGAGGTGGAAGAGAGCAAGGGATGCTCCTCATCCCTTGGTCACAGCTGGCTGGCCCATGAGTTACGAGATTTTTCTTCCTTGAACTGAGTTGGAAGGAGTGGTAGAGATTCAGCCTTTGTCCTGCTAAGAAGTTTTTGGTTTCTTTGGCACGATGTGATGTGAAATTTGCCACTGGGAGAGTGCTGAGAGGCTCATTCAGCTGGCATTGGACCCTGCTTCTCCCATCTGGATCTCAGCAGGTTTTCTCCAGAGAGCAGGAAGAGTTCACGGGGGTGCAGGACTTGCTCAGTTATCACTGAGGGGCAGAGGCAGGAGAACCCAAGCTCTGAGCCACAGCTGAGCTGTGTCCTTGTCCCAGCTGGCACCAAGGGACAGTGCTGAGGCAGCAGGGAAGGCTCTGCAGGCACTGTTATCCATGCTGGATCCCTTCAGGAGGTGCCTTCTGTTATCCAGTGTGGGGAAAATGGGCTGCAGGGATCCTGATGGGAGCTGGAGCCAGGCAGTGCCCAGCTGGGAGGGTCCCCAACCACAGAGGGATCTCCAGCCAGCATGGCTCATACCAGCCCTGACTCAGAGGCACTCTCTCAGGTGGAGGAGTTTTAGAAGAAGTTCTAAAGCAGCAGGGAAGGCTGTTATCCATGCTGGATCCCTTCAGCAGGTGCCTTCTGTTATCCAGTGTGGGGATCCTGATGGGAGCTGGAGCCAGGCAGTGCCCAGCTGGGAGGGTCCCCAACTACAGAGGGGTCTCCAGCCGGTGTAGCTCATACCAGCCCTGACTAGAGGCACTGTCTCAGGTGGAGGAGTTTCGGAAGAAGGATGCTGAGAGGGGTTTGAAGATTGCCCAGGTGCTGCAGGGCTTCATCAGCCGCAAGGTGGTGAAGCAGACGGTGATGACGGTCGTGTACGGGGTCACTCGCTACGGCGGCCGCCTGCAGATCGAGAAACGCCTCAAGGAGATCGATGAGTTCCCTGAGGTAGCATTCCTGTGTGTCCCCCCCTTCCCTGGGTCCTGTCACTTTCCTCTCTTTTGCTGTCCCTTTGTGTGACCCATGGCTCTGCCTCTGCTCTGTGGCAGGAGTATTTGTGGGAGGCATCTCATTATCTGGTGAAACAGGTGTTCAACAGCATCAAGGAGATGTTCTCAGCGACTCGAGATATCCAGGTAAGGAGTCTGTTGCCCTTTACCTCCACTTTTTCTCCTTCCCTGGTCCATTTATACATAGACAAGGGGATGCTCCATGGAGAGAGATGGTTCTCCTGGCTCCTGGCCCAGAGAGGATCCTCCTGCCCCAGCTCTGAGCTGTGGGATTGTGCCAAACCCCCCAGTAAGCCCTGGGGAGTTCTGTGACAGGAGTGAGGGTGGCCTGTGCTGGGAGGGGATGAGGTCTCCCAGCTCCACACTAATTCCAGCTGCTTCCTCTCCTTTTCTGAAGAACTGGCTGACAGAGAGTGCCAAGCTCATCGCCCAGTCGGGCCGGACAGTGGAGTGGGTCACACCTCTGGGGCTGCCCATCATCCAGCCCTACTATCGCTCCAGGTCCACTGTGGTGAGTGTCCAGTGGCAGGTCTCATGGCCCCCACCCTCCCTGAGCCATGATGGGAGCAGGGAGAGGACAGCCTGGGCTCCAGTGGCAGGTCTCATGGCCCCCACCCTCCCTGAGCCATGGTGGGAGCAGGGGAGGACAGCCTGGGCTCCAGTGGCAGGTCTCATGGCCCCCACCCTCACTGTACCATGGTGGGAGCAGGGAAAGGACAGCCTGGGCCTGGCAGGTTGGCATCACTGGTGGGTGAGGCTGCAGAGCAGGTAGGATCCCTGAGTGCAGGCACATCCTCCAGCCTCATGGCTCCCTGCAGAGCCTGGAGTGTGTGGGTGAGCTGCTGAGGAAGCTCTGTGGCTCCATCCCACTCAGGCAGCTGGGGCACGGGCCGTTCCCCGCTCTGAGAGCCTCCTCAGGGCTCCTGTGACTCAGTGCTGTCACCTCCCACGTGCTGCTGTGCTGACTCACAGCCCCCCAGCCCGGCTCCAGCAGCCCTTCCCTGAGAGGGTGAAGGGGTTCAGATGCCTGCCAGAACCCTCAGGAGGGGAGCTGGGCAAAGTGTCACTGGGCAGTTGCAGCTGCTGTGGTGCTGGGACACTCTGGAAAGGCACAGAGCCCTCTCTAGAAGAGTGGGGCAGTGCCCAGCCCAGTGTGCTGCCAGGCAGTGCAGGGTGACACTCCTGTCCCCTCTCTCCCCACAGCTGAATTGTGGCATGCAGCGCTTGAGTGTGAAAACTTCCAACGGCAGCCAGTAAGTACAAAACCATGGCCTGCACTGCACCCCTGCTGGGCCCAGCCTGTGCTCTGGGGACAAGGCTTTCCTATCAGGGAAGCTGTCAAGGAGTGACAGAGCTCCTCTTATTGCCCCTGAGCTGCAGAAGGACACAGCAGCAGGGCTTTGGGCCCCTTCAGCCAGTGACAGGCTGGGCTGTCACTGTCTCTGTGCCAGTGCTGTCATCTCTGGCCCTGAATGTCCCAGCTCCTCTGTGCCCTGCTTTGTCCTACAGGAAACCTGACACTGTGAAGCAGAAGAATGCCTTTCCCCCCAATTTCATCCACTCTCTGGACTCCACACACATGATGCTCACAGCACTGCACTGCCTCAGGTAGGGACTGGGCAGCTGGGCTCTCACCTGGCTCAGGACTCTCCTGGGAGAGAATTTTTGGGGCAAAGCATCACATGGGACTGAGGAGTCCCTGGTGGGTGGGAATTTGGGGCCTCTGGCAGAGAAGGAAAGGAGGCAGCAGGACAGGGACAGGGAGATCCTGGGATTGGGAACCTCCCTCTGAAAAGCTGGTGCAGGGTGTCCTCCTTTTGTGTGGGGATGCTCCTGCGCCAGTCAGAGGTTCTACATGGGGTGGGTCCCTCACACAGAGGGGTTTCAGCTTTGCTTCATGGCACCTCTGCCATGGACTCTCCTGGGAAAGAATTTTTGGGGCAAAGCATCACATTGGACTGAGGAGTCCATGCTGGGTGGGATTTGGGGATCCTGGCAGAGAAGGAAAGGAGGCAGCAGGACAGGGACAGAATTGGCCACCTTCCCCTGAAAAGCTGCTTTGCAGGAAGTCCCCCTCTTGTGTGGGGATGCTCCTGCCCCAGCCAGAGGTTCTACATGGGGTGGGTCCCTCACAAGAGGGGTCTCAGCTCTGCTTCATGGCACCTCTGCCCCCTCCCAGGAAGGGCCTGACCTTCGTCTCAGTCCACGACTGCTACTGGACTCACGCGCTCACCGTGGATGTCATGAACCAGGTAGAAGTGTCCTCCTGGCTCCCTTGGGAGCAGGATCTTGCTGATCTGTGCTCTGGGCCCGTGCCAGGCCTCGCCTCCCCTGGGCTTTGCTCCATAGGCTGATTGATTCACCCTGAGGTGAGGTGAACCTGGGATGTTTGCTGGCGGTCACAGCTGATTTCCTGGTGCCCCTTCTCCTCCCAGTCTGCAGGGAGTGTGTGGGGAGAATCTGTGGAAACAGGCACTAAACAGGTCTATTTCCACAGATTCTGGCAGCCAGTGCCCCTGCCCTGCCCTGGGTCCTTCCCAAGGGCTTTTGTGCTAATGAGGGTCCACCTGTGCTTCACACCTCCCCAGGCTGATTCCCTTCACCCTTATCTGGCAGCTCCCCCTTCCCACTCCTGCTGCTTTCCCTTCCCCTCACCTCTGACCTGTCACTGGAAGGAGAGAAAACACCAGCTAAGCTGCACCTCCTGTTGTCTCCCTGGGCCAGGTCTGTCGGCAGCAGTTTGTGGCTCTGCACAGCGAGAAGATTCTGCAGGATCTGTCTGAGTTCATGCTGGAGAAGTATTGCAGGTATTCCTGACCTGTTGGGTTTTTCCTTCCACCTTTCAGAGGTCATGTCCAGGTGCTCACAGGTTGTGTCACCTGCCTGGGGGTTGCTCTGGGGGGAAGCCTGACACCAAAATCACCTTCAACTGTGTAAAATCCCAGGGCTCTGCATCTTCTTGCTGCAGAACCATGGGAGGGTTTGGCAGCCTTAGGGCCTGCCCTGGGCTGCTGGGGCTGGGCTCCTGCTCTCACTCTGGGTGCCTGGTCTGTTTTGGAAGAGCTGAATCCTGTTGTCAAGAGGCTGCATTAGGAGCAGAGGAGGGTGTGCCTGGTTCCAGATAACCTGTGTTTATTTGCTTCCTTCTAGTTCATCCAGCTCCAGCACAGAGCCCATAGCCCATTGGCAGAAGAGACTGAAGGAGCAGCTGTCAAATGTCCCCAGCACAGGTAGGAGCATGGGACAGGAACATGCAGAGCTCAGGAGCATTTTGGAAACAAGGGGAATGAGATGGAGTGGCCCCCAAAACCACCAAAAGGCAAAAAGCCAGAGCTGTCTCCTTGGATCAGGTTTCCTCTCCTGTGCTGGAGTGCAGAGCCATGGGGCAGAGCAGTCCAGCATGTCCACATTCCCCTGTAGCATTCCTGTCAGTGCTCCCTGCCATCCTCACTGCATCCTTGGGATTTCCCCCAGGCTGACCCAGCTCTTCCCATCCTGCTCTTGTTCTGCTCCCATCTGTTTCCAACCCTGAGCATTTGTTCAGAGATGGGAGCGAGGGCCTCGGCATGGTAATTGCCAGGATCTAGATGATATACATGCAATGGGATTAAGGCAATTAGTTTAACTCCTTCTAATCCCTCAGCCCTGTGTCTGCCAGGCCATCTGGCTCTGCCTGACCTCTCTGTGGAGTGGCTCCATGGGCAGCACAGTCCAGGGACAGGGATCCTTCGTGCACTGAAGCCACTTCCCTCCCCCTGTCCATCCCCACCTCACTCTCTGACCTCTCCTTTGCTCCCCTCAGGTGAATTCAACCTGAAGCAAGTGATGGATTCCACGTATTTCTTCAGCTGAGCCTGGCAGCCCACAGGGCCCTGGGATACCTCTGGACCCGCAGCCATGGTGGGCACTGGCCTGCAATGCTCTTCTGTCCCACATCTCATGGGGAAGAAGGTGCAGCCTCCAGCCCAGCGAGAGCCCTGCTTCATTCTGAGGTGCTGGGGCAAACTGAGGCTCTGCTGGAGCAGCTGCTGGGGGACAGGGGCTCTGCACTGTTTGCTGTCACTGCTGTCCCTGCACAGGGACAGGGCACCAAGCCCTGCAGAGCTGCAGCTCTGGGCTGGGGGCAAAGGGATGGCAGGAGCCAGGGTGGCTCCCCTCAGCCCTCACCCCAGTGCTGTGAGCACTGGCTGATGCCTGTCCTGGGGTGCTGTCCCTCTCCTTCCCTCTCCACCAGCAGGGCTCAAACTTGGCATGGCAGGCAACTGAGCTGCTCTTGGGCACAGGGCAGGTGCTGCTCTGTGCTCTGCTGCAGCTCTGGGCACTGTCCTCACTCTCCATAGCGCAGCCTCTGCTCTTCACTCTCTTTTCCAGGGATGAGTTTTGCTGCTGCTCACTGGGGCTCAGGCAGGGAAAACCACTAACTTGGGGGTCAACATGTATAATATTGTAAATAAAATGTTTTTTTTGAAATACAAGATGGGATCTGTGTCCTCTGAAATCTTTGCCAGGGGCACGGGGAGGTGGGATTGCTGCCTCTTAGTCTGGCCCTGTTCTGCTGACTGGTTGGACACAGGGTGTCACATTCTGAAAATGCTTTTGTAGCAGAAACATGGAATTGTGCCAGTGCAGCTACAGCAGGAACTGGACTCTCACAGGGACCAACTGCAGCTTTTCCAGGCAGGACCCTCCCTTTCTCACTGTACTGTGGCTTCCCAGACCCCCTCTCCACCGGGCTGGTGCTGGAGATAGTTGCACCTTGCAGCTGAAGCTGTGTTTGGCCTAGTTCTCAGCTGTGCCCCACAACCACAGGCTCACACTCAACCTGCACCCAGCTCCTTCCTGGCTGCTGCTGGAGCTGGCACAGGCTTTTCACCTTGTGGCTTTCCTGGCAAAGGACACAGCTCTTCAAAGGACAAAGCTGCATCCCACAGCCTGAGCTGGGGCTGTGCCCAATGTTCCGGCTCCTGGGGCTGGCACGAGGAGCGGGAGGCGCGGCAGGGAGGGACGGTGGCAAAGAAGCAGAGCCGGAGTCGTGCGTAGCTCTGTCAGCTGCTGACGTTTATTGCACAGGATGGGCTGGATGGGAAAGTGGACGCTTGGAGTGGGGCCCTGTCCCTCCGGCTGCTCGGCCGCAGGGTGCCGGGGCTGGCACGGGCCCCGCGCTCGCGGTACATTCAATGTGGAAGGCTCCAGAGTGCGAGGCAGCGAGGCACACCTGCACACACACACCTGCACACACACCCCCCCCACACGCACACACAACACACGCACAGGCACCTGGAACGCTCAGCAGGTGCCTGCCCAGCCCCAGGGCTCGGGCTCCAGCGCCTGCCTCCGTCCTAGCGCTGCCTATGGGGACACGGGGCCGTGCTCACCCCCAGCCCCGGAGTGGGGGACAGTGTGTTCGTGGGTGCTCAAAAGCCTCAGGGCGACCATCCCTCAGACCCTTCCCAACTTACCTCCAGTCCTGGACCATCACCCCTCGCCTTGGGTCTGTGAGAGGGGCGCAGGGACACGCGCGGCGCCGGGGCTGCGCCGACAGCCCCAGGGAGGTGTCCTGCGGGTCACACACAGGGATGTGTTCAGGTCATAGATATCATACACAGAGTTGGTCATGGCGAGAATGCAGCTGTGGCTTCTATGGGCAGCCGGGGAGGCCAAGGGGGCAGCGGGGCTTCGCCGCGGGGAGCGGGCGACAGGGTCAGACTTTGGTCGGAGACGACACACCCGGGGGGCTCAGCCCAGTGACCCCGCGGTGGGGAGAGGGCCCGGCAGCCCCAGGCCCACCCTCGGCAGCTGCCCCGCTCTGCAGCGGGCGGCAGGAGGGACCGGGGGAGCGGGGCTGGCGCCGTGGCGGGGGGCGGCAGCCGGCGGTGCGGCCGTGGCCCTCACCCGGCGGCGCAGGGCGAGGTGAGCTGGGGGGGTCCCCGCCGCCGCCCCTCCGGCGCGGAGGTCACAAGTTGGAAGACAGCCTGGACTTGGCCGGGTCCGTGTCGGGCGTGCTGGACGCCGAATCCTTGCGGGCCGCCGCCGAGTCCTGCGGCAGGGCGGGCGGCGCTGTCAGCCCCGAGCCCGTGGGCGCCGGGTGGGCCGGGGCCCCCCGTGAGGGCGCCTGGGCCCGCAGCCCGGCCGGAGGCCCCGGGCCCGGCGAGGCGGCGGCCGGGCCCCCTCCGATGGAGGTGCTGGACTCGCGGGCGGACGCCGGGGGGCTCTGGGTGCTGCCGGCCGCCAGCCCGTGGGGCAGCGAGGGCTGCGAGGCCGAGAGGGGCCGCGAATCCTGGCTGAGGCTGCTGGTGTGCAGCGCCTGTGTGCTCTTGTGGGCGGCCAGGCGCTGCGGCGAGCCGGGCGCCGGCTGCTGGCTGAGGGACAGCTGCGAGCCCAGCGGCCCGGGGGTACCTCCGTAGGCGAACGTCCGGCTGGCCAGCGGGCTTTGGGACGGAGGGCTGGCCGCGGCCGCGGCGAAGGCGCTGGTGGAGGCGGGCAGGGCCGTGGGCTGCGCCGGGTCCTGCGAGGGCGAGGGGTTGGCGTGGGGCACGGGGGGCTGCGGCTGCGGCGGGGGGCTCTGCTGCAGCAGCACGGGGGACACGGCGAAGGGGCTGGGCACGGCCTGGGCGTACTGCAAGCGGCGCATCATGCGGGGCGAGCCCAGCGCCATGGAGCCCACCAGCGGGCTGGCCATCTGCGGGCAGAAGCTCATGGCCACGGCTTGCTGGAGGGTGGCGATGGCAGAGGTGACCTGGGGCTGGACGGGGCTGTACATGGCCGTGTGCTGCTGCAGCTCCGCCTGCTGCACCATCTCCCGGTCGTACTTGACGATCTCCTGGATGATCTCGTTCTCCTGGTTGTTGAAGACACCTGAGTTGAGGTCGTGCTGCACTTTGTGGAGCAGGATCGAGTTCTTCTTCCCTACAGGGAGAGGAAGCACTGTGAGAGCCTGTGCTGGGGCTATGCTGGGTTCCCATGGGAATCACAGCTCTCCCCTTTGCCAAGACATCCCTCTCCCCACCGGGTCCCCCTGTGTCCTACCGATGCGGTCGAGACGGTCGATGGCCACAGTCTCAAAGGCCCGTCTCATCATGGGGTACTCCTCCAGCACTTCGTTGAAGTTGTCCACGGAGAGCGAGTAGAGGCGGCAGTAGGTGTCTGCACGGACGCTGGCCGTGCGCCGGCCACGGGTCAGCAAGCAGATCTCTGGGGGAAAAACACCAGGGCCAAGGTCAGAACTCCACCATCGAGGAACAAACAGGGCAGGGTGTGAGAACCACCACGCAGTGGGTGCCCTGGGACAGCAGGGGTGTCCCTGTGGCTCTCACAGACCCTGGCTCAGTCCTGCCAGTGCTCACCCCCAAAGTAGGAGCCGTCGGAGAGTTTCATCTCCTTGTTGCCCTTGGTGAGGATGCTGACCACCCCGTGCTGGATGAAGTACATCTTCTTGCCGATGGTGCCCTCTCGGATGATGTAGTCACCCGGCTGGAACACCTCAAACTTCAGCTTGGTCAGCATGGCCGTGACAAAGTTGGGGTCGGCGTTGGCGAACAGCGGCATGGAGGCCACCAGCTTGCGGCAGTTGAAGTTCACAATTTCCTGTGGGGAAATGGGTGAACCCAGGGAGCTGGGACATGCTTCCCCACCCCAGTCTCATGGACACCCTGGCACGCAGATGGTGCATGGACACGCTCCCACACAGAGCTGCAGAGCTGCAGCAAGAGTTGTTTGACCCCAAGCATGTGCAGGCTGGTGGGACCCACAGCAAGGAGCAGGGGATCCCTTCCCTTGGCAAGGGTGGGTAATCCCCATCCTCCTCCCAGCTCTCCAGCCCTCACCTCACGCAGGGGCTCGTTGAGCTCGCCCAGGATGCTGTCCTCATCAAACATCTTGCCCTGGTAGCGATGCTCGTAGTAGTCGTGGATCTTCTGGCGGAAGTCAGCGGGCAGCTTGTGGAAGGACATGTACTGCTCCACCTGCTTGTACTGTGGGGAGAGCTGCTGTCAGCTGGGACATCCCCACTCCACGGGGCTGGTCCCACTCCTGCTCCTGACTGGGAACCTGTCACAGACATCTTTTATGAAAAATCCTTTCTTTAGGATTTTTTCTCCTGAGAAGCTGAGAGGCCTCAGGAAGAAAATGTAAACAATGGTTATCTGCTGCTGTGGAATGCAACAGGCAGATCTTTGACTGGCCCATGTTAATTGTTTCTAATTAATGGCTAATCACAGTAAGCTAGCTCAGACAGAGTCTGAGCCACAAGCCTTTGTTATCATTCTTTCTTTTTCTATTCTTAGCTAGCCTTCGGATGAAATCCTTTCTTCTATTCTTTTAGAATAGTTTTAATATATTTTCTTTATATATATTATATATATCTTAATCTATTTTCTTCTATATATTTTCTTTTAGTATAGTCATTAAAATTATTAAAATATATATTATATTTTAATATAATACATATCATAACGTAATAAATCAAGCCTTCTGAAACATAGAGCCAGATCCTCATCTCTCCCTCATCCTCAGACCCCTGTGAACACGGTCACAGGAACCCTCAACCCACATGGGGTGTTCCTTCCTGTCCAAGAGGGGACAAAGCTGTGGCCCCATTCCAGCACAGCCCTACCTTCTCCTGGTACTGGCGCCGGGAGGAGTCCAGGGACTGGATGAGGGCGGTGGCGTGGCCGATGAACATGGCGTAGCAGGTGGCCCCCACGATCATGCTCAGCATGGTCAGCCAGATGTCTGTCATGCTCTCGGGTGCCTGCTTCCCGTAGCCGATGCACAGCATGTGGCTCATGGACTTGAAGAGGGCGAAGGAGTACAGCTCACTCCAGGAGTCGTTCTGCAGTGACAGGGACAAGGTCAGCCATGCACGTGTGTGTGTGTGTGAGCATTGCTCAAAGGGCCCTGGCTCCATCAACAGTCCCAGTTGTCTCCCCAGCAATAGGAATTTGTTGAAAAGCAAAGTTTTCAAACTTCCCGAACTCCCCCGGCGAAGTAGGCAGGGAAGGAATAGGGTGAGACAGGCAGGGGAGGAAGAGGAGGAAGCCAGGCGGAACAAAGCAGAGATGGAAATTTGATGAAACAGGATGAGACAGACGGGGGAAAAGGGCCATTTGCAGGAGGCTGCAGGGCTGAGAGGCAGCAATTAGAAACAGGAGCCATTATTTATTAATAGCAGCTTTGTGGCTAATGAGCAGGAGAAGGCAGCAGGGGATGAGGCCAAGAGCCCCATGTCAGCATATTCCTCCCACCCTGATCAATCCCCTGCTCCAGGTCCTGTGAGACCTCACCAGGGTGACACCTGGGGCTGGGTGCTCTGTGCTCCTCTGCCCTGGCCCACGGGGGATGGCATCTCCTGGGGCTGGAGGATGGAGGATGGATGACGTGGGGAGCAGGCAGGAGCACGGCGTGGGGCAGATGGAACTCACCACCATCCCGTTGATGGACACCCAGCAGTTCTGGGGGAAATCCTGCAGCATGGGCACCAGGAACTGGAGGCAGCCATCCCAGTGGCACAGCAGCAGCATCATCCCAATGAGGTTGATGATCCTCATCACGGCGCTGGCCAGGTCGTACGTCATGTGGAAGATCTGGGGGCGGGTGGCACGGCAGGAGCTGAGCCTGGGGACTGTCCCCCAGTGCCCAGCCCTGCTCAGGGCACCGACCTGCATGGCCTCAGCTGGAAGAGGCTCCTGTGGCTGGCCTGGCTCTGCACTCGAGGTGGTGGCTGTGCTCCACCTGCCTATTTATAGCCGGCGGGTGCCGCCGCGCTGCCGCCCGGACAGCGCTAATGGCAGCGAGCCTTGACCAGGATCAGGGACACACAAATACCCTGGGCACTGAGGAGGGAGCAGGGCAGCTCCCAGGGCATGGTCAGAGCCACGCAGCAAGGCTGAGCATGTCCCCTCAAAGCAGGGAGGACCCTCAAAGCTGAAGACCCCACAGGCTGGGGGTCCTGCTGTCCTCCCTGAGCTCCTGGTGGGGTAGGGAGGCAAAGGGGCAGGAGGTGCTGAGCTGGGCAGGGGGATTGAGCCTTACTGCTGGCAGAGCAGGGGATGGTGTGCCAGCATGTGCCAGCCATGCTGCCACCCATGGTGGGTGCTATATCACAGCTCAGGGATGCCCCAAACCCTCCAGAGTGGGTCACAGCCACCCACCAGCCCCACAGAGGGAGCAGGGCATGGCCAGAGCCACGCAGCAAGGCTGAGCATGTCCCCTCAAAGCAGGGAGGCTCTGAGGGGTCCTGTTGTCCTCCCTGAGCTCCTGGTGGGGTAGGGAGGCAGAGGGAAGAGGGGCAGGGGGACAGGGTCCTACAGGGATGGTGTGCCAGCATGTGCCAGCCATGCTGCCACCCATGATGGGTGCTATATCACAGCTCAGGGATGCCCCAAACCCTCCAGGGTGGGTCACAGCCACCCACCGGCCCCACAGGTCCTCTGCACCCTGCCAGCTCGTCAGGGAGCCCAGCTCCCACTCTCCCCAGCCAGGCAGCTGCTGGCAGAGGCTCCTGGGGCAGGCCCTCACCTCCTCCCACTGGTGGATGTAGCGGATGAGGCGGGAGAGGCGCAGCAGCCGCAGCAGGCTCAGGATCTTGGTGAAGCGCACGATGCGCAGGGCACGGGCTGTCTTATAGACCTCCGAGTCGATGCCCTTCTCCACGATGAGGAAAACGTAGTCCACGGGGATGGAGGAGACAAAATCCACCACAAACCAGGTCTTGAGGTACTTCTTCTTGATCTTCTCGGGGTCCAGGATGATTTCTGTGTTGTCCTCAATGACAATCCCTGTCCGGAAGTTCAGCACCAGGTCCATCAGGAAGAAGGTGTCAGAGACCACGTTGAACACGATCCAGGGGGCCGTGGTCTCCTCCTTGAAGAAGGTGATGCCCACGGGAATGATGATCAGGTTGCCCACCATGAAGAGCAGCATTGTGAAGTCCCAGTAAAATCTGGGGAGCGAGAAGATGTTGGGGGATGTCAGCAGTGCCCCAGAGTCCCCTCCATGCGAAGGGGACCATGCCCTGCCCTAAGGGACCTGTGCCGCTGGGCTACTGTCACTCTAATGCCACCTCAGGCACAGGAACCCCCTCCTCTCTGCAGAGACCTCATCCTGCTATTCCAAACTGCCCCCAGGGTGATCCTGCAGCCAGCAGAGCCCCTGATTGAGGCAGAGGATGGGACTGAAGGCTCCTGCTGGTCTGATTTGGCCCGTGGCAGCAGGTCCTGAGGGAGGGGACAATGATGGCACCAAGCACCAGAGGGGGACATGCTCCAGCTGAGCTGCCCGGGGGCATCCCGTGAGCTGGGGGACCCCCAAACCACCGGATGGAGTCAGAATCTGAGAAGCCCTGGGAGCAGCCCCCTCTTTCTGCACTCCCAAAGAGGGGACCCAAGGACAGGGCACAGCCCCGGGGACAGCCCCGGGGACAGCCCGGGCCAGGCTGGGTCAGGTTGGGGGGGCCCGGTGGGCTCCGCCCGCAGCGCGGGGGCGGCGGAAGGCGCGGCCGCGGCTCCGGTGCAGCGGAGCACGTACGGCTGCAGCCCCGGCCCGACGCGCGGGCGGTGCGGGGATGAGCGGCCGCCCCCGCCCCCGGCCCTGCCCGGCCTGCGCTGCCCCTCTCCCCCCTGTGCCTCACCCCATCCTTCTCCTTTTATCCTCGTCCCCCTCTCCCGGGCCACCCATGACCTTTGTGAGCATCTGCAAGGTCACGGCGGCTCCGGCACGGCAGGATGAGGCGAGGCCACCCCTGCCCTGCCTGGTCTGGCCGGGGGCAGAATGGGGGGATCCTCTCGGTGCCACGGACACGGACACGCGGGACCCTCCTCGCCCACGCGTCCTGTTCAGCCCAGCCCGGGAGCCGCGGGAGGATGGGCGGGGGTGCCATGGCCACGCTGTGCCCGGGGGGATGAGGGGATGAGGAGGATGAGGAGGATGAGAGGAGACCCCCACGCACACGGGAGGGGGCGATGGGGCAGGTCCTCACCCCCCCAGCTCCCCCCTCACTGCGCAGACTAGCGCAGGACCAGAAGGAGCTGAGCATCCCAGCTCCTGACCTTTCTCCAATGACACCTTCCTCATGTGAGGCATTGCCGTGGCAACCGAGAGTGATGTCACTGCTGCAAAACGATGACTTCACACCAGGGCGGTCCCCAGGGTACCCTCGGCAGAGCAGCCGGGCCCCCCCCGCACCCCTACACCGAGCTCTGGCTGCCAGCTGGACCCCTGGGCTCCCACGGCCTGCCAGGGGTGCTGTGGGGCTGGGTCTGTCCCCAAACCCCCCGAGAGTTCCCTCTCACACCGACCCTGCTGCGCTGCGTGGGTCCCACAGGGGCATTAGCCATGCAAAGCTGCGAAGAACAGAGATTAAATAACCACGCCAGCTGGGCAAAACTCCCCTCTGGCTCCAATCCCTCTGCAATCTGGCTGAGCCAGGGCAGAATTGGGCCTGCAGAGAAAGACAAACTGCTCCTGGTCCCCCCCTGCACGCAGCTGACCCTGTGCGATCGCCCCGGGGAGCAGCCTGCCATGCCAGCTCTTGCTTCCTTGGAAGGTTCATGTGCACAGAAAAAAGATCCAATCCAGGCTACTAAAAATATCTGCAAACAAATTAATCAGGATCCTCGACACCCCTCCCTCGCTTCTGACCCAATTGTACGACAGTGATGATGACAGGAGATGCCCAAAGCCCCTGCAAGAGGCAGCTGCCACCTCCCTGCTCCATCACCAGCCCAAGGCCTGGCTCAGTGGTGCTGCTCTGAGGTTCTGGGCAAGACAAGAGTCAGGTCCAAGCCCTAGAGGGGGGCATCTGTGCCAGGGGGTCCCTGCTAAACTCCACTGGCAGCACTCAGAGCTCCAGGGATTGCCAGGGATGACCCAGCCTCTCCTGTTGGGGCTGATCCCATGGGACAGAGGGTGGACAGAGCTCCTTTAGACCCTCCTCAGCCCCTGAGGTCTGAGCCCTTTGGCTCTGGTGGGGCCCAGATGCCAACCAGGTGGGCAGGAGCAGCACGGGACCAGTGAAGGATCTGTGTGGGATTGGTGCAGGATTGAGGCAGGATGGGCACTTTGCAAACTCGCACTAAACACATTCCAAAAATGAGATTGCTGTGAGAAGTGGGCTGTGCAGCCAGTGGCAGAAGTTTGCCCAGGAGCACTGAGGAGCAGTGGTGGCCAGCACACAGATCCCAGTACAACCAGTTGTGATGAATGACTGGTGCCCTCTCCCCTGGAAAAGCCTTTTACCCTGGGGAAGGGGGTGTAAAGGCTTTGCCAACTGCCCAAGGACCCAAACCTTCACCATGCCCCAGGATGATGTCCTGCCCTGTCCTGTCCTCCCCTTGAGGTGGCTTTCAGCAGCTGACGCTGCAGAGGGAGGGGCCCAGCTCCCACCAGCCTCACCACGGGGAATGGGAACACCAGAGCTGCCACACACACCAGGAGCAGGAGCAGCTGTGAGCCCCATCCCTCTGCTCAGGAGCCCCCTGTGGGGGCACATCAGGCAGAGGTAAGCATTTAAACCTGGGTGAGGAAGGCTCCAGCCAAGCAACACCAGGGATGTGCTCTGGATGCATCTTTGCCCTGGATTCACAGGCAGGAACAGCTCTTGCAACAGAAAATCATCATCAGGGAGAAGATCCTGCTCAACCCCAACCCCAATCCCAGCCCAGCCCTGTGGAGTAACCCCTGAGCAGCTCCGTGGGGTCACAGGGTGATGGGCACTGCCACCACCTCCAAACCACCACCAGCTCCCAAAGCAATGCCCCAGGGCTGGTGCAGAAACCCCAAAAGAAGCAAAAAACCCCAGAAAGAAGCAGAAACCCCAAAGGAAGCAATGAAGGAGTTGGCATGGCTTGGCTGTTCCTCCAGAAGAGGCAAAGTGGGTGACAAACATTGCCCAGCACCCAAAACGAGGTGGCCCTGCTCCAGCACACACTTACAAGGTCTCTTTGATCAGATTTGCAGCTCAGCATCTCACCAGCCGCCCTGATTGCTTCCTCATCATTCAATATTTATGTAAATTGCAACTTTGGTTCCTGGAGCAAATCTGCCCTGAATTGTGCGTGAACGACGGCAGCACCACGGCCGTGAGGAGCCAGGATTGCTAAACAACACTGATTATGAAATGATGTCACAGATGGGGAACGATTTTCTCTTAAGATGGGAAATGCAGGGCAAACACGGCCAGGTCACGCTCCATTATCATCAGTGGATAAATGCTTTTTTTGATTACTTTAAGGCAGGACAGCATGGGAGGGATGCACTGATGTCCCCAAAGGGCACAGGCAGAGCTGGTTCCTCAGCCCAGCCTGGCGTGGGCCCATCCTGTTCCTGTGCACGGTTGTGGAGCTGGAGGATGCCATGGCTCTGCCTGCAGCTCCTCCCCACTGGGCAGGGAACTCTCCTACGCCACTTCCAGCATCAAAACACAGGCAGCCACTCTGCCCCAATGGCTTTCAAGTCTTCCTCGTTCCAGGAGGATGAAGCCCGTGCAGGGCAGGACAGCCAGGGTGACTCGCCAAGGTCACCCCAGCACCCACCTGCCTGCTGCAAGCACCAGCCCAGGCAGTGATGCTGCTGCACTCTGGGGAATCCTCTGAGGCCTCCAGCCCACTGCAGCCTCACCAGAGGGAGATCCCCGTGGCTCTGCCATCAGTGCCACAGCTCTGCCAGCTCAGAGAAACAGGGCAGGCTCTGCCCCGGTGCAGGAATGGGGGTCACCCCACTCCCAGCCTCCCCCAGCATCCCACAGCTGCTGAGGATGAGGAGGGGAGTGAGGAAGGGTGAAGTCCTCCTGCTCAGCAGCCCCCAGGATCCCCCTGGCACTGCCACCTCTGCTCTGTCACCACAGGGACAGTGGAGATCCCTCTGCCACAGTGGCCGGGCAGTGTGAGCAATCCTCACCCCAAACCTGCAGCAGAACCCAGTGCCCAGCCTGTGAGATGAGGAGGGGGCTCCACTGGATTCCCAGGGTGGAAGGGCTCAAACCCACCCCTGTGCAGGAAATCAGCCCTGAGAGGTGCCCAAAGGCCTCCAACTGCTCCTCTGGAAGACACCAGAGCAGCCCAGGAGCAGCACAAGGGGGTGAAAGCAGGAGGTGAAGGTGCTGCTCCCTGCCCTGAGCCCGTGGCCACCTCACCTGCCTCAGGGAAGCCCAGCCCACGGGGACCCCTCAGTGTCACAGAACCTGAGATCAGTCTGGGGGGATCCCCCGCTCAGGCACCCAGCAAAGCCTCCCTGAGCCCCCCCAAACCCCTCAGCAGCACAACGGCGTGGGGCTGAGCCCCCCAGCCCCTGGCCAAAGGCTCCTCCAGCCCCTTGGAGGTCTCTGGAGCAGGGTCCTCCCTCCCAGTGCTGGCTCAGCAGCGATGCCAGCGGGGGCTTGGCCTCCCCATCCCTGCAGGATGCCGTGCTGCCTGCCCCAGACGGCGCAGCCATCCCTGCCGGTGCCTTTTACACGGCTCGGGAAGCGTTTGCCACTCCGGAGCTCGCCAGGGAAGGAGATGGAGCTGCAGAGCCTTCCTCCCGGCTTTGGCATTCCTCGCCTGGCAGACGCACAGGCTGGATTTGGGGGCTCGGGTCCTCCCCGGAGCCAGGAGAATCCCCCTCAAAGCGGCTGAACCCCAGGGACAGCATCAGGCCTCCTCGGGGGAGCGGGGGGAGCCTTCACAACGCTCTGCAAAGCCCAGGGAGGGGGACACCGAACCACAGCGAGCTCCGGGGACACAACCAAGGCCCGCTGGGGCTCGGGAGGGCCGAGCCGGGCCGAACCTGCCCGGGAAGGACAAGGGGACGAGGGGATGCCCTTGCTCAGGCTCCCGGCATCCCTGCCGCGCTGTGGAGGGGGATGCCCGGCTCGTCCCCTCCCGCAGCCGGCGGCGGCTCAAGGTGCCCTCGGCCCGGCCGCACCGGCGGCCCCGCTCCCCGGGATGCGGCCGAACCCCGCGGGTCCCCCCGCACCTGAAATCGCTGTAGGGGTGGATGATCCAGGCCCCCGCCGACTTGACGCGCTCCTGCTCCCTCTCCACCGCCTTCTGCGAGCCGAACATCCGCAGCGAGAACTTGTTGACGCCGGGCTGGAGCATCGCCCCGAACTGCCGCTGCATGAAGCTGGCCTGGCTCCCGCGCACCTCCTCGGCCGCATCCTCGCTCGTTCCCTCCTCGGCCGCCTTGGCCCCGCCGGGGGATGCTCCGCCGCCGCCGCAGGAGAACGAGACCTTGGGCTCGCGGGGCGGCTCCGGGCCGGGGCTCCGCGGCGCTTCCCCGCGCCGGCATTCGCCGTTCGGGGACCCCTTCCCGCCGCGGCCCCGCGCCCGCCCCGCCGCCGCCGCCGCCGCCGCCCCGCCGCGCTTGGCCCCATCGGCCGCCGCCTCCTCCTCGGCCGCCGCCGCCTCCCCGCCCGCCGCGCCGCGGCCCGCCCGCATCCTGCCGCCGCTGCCGCCGCCACCGAGGCCACCGGCGGCCGAGTGGCGCCCGCCGCCGCGGCGGGGGCGGGCCGGGGCGGGCCGGGGGCGGGCGGCGGGGCTGGGCTGGGCTGGGCTGGGGGCCGGGCGGCTCCGCAGCTCCCCCCGCCGGCACAGCCCTGGCCGGTGGGACCGGTTACCGGCACCGGTCACCGGGATGGGACACCCAGCTCCCGCCCCGACGGCCCCGGTGTCCGGCAGCGCAGTGCCCGGTGCGGTGCGGTCGGTGCGGGACCGGGCGCTCTCCCCGCGGGGCTCCGTTGCCCCCCAGCCCATCCGAGGGGTTTTAAGCCCCATTCAGAGTTTTAAGCGTTGGTGCTCGTGGTTCTCGGGCGGATGCCTTAGTAGGGGTAAGTGTGACCCACTGTGACCTGTTCACCGGGGTCTGAGGATGAGGGAAGAGATGAAGATCTGACTCCATGTTTCAGAAGGCTTGATTTATTATTTTCTTATATATATTACATTAAAACTATACTAAAAGAATAGAAGAAAGCATTTAATCAGAAGGCTGGCTAAGAATTGAATAAGAAAGAATGATAACAAAGGTTTGTGGCTCGGACAGAGAGTCCAAGCCAGCTGACTGTGATTGGCCATTAATTAGAAACAACCAACATGGGCCAATCACAGATCCGCCTGTTGCATTCCACAGCAGCAGATAATCAATGTTTGCATTTTGTTCCTGAGGCCTCTCAGCTTCTCAGAAGGAAAAATCCTAAGAAAAGGATTTTCATAAAAAGATGTCTGCGACAAAGAACTAATTTGTAGAAGTTCTGTACTGTTTATTCATTTGTAACAGGGAAATTAAATAAATTAAATACTTCTGTTATTGCTGCTGATCGCAAACATAAACAGGGTGTCGGGGATGGCCGGAGTGAGGAGTCCGGGTGCGCCCCGAGCAGCCGGAGCCGGGTCACGGAGCCCCGCGGGCACCGGCGCGGTGGCACCACCTGGTGACAGAACCGCGGCGGAGCGCGTCCCGCGGCCACGGAGGAGCCAACGCCGTGCCCGGGCCGGGCACCGCCAGCCGCGGGCCCTGCGCTGAGCCCCAGGGCAGGAGACACCCCCAAAATCACCCTGCGGACCGCAGAGGCTTCGTTCTGCACCTTCACACCCCGGGCGCAGCACGGCTGCCTCCAAGGGCAGCTCGTTTCTCCAAACCACGGAGAAATGAAATTTCTGTTCCTGGGGCAGAGCAGCGCCACCCCTGAGCTGTCCTCAGCCCACGGAGACACTGATTGAGCTGAACCTTAAATAACCCCCAACCCTTTAATTTAAACCCCATGGAGACACTGATTGAGCTGAACCCGGACGTGAGGGTGGAGATGTGGGGTGCAAGAAGGGAGGCAGCAGCTCAGGGCCCACCCTGAGAAGCAGGGGCTGAGCAGGGAGCTCAGAGCACTCCCTCCCTCCCTCTGGAACACCGCAGCACGGCCTGATTGTGCCATCCCTGCTCAAAGTTCAGTGTGGCAGCCCCAGGGCTGTGCCACAGCTCACCAGGACAACTGCAAGGATGCCAGCTCCATCCCCTGCCCAGGCTGCTGTGCCCCTGTCCCTGCCCAGCCAAACAAAAGGCACAAGTGGTGCTGTGTGATGTGACCCAGAGCAGGCTCAGACAGGACCCAAAATTGTCATCAAGGAGATGAAAACAGGCATTGATTTTCCACCAAGGCTGGGGCTGTGGAAGCATTGCATAACCCATTTACACAGCACAGCAAGGCACAGGCACTGGCAGGAGGGACCCATCATCAAAGCACCAGGCTGTCAGCACTGCCACCAGACCTGCCACCACCTCTCTGGGCACAGCGTGGCCACTCCAGCTGTGCTCCTCCTTTGTCACATCCCAGGCAGGGATGAGCAGCTGCCTGCAGAGCAAGGCCATGGCTCAGTCATGTGCCCAGGATGAAGCTCCTCAGGCCAGCTGGGAGCTCAGGGCAGCTTCTCTTCAGCCCAAGGGCTCTGCTGCCTCCCTCCAGGGGCTGCAACACTGGCAGAATCCCCCTGAGCTCAGAAGGGACTCCCCACCAGATCCTGTCCTGGCCCCTGCTCTGTGCCCAAATGTCACAGACATATTTTTATGAAAATCCTTTCCTTAGGATTTTTCCTCCTAGGAAGCTGAGAGGCCTCAGGAACAAAATGTAAACATTGATTATCTGCTGCTGTGGAATGCAACAGGTGCATCTGGGATTGGTCTCATGTTAGATGTTTGTAATTAATGGCCAATCACAGTCAGCTGGCTCAGACAGAGTCCAAGCCACAAACCTTTGTTCAATCATTCTTTGCTATTCTATTCTTAGCCAGCCTTCTGATGAAACCTATTTTTCTATTCTTTTAGTATAGTTTTAATCTAATATATATAATAAAATAATAAATCAAGCCTTCTGAAACATGGAGTTCAGATCCTCCTCTCTTCCCTCAACATAAGACCCCTGTGAACACCATCACACCCAAAGGTCTCACACCGTTGCTCTCTCCAAGCATAAAGGGCAGGGAAAAAACCAAATAAACCTCAAAAACCTGCTTGGAGAAGTGTGAGACACACAAACATCAGGGCCTGGAAGGGCTCCTCGAGGCTGGGGCTGATCCTTGAGCCCACAGAGCTGAGGAACTGTGGAGCAGGGCAAGGGGAGGGTGTCCCATACAGCAGAGTAGTTGTTTTCCTCTACAGATAGAGCAGTTGTTTTATGGTGATATTTCAATCTCTATTAATAGTTCAGTTCAGAATGGACTGGCATGGAAATGTCATTTAAGTCCAGCAGTGTCTTCCTTACCAAAAGCTGTAATATGAACCTAAATTACTGGAGCTCTTAAATAAAAGTCCTGAGTGAACGCAGTGGTGTGGATTCGGAAATGGTTTCATCCTAATGTTTGCAATGTTGTTCTGAATCTCAAATGATGCTCTAAAATCCTCAACTTTTGTTTGCTGTGGTGAAACCCAGGCTGCTGCAGGCTCTGCAAGCAGGGAACTCCCCTCCCTCCCCTCCTGAAGGTTTCACACCCACCGAGCTGCATCTCCTCAGCAATCAAAGGGCAGCCAGAGCTGGCACCAAACCCAGACACAGCATAGACCCTGCAGCCCAGAGGCTCAGACAGAGACCAGAGTCCAGAGGTGGAAAAAAGAGAGAGGAATCATCTTTATTTGTGAAGTGTTAACAGATGGAACAGTTCAATGCTAGCCAGCAGTAAAGGTGTTAGACTCCCCTGAGCACCTGTCTGCTCACAGGCCCCCAAATCACAATGGCTCAAGCACAAAGCACAAAGCTGTTAAACCTTAAAACCACCCCCAGCCCCAGCTCACCCTGCCCCTCCCCACTGCACAGACATGAACAACCCATGGAATAAGTTACAGCAATCATTTATCCAGCAATCATTTATCCAGCACCCAGCTCCTGGCTGCACAGTAACCAAGAGCAGCTTGGCAGGAGCTGACTGGGAGGCCTGGCCAGGGAAAGGTGCAGCCCTGCTCCTGGTGATGCACTGGGAAAGACACAAAACCCCTTCCTGAACCCTCTCAGGTCATCTCCCAACAGCCTGCAGCCCTGCTCCTGGTGATGCACTGGGAAAGACACAAAACCCCTTCCTGAACCCTCTCAGGTCATCTCCCAACAGCCACCAAAGCAGCTCCTCCCTCATCCCCACAAGCAGGTGGGACACAGCTGCATTCCCACCCTCCCTCCCCACTCTGTACCAACATGAAATAACCTAGGACAGAGACAGCCAAGAGACCTAGACTACCAGGAACAAGGGATTTACATTTTACAGGTAGAAAAAACCCTCCCACGACTCTTTAAAAAAAAAAAAAAGTGTATTTTATATTCTACAACTTAAAAGTTTCCTTAGAAAGTGAAGTAACTGAATCTCAAGGACGCACTAGAATATTCCATGGTGCTATTTTACCAAAAAAAAAAAAAATTAAAAGAAAACAAAATTGTCCAGACGAGTTCTTCATCTACACATCACCTGGCAGGAGAGAAAGAAAAGCCAGTTAGATAAACTGGAGTGGGCAGGCAGAGCTGGGCCAGAAGGGGCTCTGGCTTCTCCCAGAGAGCCTCAGCAGGCTCAGACCTGCAGCTCCTGCTCCAGGCACTCACCTGGGCCTCTCTCAGTTGGCGTTTCTCTGGCGGACGTTCTTGTCCTTGTGGTTTGTGGCATTGCTCTTCCTGGGGAGGGAGAAGGGACGTGAGGGAAGGGAGAGCACAGAGCTCCCCCAGCAGCACCCTCAGCCATTAATGCCCCAGCAGAGGGTGCAGATCAGACCCCAGAGCAGGGTCAGACACTGGTGCCACCCCAGGGATGTGTGGGGACATCAAATGGACCACGGGGGGACATCAAATGGACCACGGGGGGACATCAAATGGACCACGGGGGGACATCTCCCCCCACTGAGGATTATCCCACACTGTCACAGACATCTTTTATGAAAAAATCTTTTCTTTAAGATTTTTTCTTCCCGAGAAGCTGAGAGGCTTCAAGAACAAAATGTAAACATTGATTATCTGATGCTGTGGAATGCAGCAAGTAAATCTTTGATTAGCCCATGTTGGATGTTTGTAATTAATGGCCAATCACAGTCAGCTGGCTCAGACAGAGAGCTGAGCCACAAACCTTTGTTATCATTCCTTCCTATTCTATTCTTAGCCAGCCTTCTGATGAAACCTTTTCTTCTATTCTTTTAGTATAGTTTTAATATTATATATACCATAAAATAATAAATCAAACCTTCTGAAACATGGAGTCAGATCCTCATCTCTTCCCTCATCCTCAGACCCCTGTGAACACCACCACACCACACCAGCCAGCTTTTATCATTGCATAAAGCTTTTATCTTTGGAGCAGATCCCTGGCTGGGTGAGATCTATCAGTACAAATTTGGCTAAACAGGAACAGGCAAAGGTACTCACAGTGGTGCAGAGCCTCCATCATCATCTTCACATTCAGGACAGCACAGAAAAGAGAAAACAAAATATAAACAGTCAGGGAAGAGGACACACAAAGTGACCTCTGCCTCCCCTTAAGGAGCTGCATTCCAGGCAGCCATTCCTCACCATTCAACACTGGGATCAGCTGCCCTGATGCACCCCCTGTGCTCACCCCCAGGACTTGGGATGGCTCCCAGATCCCAGCACACTCCCAGCAGGTGAAGGGGAAGCCAAACAGGATGTTTCAGGACAAGGCTTGAAGCAGCAGCAGCAGCAGCAGGAAGCCCTCCTCCCTCCCCACAGGTTGTGCTACCAAAACAAACACTGCACACCACGTTCTGAGCAGCACAGCTAAGGAAACACCTCTGCCAAGCCCTGCAGCCTCTCACCAGCTCCCTGAGACCTGCCACCTCACAACAGGAGGCTCCCAGGTGGCTCCTTGGCTCCTCCATCACCTTTTCTCCAGCCCTGGCTCCCCTGGGCACTGGATCTGCCCAAGGCTGGTGAGAGGACAGGGACAGACATCTGGAACTACCTTGACTTACCATGAGAGGTGGCACCCAGCAGCACAGAAAGGAAGAGTGGATAGGTAACACCAGCAAGGATATCAGCCCTAAGACAGGTCAGACTGTCCCCATCCCAGGCCAGACTGTCCCCACCCCATCCCAGCAGGGTCCAGCTCACAGAAAGTTCTGGAGAGAACGTGTTACAGGAGCCTTCTTGAGCTAGGTCTAATAAGCTCTCAGAGGTCTATTTCTCACCCAAGATAGCTCAGCTACCTTTGGAGGCATAAAAATCAGCAGGATGGCTTCTGTGGCAGTGTTGGAAACAAAAAGATTTTAATAAAGGGCAAAATAACAAACAGAGAAAAACCAAGCTAGGTGCAAGAGGTCTTTGCTTCTGGTAAAACACCTCACAAAAGCCATTAGTTTGTTTGTTCACTTTTCCTAGTAAATTGCCCAAGCAGGACTTTTTGGTTTCTGTCCAATTGGCCATCCTGAAGTTTGAGGTGAAGTTCCCTAGACTTATGAGGGGGCTTTCTTCACCTAATTGAGGAGAGAAACTTCTGGGCTTCCTTCCTTTCTGAGAGAACAGAAGAGAGTTTTGTCCCTCCTTCAACAGGAATCACTAATTCCTATAGAAACTGGCTCAGGCCTCACTGTCACCCCTCAGGAGGGGCAAAGCTACAGAGAAATTGGGGCAGAAAAAAACAGATTATACCAGGGAAGTGGGGGCAAAGCTACAGAGATTTTGGGGCAGAAAAAACCCCCAAATTATACCAGGGAAGTGGGGACAAAGCTAGAGAGACTTTGGGGCAGAAAAAACCTCTTTAGACCAGGGCAGTGTAAAGCCAGGTGTGGCTACTAAAGGGGTTTGATGCTGTCTCCTCATCCATGAGCCTTTGGGTGACTGTCACACTTCAGGAGGGGCAAAGCTACAGAGAAATTGGGGCAGAAAAAACCAAATTATACCAAGGAAGTAGGAGCAAAGCTACAGAGATTTTGTGGTAGAAAAAACCACTTTATACCAGGGAAATGGGGGCAAAGCTAGAGAGACTTTGGGGCAGAAAAAAATCACTTTATACCAGGGCAGTGTAAAGCCAGGTGTGGTTATCAAAGGGGTTTGATGCTGTCTCCTCATCCATGAGCATTTGGGAACTTGAGCTCCTCTTGCCAAGGAGCATCAGGACATTTCAGGACATTTATCTGTCTGCCAAAGCATCTCCTACAGCTCTGGCAGGTCAGCACCCCTCAGACCTGGACTGATCACAAAATGTTTTTGCTGGGAGATGCAGCTACAACATCTTTAGGACATCAGAGGTGTCAGAGGGCAAAACACCTGCTTGTTTTAACTGCCTCTGGTGGAATTCCAAGCCCTGCAATCAGGGCAGGGATCTGACATTTATCCCCTGTGCTGCTCCTGCAGGGGTCCCCGGGCTCGGCAGGGTCCCGGGCAGGAAGGATGCAGAGAATTCACACTGCATTGTTAACTGCATCAGATAAAGGAGCTGACACAATGCAGATCCTCAGCGATAAGGAAAGGGAGGAGCTGCTGCTTCCAGAACAGATTAAAGATAGCACCGGGTCTTTGAGAGCCAGGATGTGCGGATCTGATGACCCAAAACATCCTGAACTGAACACAAGTTTTACACTGACACAGCTCCCAGCACCACAAAAGCTCTGATAACTTATTTACAAACCACCTTTGGCAGAGTGGGAGCTGCCAAAGCAAACCCAGCCCTGCAGACACTCCAGCAGAGGAACAGGAGGGACAAAGGGTCAGGCTGACCTGCTCAGAACCCTCTCCTGCTCCAGGTCTCACTGCCACAAACAGTGCAGTCCCAGCAGCTTCATGGCTGAAGCACAGATTGGTTCCTCAAACACCCTCAAACCACCCCTGCTCTGGGAGAGGGACCTCAGAACCCCCCACAAGCTGCAAACCACTGATCTTCCCACGCTGTTTGCTGTGATTTCAGGGTTTACCCCAGAACCTCGGGTCCCTCCCTTGATGATTCCCTCCCAGGTGTGTCAGTCCCCTCTCCTTTCCCCTCCCAGGTGTGTCAGTCCCCTCTCCTTTCCCCTCCCAGGTGTGTCAGTCACCTCTCCATTCCCCTCCCAGCACTGTCTGTCAGTCCTGGAATTCCAGAAGGGATTGGCAGATTCAAAGGATGCCCTCTACTCCTGGGTATGCTGCCCAGAAAAGGTACCTGTATCTGTAACTCTTTGTTTCTATTGTCTCATATTGTTCTAATCCAAATTGTCGAAATTACGATTACTCTAATTATATTACTATTTTTTATAGTATATAATTATATAAATTATAAAAAATATATCTACACTATATACATCGTATACAATTTGTCCAAATTATTATTATTCTAATTATATTACTATTTTATAGTGTATAAATTATATAAATTATAAAAATGTATATACACTATATATAGCATACAAATTGTCCAAGTTATTATTACTCTAATTATATTACTATTTTATAGCATATAAATTATATAAATAATAAAAATGTATATACATTATATATAGTATATAAATTGTCCAAATTATTATTACTGTAATTATATGATTATTTTTATAGTGTAAAAATAATATAAATTATTAAAAATGTATATACAGTATATATATAGTATATAAATTGTCCAAATTAATATTACTCTAATTCTATCACTATTTCTATAGTGTATAAATTATATAAATTATTTTAAAATGTATATACACTATATATAGTATACATATCGTCCAAAATATTATTACTCCATTACTGTTTTTATAGTGTATAAATTGTATACATTATAAAAATGCATATACACTATATATAGTATATAAATTGTCCAAATTAATATTACTCTAATTATATTAATATTTTATAGCGTATAAATTATATAAATTATGAAATAGTATATACAATATATATAGTATATAAATAGTCCAAAATATTATTACTCCATTACTATTTTTATAGTGTATAAATTGCATACATTATAAAAATGTATATACACTATATATAGTATACAAATTGTCCAAATTATTATTATTCTAATTCTATTACTATTTTTATAGTACATAATTTATATAAATTCTATATATAGATATTTATATATAAATCTATTAAATCTATATACATTTATATATCTATATAAATTTATATATTTATCTATAAAAATTTATATATATGAAAAATTTGAATTTTAAATATATAAATTTTCCATATAAATTTTTATAGATATATAAATATATAAATTATTAATATATAAATACATACATTCTATATACAAAAATTTTATAGATATATAAATATATACGTTTTTAATATGGTTATATATAAATTATATATATTTATTATATATATATAAAATATATATATTTTATATATATAATATATATATTTTATATATATCTAATATATATCTAATATATATATTAGATATATATAATATATAAAATATACAAAAATATATATAAATTATATCTATAAATATATAAAATTATATCTATAAATACATAAAAATGATATCTATAAATATATAAAAATTATATATATAAATATAAATTATATATATGAAAATTATATATATAAATTATAAATTATATATCTAATTATAAATAAATAAAAAAAAATAAATCCAAATAAATAAATAAATAAATAAAACTTTTAAAAATGTCAAAAACAAGCAACCTGGCATTTTTCACCAACCCCATCTGCCTCTTACCGTCAGGAACCTCATCTGGCTTCCTCCTCTTCTCGTAGATGAAGATGATGGTGACCAGGACCAGCACCTCTGCCACGATGCCCAGGAAGGGCCAGAGCGCTGCCAGGCGGCTGCGCACGCGCAGGTTCACGGTGGCATCGCCCGTGCCCAGCGAGTTGGTGGCATTGCAGAAATAATCCCCCGTGTCCTGCTCGATGTCCAGCTTCAGGATCCTCAGCTCGGTCTTGTTGCCACTGGATTTGATGATGTATCTGCCAGAGGCGTTCTCCAGGCGCTGCAGGGAGGGGGAAAAAAGGGGGAAAAAAAAGGGGATTTATAGGGTTGGGTGTTGGCAAAAATTCAAATTAATACTCTGCGTTATGTTAGAAAGTCATGGTGTGTTGTGAAAAATGATTGGCTCAAGTTCAGCTGTGTGAAAAATGTGTATTTTATGAGTGGCTCTTCACAAATATTAAAATGAATACTCTATGTGTAATGTTAGAAAGTTATGCTGTGTGAAAAATGGGTGTTATAGGATTGGCTCTTTGCAAATATTAAAATGAATACTATACATGTTATGTTATAAAGTTATGCTGTATTAATTTTCTTAAGTAGTGTGTTAGAGTTTTTAGGCTATACTATAATATTAAAATAAAAAACTACGTGATGTAAGACATTTCTTGTAATGAGATCAATGTGAAAAATGCATATTTTATGACTGGCTTTTCACAAATATTAAAATGAGTACTCTATGTGTAATGTTAGAAAGTTATGCTGCGTGAAAAATGTGTATTATAGGATTGGCTCTTTGCAAATATTAATATTATATGCATTATGACAGAAAGTGATGCTGTATTAATTTTCTTAAGTAGTGTGTTAAGAGTTTTTAGGCTATATCATAATATTAAAATAAAAAACTATGTGATGTAAGACATTTCTTGTAATGAGATCAATGTGAAAAATGCATATTTTATGACTGGCTTTTCACAAATATTAAAATGAATACTACACAAGTTATGTTATAAAGTTATGCTGTATTAATTTTCTTAAGTAGTGTGTTAAGAGTTTTTAGGCTATACTATAATATTAAAATAGAAACTATGTGATGTAAGACATTTCTTGTAATGAGATCAATGTGAAAAATGCATATTTTATGACTGGCTTTTCACAAATATTAAAATGAATACTCTATGTGTAATGTTAGAAAGTTATGATCTGTAAAAAATAGGTGTTATAGGATTGGCTCTTTGCAAATATTAATATTATATGCATTATGCTAGAAAGTTATGCTGTATTAATTTTCTTAAGTAGTGTGTTAAGAGTTTTTAGGCTATACTATAATATTAAAATACAAACTATGTGATGTAAGATACTTTTTGTAATAAGCTCAATGTGAAAAATGCATATTTTATGACTGGCTTTTCACAAATATTAAAATGAATACTATACATGTTATGTTATAAAGTTATGCTGAATTAATTTTCTTAAGTAGTGTGTTAAGAATTTTTAGGCTATACTATAATATTAAAATAGAAACTATGTGATGTAAGATACTTTTTCTAATGAGCTCAATGTGAAAAATGCATGTTTTATGACTGGCTCTTTGCAAATATTAAAATGAATACTCTATGTGTAATATTATAAAGTTATGCTGTGTGAAAAATTGGTGTTATAGGATTGGCTCTTTGCAAATATTAATATTATATGCATTATGCTAGAAAGTTACACTGTATTAATTTTCTTAAGTAGTGTTTTAAGAGTTTTTAGGCTATACTATAATATTAAAATAGAAACTATGTGATGTAAGATACTTTTTGTAATGAGCTCAATGTGAAAAATGCATATTTTATGACTGGCTCTTTGCAAATATTAAAATGAATACTCTATGTGTAATGTTATAAAGTTATGCTGTGTGAAAAATGGGTGTTATAGAATTGGCTCTTTGCAAATATTAATATTATATGCATTATGATAGAAAGTTATGCTGTATTAATTTTCTTAAGTAGTGTGCTAAGAGATTTTAGGTTATACTACAATATTAAAATAGAAACTATGTGATGTAAGATACTTTTTGTAATGAGCTCAATGTGAAAAATGCGTATTTTATGATTGGCTCTTTGCAAATATTAAAATGAATATTATATGTGTTGTGTTAGAAAGTGATGCTGTATTAATTTTCTTAAGTAGTGTGTGTTCTTTTCCAGACTTATTTTGCCCAGAAAATGTCTGTAACTCTTTGTTCTTATTGTCTCATATTGTCCTAATCCAAACCGTTCAATTTTTTATTACTCTAACTATATTACTATTTTTTATAACCATTTTATTACTATTAAACTTTTAAAACCCTGAAACAGATGATTTACATTTTTCACAAGGAAAAAGAGGGATCTCAGGGTGATGGGTTTCTCTTTGAGCCAGGTTTTATGAGTTTTAGAGAATTTCTCACACTTGAGACAGCTCAGCTACCCCAAATGGCTTAAAATTAGCAGGATGGCTTTTGAGGTAGTGTTGGAAACAGAAAAAAAGTTTAATAAAAGGCAAAATAAAGCTCTTACAGAGAAAAACTGAGCTAGAACATCCCATAAAAGGGATTATTTCTTTTGTTCTCTTCCTTTTCTAGTGAATTACCCAGGTGGGACCTCTTGTCCAATTGGACAGCCCCAGGTCTGAGGTGTCTTTGTACCAAATTGGGAAAGAAATTTCTGGGCTTTTTGCCTTTTTAAGCATTTAAATAATAATTTAGCCACTCCATCAACAGGGAGCACATGAGGGCAGTGCTGAGAATCCCCTTTTTCTGGGGAGCACTGAGCTTTGGAATAATTCTGGTGCCACAAGGACAGGGCAGGAGGGGAGATGGAGGAAATAACAGCACTTACCCCAAGGCCACTTTTGTGCCAGGACCAGGTGGTGACAGCAGGGAAAGAGGGATTCTTGCAGGTCAGCACCCCTGTGTCCCCCTCATTGCCATGCTCTGACTTCTTGTAGGCTGTCACCTGGGGAGGAACTAGGCAAAAATGAAAAAAAAACAATCCAAAATTAAAATTTGGACACCTCATTATAGAAATCACATATCTGTGCTTCCTGCAGCTCACCTCAACAGAATCAGCTACCCCAAAAACCTCAGTCAGGTTGTTCCTCTCAGTAGTTTGGCATTTTTTAAAGAGCATCAAGCTGCCTCAGGAATGGCTCAAACAGATTTGTGCAGCAGGTTTTATCCCTCTGTCCATTATTCCTGTGGGAACATGCCCACAGGAGGGTGGTTTAATGCCAGATCTCAGGGCTGGGAGCAGCTTTTTCAAGCTAAAAAGACACTTTCTGCTTTAAAATCACCTTTCAAGCAGAAATTCAGTTGTAAATATGTGTTCCAAATGCACCTTGTTGACCTTTCCAAGGCTTGTGAATAGATGGTGCTGTCAGTGAGATATATTTTAATTATATAGCTAGAAAAATCTACCAGGACAGGGGATCTTGTCCATTATGGAGCAGCATGATGCAAAATCTTTCCAGGGAATTTTTGACTATGTTAGAAATGGGAATTTCAGTATAAAAGCAATGCATCTGTCAATTTGTCCAATTTGTGGGAATTTGTTTGATTCTATCATGTGTGAAATAAATGAATATGCAACAAGCTATTGCTTTTTAAAGTGTTGTTTAAAACACTTTTTAATTGGTGTTTTGTGGAGGCCTGGTTGCAAATAACTTGTACAGTGATTAGTTCTGAAATATAAGCTTTTTATTTAGTCAACAACCTCCAGCAAAGTGTTCAGGAGGTCACAGCTTCCCCTCAGACCCCAGGAGCATGGCAATGAAAATGAAATTACCAGAAATATTCACTTGTCCTCTGATCTGTGGGTTGGCTTCAAAGATGCACTCGTAGATGCCAGAGTGCTCCTCCACAGTCCCCTCAATTCTGCCAAAAACAGGACTCAGGTAAGCACAACTTCACAGCAAAATTTAATTTATCCAGAGATTCTGACCCTCCACACTCAGGGAATCACACACCCAACAGCATCAGCAGCCTCCTCCATAGGAAATTTCTGTCACTGTAGGACACAAACGAACATGAGCACACACTGCTGCTCTCAAGGTGAAGAAAATTGAAGTTTATTTTCTGATTTTAATATTTATAGTTTTGTAAAAGTGACAGTGGATTGGAGGGTGACAGTGCCACCTCTCCAATGACACTGGACAAACCAACAGTCCATCAAATTTCTTCTCCTCCACAAAAGAATGCAAAACAATGAGTTATTTACTCATTGTGTAAAGTGTGTGAGAAACTTCGCTACAAAAATTTAAACATCAGAAGGCTTAGAAAAATCTTAAAAAAACCCAGAAAACAAATTTCCCCCATTCCAGCAAAATATTTATGTTGCACTGTGTACCTACAGCAAGCCAAGCCTCCCCACACACTGAGGGTGGCAGAAGAGGGTTTCATGTGCACCATGTCTGACAAGTTTTGATCACTGTTCCCCTTCACTGAAACACATGGCAAAGATCACCCAGGCCCTGCTGCTTTGGATTGATCCTCTCACAGAGAAAAAAAAAAACTCTCACATTCTCCTTCCTGTAAAGCTGCTGCAATGAGATTTAGTGGATTATGCAGCCCTGCAACAAACATCCCATTCTGCTGCTCAGTAATACCCACTCGAGGGAAGGGGCCCACACTTTGTCCCATGGCTGCACTGGGACAAGGAGCTGTTTGTTAATTCTGCCCTGCACGGCTCTTCCCACTTCCAAAAACCACTCAGCTGAGGAATTGAGGTCACACGAGGGAGGCTGGGTTATAAATACTTTAATCCTTGTTCAGCTCCCTGTTGCTATGGGGAGACAGGCACGTCTGCAGTGCCACACAAAGGGACATGATGCCTGCACAGCTGCTGGGTCACTGCCAGCCAGGCCTGAGTGTAATCAGAAAGGAAAGCTCACTGCACTGCCACAATAAGGCTGCTATTCCTGCACCCAGCTCCTTCTGGGACTCTGGGAAGGGAAGTTCCAACATGTGTCACCCTGATTTTATTAAGATTTTCCTAAGCCTTCTGATGTTTACATTCCTGTAACAAACTTTCTGTAAGTAACTTATTGCTTTGCATTGTCTATAGAGGAAGAGAAATTTGATGGGCTGTTTGTTTGTCCAGTGTCATTGGAGAGGTGGCACTTTCACCCTTACTTATAGAAATCTATAAATGTTAAAGTCAGAAAACAAACTTCCCTTTTTTCACCTTGAAAACAGCAGTGTGTGCTGTTTTGTGTCCTATAGTGACAAACGTGCACTGGAGCCTCTTGCTGGTGGCCTGCCCAGAGCAGGGTTCTTTCAAAGCTCTGGAACACTGAAGAGCCAGAATCCAGCTGAACATCTGCTTAAAATCAGGAAATCTCTTTCTAAGAGGATATTTGTGGCACAAAACTGCCCCTTTCTCCTCCTTTTCGCTGCCCATAAAGGAGAGTGCTGGGCCTCACCAAACTGTTAGCTCCACCCCTGCAGGAACTCAGCCCTGGCTCCAGCTGACAGCAAACACCAGCTGCTTTCTGGGATAAAAAACCTGAGTTTTTTTCTGTGCCCAGGTTCTGACCTTGCCCTGACACTCACGTGTAGCTGGTAGAAGCACCAGAGCTGCTGTCCTCCTGCAGGGTCTTCTCCTTGTGAATCCACTTGTGGCCAGTGATGGCGAGTTGTGGTGCAGATATGCTACAGCTCAGGGTCACCTTGTCAGTACCCACAGTGACATTAGTAGCAATTTCTGGACCTGCATTGATAAAAAAAATCAGATTTAAGTTAACCCAGGGTACGGCAGAGCTGACGTGGTGCCCGAGAACCTGCAATGCAAACCCCACAGAGCTCCTTGTCTCTATTCCAAGCTCCCACTTACCTTCACACAGCTCCCTACCAGACCTGGCCAGCACCAGGGTGTCCCCAAGGGCAGGTGAGCAGCCCTGGGATGGCCCTGCAGCTGCTCCCCACCAGGAGCAGGCTGGCTGCTGTGTCCTGCATCACTGGAACCTCCACGTCCCTGCCACGGCTGCAGCCCCAGTGCTCAATAAGCAATGGAAAAGGTCACTCTGAAGGGCAGAGCAGGGCTCTGCTGCTGCTGGGAGCCACCACAGAGCTCGTGTGTCAACACCTCCCAGCACCTGAGCAGCTCCAGACACCTGCAGGGAGCACAGAGGGCAGGCAGGACCCTCTGTGGTGAGACAGGATCAGGTGGCAGCCCCAAAGGGTTTGGTGAGAATGGCTCCAGGGAGAGCACAGAGCTGTGGCTCCCAGAGGTCCTGGGCCTCCTCCATGTGCCAGGCAGCAGTCAATTATGCAAGCTAAGATGACTCAGGCATTTCTACTCGTAGGAGGCTGTCCGAGAAGGCAGCTGCCATCAGCAGCACCACTGCACAGCCCCAGTGCCACTACAGCCCCTACCCTCCCACCAGGACTGACAGGCACTTTGCATCTCCTCCTGTCCAAATTCCATGGGAAGAAGGGCTCTGCTGGAGCTCTGCACTCCATTCCTGCTGAAAAGGCAGCTCTCCTAACTCCAGCACTCACAGGGAGACCTCAGCTGGATTTTATCCCTTCCCCATTTCTAGCTCTGGAAGCAGCCTGGGTGCTGCAACACTCTGTGAGTGGGAACCTGTCACAGAATCTTTTCTGAAAAATCCTTTCCTTAGGATTTTTCCTCCTGAGAAGCTGAGAGACCTCAGGAACAAAATGTAAACAATGGTTATCTGCTGCTGTGGAATGCAACAGGTGGATCTGGGATTGGCCCATGTTGGTTGTTTCTAATTAATGGCCAATCACAGTCAGCTGGCTCAGAGAGCTGAGCCACAAACCTTTGTTATCATTCCTTCTTTTTCTATTCTTAGTTAGCCTTCAGATGAAATCCTTTCTTCTATTCTTTTAGTATAGTTTTAATGTAATATATATCATAAAATAGTAAATCAAGCCTTCTGAAACATGGAGTGAGATCCTCGTTTCTTCCCTCATCCTCAGACCCCTGTGAACACCATCACAGGAACCCGGCCACATCCACAGGACAAGCAACACCACCAACACTCAGGTGTCACACAGACACAGCCATTTCAAAAACGGTTGCATCTCAGACCTCAAAGCAAGATTTGATTTTTTGTTTTTCCCCCACCAAGAGTCTGGGTTCACCAGCACGGAAGCGAGCTGAAAGCAGGGCTGCTGCAAGGAGAAGGAGCTGGATGAGCTGCAAGGAAGGGCTGCTGGTCAGTGGTGGTTGGGGAAGAGTCGACCACAGAATGAAGGTTTAATTCTGCAGCCAGGCGCTCAGGGAAGCAGCAACTTCCAGGTTCTTTGGCTCCGGAAAAGGCGCGGGATGGCCGGAGGGCGAATTTTTTGATCGGGGAGAAGCCACAACCCTTTTTGAGCAGCGGGTCAAGTCACAGGTACTGGTGGTGGTTTGGGGGTAGACATCAACACAGGGTGGGAGCCTCTGACTTCTACAGCTGGGGTGGGAGGGTGGGGAGAGCTTTCAGGACACGGGTGCGGGGGTGAGCACGGCGGGAGACTCGAGACACCGGTGTCCGAGCAAAGTGCCAAGGCCTCGGCGTGTGGCCACTCACGTTCGATGACAAAAACGTTCGCCTGGGAACGGATCCACTTGACTTTGGGGCTCTTCGACAAGTGGTTGCGGTCGGGGTCGTTGCTGGCCCTGCACTCGTACATGCCCGAGTCGTCGGCCGTGAGGTTGGCGATGGAGATGGTGCTGGTGGAGTGCAGGTTGTAGGTGGCGTTGATTTTGACACGGTCCTGCCGTGCGCCATCCCAGAGCTGGGCATGGGTCTCATTGGGGTCGTTGCCCTCAAACCACCACTGGATCTCGGGGATGGGATTGCCAATCGCCTCGCAGTACAGCTCCACGCTGTCCTGAGCCAGTCTCTTTTGAGACAGCGGTGACTTTATAAAACCAGCTATGAGTTGGAGAGGTATTAGTGCAAAGTGTTAGTGCAAAGCAAGAACCAGCAAAAACAACCCTCGGTGGCTGAGGAGAGGCTGCAGGCTGTCTGCACGTCAGTGTGCTCTTCCCTCCCTCCCCTCCACACTCTGAGCTCTGCCTGGCTTGCATTCTGCATCTCCGCTGCAAAACCAGCACTCAGTGCGTGCCACTATCCAAACTGCATCTCCCACCTGCTCTGAGGGACAGCCCAAGGCCCCTAAACACAATAAAAACACTCAATTTGTGTTTCAGGAGTTATTCAACCCCCACATTCCCCAGCCTGTGCTGTGCAAGGTGCTGCACAGGTCACATCACCGTGGAAGGCTGGGGACAGCAAGGCAGCAGGACCCTGAGCCTCCTCAGAGCCAGTTTAATTAAGACAACAGCAATGAGAAAAGAGCTTCAGTGAGCCCCTGTGGCCTCAGGAGGAACGTGTCTGTTCCCCCTCAGTGCACAGCCCCGGGCTGCCTGACTGTAATTTGGAGCTGGCCGGGGTCCAGGCCCCCCCTTGCTGAGCCATGGCACAGCCACACGTACCAGCCACAGCCACAGGGACCAGCCCACACCCTCCTTCCATCCCTCACAGCCCCCCAAAGTGCCCAGCAGGAGCCCCTGAGCACAACCCCGAGGTCAGAACTTTTTTGGGGAGATGCGAAAAATTCCTGCAGACCGCAAGACGTCACGAGGCAGGTGAGGAAACGTGTAAATTTGTTGTCATACAAACAGAGAAATCTGATTTTTCATCTCAGGCGAGACCAGCCTGCAGAGCTGAACGGGCAACCAACAGCCCAGAGGCACAGGCAGCAGCTGCAGGCTGGAATTTGGGTATTTTTCACTCTGCCCTCGAAGCCAGAGTGCTGGAATCAGCCAGTCCAAAGGTCGGTCCCTATTGGAATTAAATACCTGCAGTGCAGCTGCCAAACAACCTCGAGCTCCAGGGCAGCAGCCCCAGCCCCAGGAGCCCTTCCCAGGGTGGGCAGGAAGGGAGGCTCAGCAGCTCCACTTGGGGAAAATCCATCAGGCACAAGCAGAGCTCACTACGTGACCCAGCCCCAGCCAGATTTCAGATGGAGTCGAGATTGAGACACATCCTTCCTGTACTAACAGGCACCCCAAGAACCTCCCAGGAATTAATTCACTCAGTTAAAAGCACTTTGTGATTGCACAAAACCCTCCACGGATGCACCATGATGTAGAGGCACAGAGGAACTGGGCACAGGAGAAGTTTTTTGCGGGTTTTGAAAGCCTGGAGATGTTTTAACAGGAAATCCTAAGAGGAAGAAATCAGTGTCACAAACCCAAGTTTGCTCAAACTCAATAAAGGCACAAGTTAGCCCATAAGCTAAGCTTGACTCCTAAAGAAATTAATTCCATATTTTTAAAGGAAAAAGTAGCTTTTCTTACTAAAGCTATGAAAGTTTTGAAGAACAAGCATGGCTGAAAGAGAAAGGATCCCTCATTGTGGGGTGACCAAGGCACTCCTAGGAGAAGGCAAACACTAATTTATCCAAGCAGGAGGTTCAGGGATGTTATAGTATGGGGCTATCAGATGGGTTCCACTCCCAGAACCACTGCCCTGCATGTCAGAGGAGTTTTTTCCACACCACAGGGAAGGCAGACACCAATTTTAATTGAACAGGAGGTTCAGGGGCACCCACAGATGTTATGGGATGGGGCCATCAGCTGGGTTCCACTCCCAGAACCACGCCAGAAGGGTTTTTTTCCACACCACAGCCCTGTGATCAAACACTCCCAAGGCTGCCAACAAGCCCTGGAAGTGCCCACAGCACTTTGTGTGAGCCCCGTCTGCTCCGAGCACAGCCCGAATTAAAGCAGGAGCTGGTAAAGATCAAGGGGTTTTACAGCTACAAGGTGATTACTGTACGCTGACAAAATAAGCTCTGCAAGGTTATTTGCTCTGAGTTAGAGGGTGCCTCGTGCAGTTCAAACAGGTTAAAAGGCTCCAGCAAGCAGCAGCAAGCAGCACTCGCATTCCCATGGGATTAATGCTCTCCCTGGGCTCTCTGGGCTGGGGAGCACAAGAGAGGAGAATGACCAGCACAAAACCACTGGGATCGACCAGGGCTGCTGCCACATTTTCCAGAGGGTGGGAGGCTGCAAGTGGGGCAGTTCAAACAGGTTAAAAGGCTCCAGCAAGCAGCAGCACTCACATTCCCATGGGATTAATGCCCTCCCTGGGCTCTCTGGGCTGGGGAGCACAAGAGAGAGGAGAATGACCAGCACAAAACCACTGGGATCGACCAGGGCTGCTGCCACATTTTCCAGAGGGTGGGAGGCTGCAAGTGGGGCAGTTCAAACAGGTTAAAAGACTCCCACAAGCACCACTCACACTCCCATGGGATTAATGTCTGTCCTGAGCAGGAAATCCCATCCGTGGGCTGGGGAAAATGCCTGTGGAGCTCAAAGCACAGGAGAATGACCAGCACAAAACCACTGGGATCGATCAGGGCTGCTGCCACGTTTCCCAGAGGGTGAGAGGCTGCAAGAGGGGCTCAGCTCCCAAAGCCCAGACCCTCCCCACAAGGCTGAGCCCGGATGCCTCCCCGGGCACAGCGCGGTATCCGAGCCAGCAGGACAGCAGGGGAGGCAGAGAGAGAGAGCAGATAACATTCTCCAGAGTCACCTTCAAACTAAAAACAACCTCTCCCCCCGCAGAGGGAGGAGTCCCCAGGGTGTTCATAGCAGTGGGACGTGCTCAGGGTGGCAGAGCCTGGCCAGAGCCCTGCTGGGTCCACGTTCCTGCCTGGTCTCAGCTTTGTTTCTCAGTTTGGGAAGGGGATCATTGAGGATCTAACCCTTTTTTTTTTGCCATTTAAAATAGCTATAAAAGCTGCCCTTAAGCTTTGCACAGCCAGGTCAAAGTCAGGGTCCCTCCCCCTGAGGGCACAGAGTCCAGGCACACACTGACCCATGGTCCGTGGGGCGAGCTGCTACCCAGTCTGCTCCATAAAGCCAAGCCTAAACATTGCTCAGAGGCAAAACCCCACTCTCCAGCCCCCAATCTGCTCCATAAAGCCAAGCCTAAACACTGCTCAGAGGGCAAACCCCACTCTCCAGCCCCCTAATCTCCATAAAGCCAAACCTAAACCTGCCCAGATGCCAAACCCCACTCTCCAGCCCCCTAATCTCCATAAAGCCAAGCCTAGACACTGATGAGAGGCCAAACCCCACTCTGCTCCCTGGAGGCACCAGCACAGCTCCACACCAAGTCCAGGCATGGCCAGGCAGGACATGGGCATTACACAACTGATGGGCCAGCTCGGTTTTCCCAGGGTTTTTCCCACTCAGGGCAGGAATTGCCTCCTCCCCATCCCACTGGTGCCAGTCCCAGGCTGGAGAAACCCTCAGGAACCCCTCGGAGGCACAAAAGGAGCGGGATGTGGCCAAGCTGGGCAGCTCCAGGTGATAAGTGTGAGGTTTAGAAGGAGGCTCTGCCCTGAAGAATTAAAACGCAATTCTGTAAAAAGAAACTATTAGAGCACACACTTTCCATGATCCACCCACTCCTTCAGTATCAAGGTTCGGTTCTACTGTGCTGAATTAAGCGCTAATAGGCTACAAATTGTTTAAGAATTCAAAACGCCGAGCAGCCAGGACCCAACCGAACCTCTTCCATCCGCACCTGGGGCACGGGGAGAGCCCGGCCGGGTTCGCCGTGAGCTGCTCCTAAAAATGCGGGGGTGAAAGGGGGAGCCCAGCCCCGGGCAGAGCTCTCAGTGCCCACCGGGGAATGCCGAGTCCCAGCCCCGGGCAGAGCTTTCGGTGCCCACCGGGGGATGCGGAGCCCCAACCCCGGGCAGAGCTTTCGGTGCCCACCGGGGGATGCGGAGCCTCAATCCCGGGCAGAGCTTTCGGCGCCCACCGGGAGCTGCGGAGCCGCCGCCCCGCACCGGACCCGCCCCGCGGATTATCCCGAACATCTTTAAGGTTTTTTAAAGCCCGGGAGGGACTCGTTGCTGCTCCTCAGCCGCGGAAACCGGAGAAGCGGCTGCGGGGAATAAACTCCTGGGTGTTCCTAAGGAGAAAACAACCCAGCGCGGTCCCAGTAGCCGCTCCGGTTTAAGAGATCACCGGGCACGCGGCGCATCCTCCGCTCCATCTCCGGGACTGCCCGACGGCTGCGCCGAGCCCAGCCCGGCCCGGCCATTCCCGGATAACCCCAGGGCGCCTCCGTTCCCCCGGCCCCGCCCGCCGCGGACGTGCCCCGCCGCAGGCGCCCGCGCCGCCGCTCCTCCCCCCACGCCCGCCGCTCCCGGAGCCGGCCCGGAGCCCACCCGCGGGGCCGCGATCCCGCCAAAGCCCCTCGGAGCCCCCGCGGGACTCTCCTCGGTCCAACCCCCCCCCGGAGCCCCCCGCCACCCCGGTCCGCCCGAATGGATCCCCCCCCAGCCCGGAGCCAGCCCGGCTCGCCCCGGTCCGGTCCGTACTTGTCCCCGCGGCGCCGGCGGCCATCGAGCACAAGACGAGCAGCGCCAGGACCGCGCGCGTTCCCGCCGCGCCCGCCGCCATCTCCGCACGCGCCCCCCGCCGCGCCGCGCGCGCGCTATAACCGCGACCGGGGGCACCGAGAGGAGGCGGAGCCACATAGAGCACCGCCCCCTCGCCCCCTCCGCTCAGCCAATCGCACGGCGCTGCGCCGCTAAGACCCCGCCTATTCGGCGCGGCGCGGCCAATCAGAGAGGAGATCGCACCAAGCGCCTTCTCCTCTCTGCTGGCCCCGCGGGCAGAGCCGGTTCGGGCCGGTCCCGCCCGGACACGCCCACTTACCGGGTCAGCCAATGGGAACGCGCGTTGTGGGCGGGGCTGAGGGTCCCGGGGGTGCCCCCAGTGCAGCCGCTGCCCCGGGCGGGTCCGGGAGCGCGGAGGGACGAACGAGGGGGAGGCGAGCAGGTCCGCACGTGTCCGTGCCTGCCGAGCCGGGGCACGCACGCACCGGGGGGAGCACCAGGGCGCGCACGCCCGCCAGGCCATGTGGCTCGGCGTGGGCAGAGTCACGGGGGAACCAGCGGGGGCTCGGGCAGGCGGGTGCCCGGTGTGAAAAATACATGTATTTTATGATTGGCTTTTCGCAAATATTAAAATGAATATTATGTGTTCTGTTAGAAAGTGATGCTGTATTAAGTAGTGTGGTAAATATAGTTTTGGGTTATAACAAAATGTTAAATTAGAAACGATGCTATGTAAGATGCTTTCCTTTAAAAAAAGACACAGTGAGATAGCAGCCACAGGACACCTAAATCTTTCAGAGAAAGAGAATTTATTACTCCATTATCAGAAGAAACGAATTTCTTCCCACCTCGAAGATGTTGTTAGGATTCAGAGGACGAAGTTGACGATGACCAGAAAGAATCCTGTGTTTGAATGGAATTTATGCATCATGTATGAGATGTATGAATATGCAACAGGCTGTTGTTTTTAAGGGTTAATTTTTTGTTAACTGTGTCCTTTTTCGGCCTTGTGCTGCCCAGAAAAAGGCACCCGGACTGTCCGTAACTCTTTGTCTCTATTGTCTCATATTGTCCTAATTTAAATTGTCCAAATTATTATTACTCTAATTGTTTTACTATTTTTATAACCATTTTATTACTATTAAACTTTTACAATTTTAAAAACAAGTGGTTGGGCGTTTTTCACGCCGGGCAGGTCCCGGAGGTTCCCGGCGGTTCCCGGGGGCACAGCGGGATGCGTGGGAAGGGAACCGGGCAGCGCTTCCTCAGCGCGGGGAGTCCGGCACAGACAATGGGACAATGGCTCCTGCGGGGACACCGCTGCCAGGACAGAGCAGCTCGACCTGGCCCTGTCCCAAAGCCCCCTCCGGCCCTCGGGACAGCCCCGCTGCCCCCCGAGCTGCCGGGAACGTGCTCGGCCAGAGCCCCAGAAGTGCTCAGATTTATTTGTCCTGTGGCTGCTATCTCACTGAGTCCTTTCCTTAAAAAAAAAGTATCTTATATAGCATCGTTTCTATTTAACATTTTATTATAACCCAAAACTATATTAACCACACTAATTAAGAGAATTAATACAGCATTACTTTCTAACACAACACGTACAATATTCGTTTCAATATTTGCAAAAAGCCAATCATAAAATATGCATTTTCCACAGTTGCAGAGCACTGGGATAAATCAGGCTTCTCCGAGGGGCTGGGCAGGCCAAAACCAACAGGGCAGCTGGGCAAAGAGGCCTCTGCAGGACAGCAGGTTTGTCTCCAGCTCTTCTCCATCCTACGAGTGAATTCTTGTCTGAGTCAACTGTGGGGTTCTGGGCAGGAGGGCAGGAAAAGCCAAAACAATGGGGCCACAGGCACCAGCCCCTCCACAGGGATCTGCCAGCTCCTTCCTCCCATTTCTTCCCCATCCTGCCCATCCTCATCCACTGGCTGGGCTCCCCCTGCACTGGGGGGATTTGCAGAAATTCGGGGGGTATGGTACCCATGGCACCCATGATCTGGGTAGGGAACTGACCACCACAAAGAGCCAGCAAAGGGCACAGCCATGCAGATTTGGGGTGCACGCAGCAGCCCCCCAGGAAAGGAAGGAGAGGCTGGCTGTGAGCAAGCAGCCAGGGCTGCTGCTGCTCCGTGCTGGGTGACCTTGGAAGCCGTTTGCCAGGCCTGAATAAAGCGACAATAATCCTATTCACCTTTTAGCCTCATTTCCTAAGGCAATAAAGCACATGCCCTCGCCGCGTGCAGTCGCAGGTGTCACTCAAGCCCTGATCCCATTTGCACGACTCCAGCCCAGGGAAGTTTTGCTCATTACCCCTCTGATGAGCTTTGTGCAGCAGGGACAGGAGCTCCAGGCAGGCTCTCTGCCAGGGCCTGGCACTGCCCTGGCTCTGAGGCTGCTCACCCCAGCCCCGGGCTGGGAGCTCAGCACAGTCTGGGGAGCTCCCCGCAGCCTCCTGAGCTCACATGTCCCAGCCAGTTCCAGTCTGTGGGCTCAGGGCACACCCAAATGGGATCAGAGCAGCCCTGGGCACCCGTGGGGCACCCTCAGCTACCACTGAACACAGCCAGGCACTGCCCAGGCAGGTCTGCTGCCTGCAGAGCAGGGAGAAGGCAAACACCTTCTGCAGGGTTTGGCCTAGGCAGACACTGAGTGCTGGCTGCAGCTCCAGGGCAGAGGCACTGAATGTTGCCCAGGAAGGGCAGAGATGTTCAGGCAACCCTGCCCAGACCCTCCTGCCCACTCTGCAAGGTGGAAAGAGGGTTACTGTGAGCCCCACAGCTGCCCCAGGAGAGCAGCCAGCCCATTCACCCACTGCTCCATGCCAGTCCATGTCTGACACAAATCCCTTGTAGCCTGGGCAGAACCTTACTCACACATCACAATCTTTCCCTGGAAGAACTTTATTAAATAGTGTCCAAAAAAAAAAAGAAAAAAACAGAAGCAGAAATACTCAGCAGGACCCCATCCCTCTCAGCAAGTTAAAAACCACAAACAGATCATCCCCACATGGTCAGTGCTGCTGGCTGCTGGGCAAATCCTCCCTGGTGCCCCTCTCCCTGTGAACACAGCTCCAGCATCATGGGCAGGGAAGGCAAAAGGGTCCTGTGAAACAGCCCAGATGGCTGCAGGGTGAACCTAAAAGGTTTTGAAAGCCAAGACAGCACTCACATGTTGTTCCCCCACCAAGCAACCACTCACCACCCCCACAAGCGCCCCAAACTGCTCCTACCCCGTGGGGTGAAGAGAAGCTGAACATACCAAAATGAGAGGCAGCCAACACCAGGCCTGGTTGTCACTCCTCAGCCAGGCAGAGCCACCAGCACCTCAATTTTTGTGGCTTTGTGAACACCCCAACACAGCTTCCCCCTCTCCACCAGCCCCCAGGAATCTTATAAATAGGGGGCTTATCTTTTCCTACAAAGACAGTGATGGGATTTCCTTTGCAACAGCAGAACAGTCTCCCTGCGAGGTAGAGAGTTAATTTCAGGGCTGACAGATCCTAAATTCAAACCAGTTTGTTCTAGTTGAGGTAAAATTCAGTAGTTTATAGTGAGTTTTGCAATGCCAGAGGCCCATCAAGATTCCTCATTGCCGGAGTCATCCTCATCACCGTAACAGCTCTCTGCTTCCTCCTCCAGCTCATCATCCTCATAATAGTCATCATAAAAGAGGTCTGAGCCCTCATCTGGGGCTGGAGTCTTGGTCTTCACACAGTACTCAGCCAGCGTGGTGGGGACCTTCACTCCATCCCGCTCAGCATCCACCTTGGTGCCCAGCACCTGCTTCCTGCAGGGTGAGAAACGGGAGGTGAGAACAGAGCTGTGCACCACAGCCCTCCAGAGCCCACGTCCCACAGAATCCCAGTGCTGGGGAAGATGAAACAGGAAAGCCTTATCAATATGATTGTCTGGCAAAATGTTTTTGAGAATATGGAAACTATAAGCGAGGTTGAAATGAAAGCAAGTTTTGAGATCCCTTAGTTACTGAACAACTGGAAAACAACAGTGTGGCTGGACTGAAGGTAATCCCCTTTGATGGAACAACACCCTCTGCTTGCAGACAGGCCCAAGGGTCAGAGCAGACCCTGCCAGCTTGGCAGAAGGGGCCCAAAGAGGAGTTTTTAGGGTTTAAAATGTAGCACAGTATGGTAATGTAGAGATTCTTATAGGCTGTATGGAAATGCTATAGGATTTGTATATTGTACTAGATTGGTTAGTGAGAATCAGAATATTCAGCACAGAAGAAGATTTATTGTATTGGAACGGGAACCTCATTCTCTTACCCTTTTTACTCCTCTTACGCCTTTTACGCTCTTACCGCTTTTACTCTCTTATGCTTTTGCTCTCTCATCCTCTCTCCCCCTCTCTTCTCTCGAGCCTGCTCTGAGCTGTGCCTGGCAGCTCCCAGCAGGGCCCTGCACCCAGGCCCTTTGCAATAAACCCCAAATTCCTGACCTGGCTGCAGAGATCTCTCATCTCCATCCGTCCTGACCCTCGTCAATCCCACACCCCAGCACAGCCAGGGCTGCCAGGCCCGGGCTCAGCACACACCTGATGATGTCTGTGTACTCCCGGTCCTTCCCTTTGCTCTCCTTCCACTTGCGGTACATCACCGAGGCGTCCACGTTGGCTGGGGAAAACGTGTTGGGCTCATTCAGCAGTGAGATCACACTCAGCAGAATGGTTCTGGTGTGGATAAACATGAGCAGGTCAGAGCTGAGGTGGCCCAGCAGCACCCCAACAGTGCCAGCAGCACAAAACCTTGTGCTGTCCACAGCAAGAGGGGTCCCAGCGAAGGGGAGCAGGCCGGGCAGGGGACAGCAGCACATGGGGTGTTGGGCTTATACACTGTCAGAACTCAGCACATCCCTCTGGGTGTCCAGAGTTGCCAAGAACCCTGCTGGGGGGCTCAGAGACCCTGGCACACAGCCCAGAACACCTGGGGATTTTATTATGACCCCTGGAGCGAGTTGCCAACTTTGTATGAGGACATGAAAGTCACAGAGGTTTGAATGGTGTAATAACAAAATGATCACAGGGTGAAAATGTAGATTTTAGGATTTTGGGTATGGGGGTTATAGGGACAAGATGAAAGAATCTGGGGGTGTCTAGCCTTTCTTCTTCATGTTCTCCATTTTCTGCTGTGATATTGGCACTTTGGGATTGGTTTAGAGTAGAAGTGCACTGTCTAACACAGGTGATAGGTATTGGGAAGTAATTGTAAATATGTTATACGTAGTTTGTAGTATAAAAGGACAACACAGAGAGTGCCTGTGGCTGCCCTGCTTAGCAGACCTTGGCTGGGCAGAAAGAAAATTTTATAGATAAGAATTAATAAACAACCTCAAGACTGAAAAGTGAAGAGTCCAGACTCATTTTTCAGTTGCAGAGCCGAAGCAGAGACATCCTGCACATCCCGGGGAAGCAATTATCAACACAACCCAAGAAGACACAAGCTCTGGCTGTTCTTCAGCCAATCCAACAGCCTGAGAGCCTTCACCAGGCCCCTGGCACCTTCTGTCCCCACCCTCCCACCCTGCCATCCCTCACCGCACGTTCTGGGTGGGGTTCCAGCGCTCCGAGGGCAGCTCCCCGCTCTGGGGGTCATCCACGGGCGGGTGCAGGATGGAGATGCAGACATCACCTGTCTGAAAGCACAAGAGAAACAGGATCCTCAGGAGCTGCTGCCCCAAGGATCTCCTCACTCGCTCTTCCCTTTGGCTGAAGCCAGGTGAGGTGACTGTCACAGACATCTTTTTATGGAAAATCCTTTCCTTAGGATTTTTTCCTCCTGAGAAGCTGAGAGGCCTCAGGAACAAAATGTAAACAATGATTATCTGCTGCTGTGGAATGCAACAGGTGGATCTGTGACTGGTCTCATGTGGTTGTTTGTAATTAATGGCCAATCACAGTCCAGCTGTCTGGACTGTCTCTGTCAGTCACAAGCCTTTGTTATCATTCTTTTTCTATCCTTAGCTAGCCTTCTGATGAAATCCTTTCTTCTATTCTTTTAGTACAGTTTTAATATAATATATATCATAAAACAGTAAATCAAACCTTCTGAAACATGGAGTCAACATTCTCATCTCTTCCCTCATCCTCAGACCCCTGCAATCACCATCAGTCACCTGCAAACACAGGTGACCCCAGCTGTCCCTTCAGTCCCATAGAAGGACACAAAAGTGGACAAGCACCCCATGACTGCCAGCTCTGTCCAGCTCAGGCTGCCCCATGCCCAGCAGGCTGTGCCCCTGGCATGGGCCCCAGGGCCAGGCACATTGCTCACCCTGCAGCCACTCCTGGCACAGGCACAATGTCCCCAAGCGTGGGAGCCATCAGGCCTGCAAAGCCTGGCTGTCCTGGAAGCTGCTCTGGGACAGCAAAGGGCTGTCGTGAGCTCATTAGTGCTGGTCCCTGTGCCAGGCACTGAGTGTCCAGTGCCAAAGGCTGGCATTTGCACCCAGTGCCATCACAACAGAGGCACACGTGTCCACTGGCTGTCCAAGAGCCTCCTTGCTGTCCCAGGGGACCTACCTCGTAGATATTGGGGTGCCACATTTTGGTTAAGAACCTGAAGGCAGGAGGAGAGTAGGGGTAGTCGATGGGGAAGCGGAGACGAGCCTGTGAGGGAACAATAAGGAGGTGTGAAAACTTGTGAGAAGGAAGGGATGGAAATCACAGAGGGAGCAATAAGGAGATGTGAAAACTTGTGAGAAGGAAGGGATGGAAATCACAGAGGGAACAATAAGGAGATGTGAAAACTTGTGAGAAGGAAGGGATGGAAATCACAGAGGGAGCAATAAGGAGATGTGAAAACTTGTGAGAAGGAAGGGATGGAAATCACAGAGGGAACAATAAGAAGATGTGAACACCAGCTTGTGAGAAATCAGGGATGGAAATCACAGAGCCTCTGACAGCTTTGGGGAAAAGGAAGCTCTGCCAAGCCCAGCTGGGCACTGCTGGGACAGAGCCTCTGCACCAGGCAGCTCTGTGGGCAGGACATAGGGACATGAGGGAGCCTCTCACCACACAGAGTGTTGAGCAAAGGGGCTGTGACCAACAGCAGATCCTTGCCCCCATCCTCCCCACACCCCCCTGTCCAGCAGGGCCCTCTGGTGCTAACCCAGTGCTCTCCAGTGCAGAGGAACCAGGGGGAGCTCATGGTGTTGGCACCCAGCACAAACCCCACAGCAGCACATGGAGCCAGGCAGAGAGGCTGGGTCACCCCCAGACCGTGGCTGTGCCACTGCAGGAGAGGCTGTTTACTCTTCAGAGCTCACAGGAAGGAAGCATCAGGTGTTTGGTGCTCTGATGAACACACCAAATCTAAAAATAGCCTGTCACTGCTGAGAAGAGACCCAGTCCAAACTGGCCGCAAAGCGCAGCTTGGGGGCTAAAAATAAAATCACATGAAGCTCAGGCTGCAGCCCAGGGCTCCAGCAGGGACACTCAGCCACCACCAGCTCCTCCCACAGCTGCCAAACCCACAGGGCTGAGATTGGGCAGAGAGGGGTTCCCTGTCCATCTCTGAGTGAAGCCTGAGGGGGCTCAGGGACCTACAGTGACATCCCACAGTCCTCAGAGCTGCTGCCCCAACCCACCAGCACCAGGAATCCAAAAAAGTGGGGGCAGCTTCTCCTTGTGTGAATGCATAATTTCCCAGTGACTGATTCACCTTTCAGCTGTTTCCAGGCCCTGGGAGCAAACTTCCAGATCAAGACTCAACACGACAACTCCCTGAATGCTTCTTGCTCCCTCAGTTCATGTAAAAGAAAATCCAGACACTGGATTCTCTTGTACATGAACTGAGAAAAATCCATGGCACAGGTCAGGGGGTGGGAAAAGGGAAAAGTGCAGTGGGGGCTGTGCTGTGTGTGTGGAGTGCAGGGCAGTGACACTGAGCCCCGTGCTGGGCTCTGGCCAAACAGCTGAACATGGCAGAATAATCCCCTTTGTTGTGTCAGAGGGGATCAGAACAAAACCAGCTGAATCAAAGCGATGCCAAAGGGGGCTTGGACAGCAACAACCCCACCCTGTGTGTACAAACAGGCTGGGGAATGCTCTGCCCCTCTGCTCTCCTCTTATGCACAGTCTCACCAGCACCCTCAGTGCTGAGTTTGGAAGCTCTCAAGCACACGACAGGAGAATGAGTGGCTGAAAGGGTGAGAGTTCAGAAGGTTTCATGCTAAAATGCTGTGGGGAAAAAATCCCTGCACTTCAGTGAAGAGATGAAACCTGGCTCTGAAGCGTCAGGAAAACAAACACAGCTAACCCTGGGTGAGTCACTCTGTGCATCCCCACCCTGACAGCAACAGGATGAAAACACAAGAGCTCCGTGGAGGAGGGAGGATGAGAAAGAGGAAGAAAACAGCTACTCCAGGTTGCACAATACCTGGGAAGAGCACACACACATCCTGCCGAGGGGGACTGCGCAGTCAGGCCAACAAACACCTTCTTCCACCCCAAATCTCAACCAAGCCACGACACTCACTCCCTAACCCAGCTCCCTGCTCCCACCCTGGGCTGTCTCTGCACTCAGGGGACTTTTATCTCTTCCCTGGTCTGGTGGCAATGCCTCTGATCCCCTCCAGCAGAGGGAACTTCAGCGACCTGGAGCCCACTGTCCACCCTCAGACCAGGGAGGGCAGAGGGGTGGCTGAAGCCCCCCATAAGGGGACCCTCTGTAGAAGGCACCATTTCCCAGGCAGGACCACCCCGAAGCCCCAGGGACCCCTAAGTGCCCAGTGAACGACCCAACTCCCCCTCAAGTCACCCCTGAGCCTGGGAGCAGCTCTGTCACGACCCCCACACCCACCCGGGACACCCACAGCCCCCTAACAGGGTCTCAACCCTTGCCAAAACTGAGAAACTCCTTCCCAAACACGCAGCACATCCCCCGACACCGCCTGCTCTGCCTTCCCCGCCGCTCACCTTGAAGTATCCGCCCTCGTAGTGCGTGTCCGGGGGTCCGAAGATGGCCACGTCCCAGGTGTACAGGTCCCCTTCGTCCACCAGCCCGACCCGGAACCCCTCCACGGGCTCCTCCTGCAGCCCCTTGAGCTCCAGCAGCAGCGCCTTCTGCGAGCTGGGCACGGCGGGCCGCGCCATGCCGGCCTACCGGGGCTCTCGGGGGGCGTTCGGCGGCACCGGGGCCACGCGGGGCACGGCGGGGGCTGGAGTCCCGGGAGGGGCGTGGCCAGCGAGGGAAACGCCCCTACGGGTGCAGATGACCAATGAGAGCGCGGGGTGGGGCAGGCGGTGGGCGGGGCAGCCCCGCCGATGCCCACGGTGGCGCTCCCGGTGGCACCGGCCCACCGAGCGAACCCTGCGATGTGGGGGCGGCTCCCCCGGTGGCACCGGCCCACCAAGCGAATCCAACGATGGGCGGGCAGCCCCGCCGGTGCTCCCGGTGGCACCGGCCCACCGAGCGAACCCAGCGATGGACAAACGCCCTGGGACTCTCCCGGTGGCACCGGCCCACCGAGCAAATCCAGCGATGGGCAGGGTGGCTCCTCTGGTGCTCCCGGTGGCACCGGCCCACCGAGCGAAGCCAGCGATGGGCGGGCGCCCCGGGGCTCCCCAGCACACAGAACCCCGTCCAGCGTGCAGGTGTCACCGCTGTGTGACAATTCACAGCAGTAGAATCTGCCCAGCTGAACGAACGACGCCTCTGGCATCCCCGGCTCGCAGCTCGCTTTGTGTCACATCCCGTCAGCTGTGCCTGCGTCAGGAGCCGCCAGCCGCAGCCTCACCCAGACCAGCCCCGCGTCCTGCCTGCAGGGAGCGGAACATCCGCCCCAACACAACATCCCGAGCCCGCGGGGATCCTCCCACCGGCTCTGCCACAGTCCTGCACCTGCTGCCGACACTAACCCCAGGGGTCTGGGTACTTCTGCTGCTCATTCTGGCACTTGGTGCTGCCAGGAGGCAAGAAAGTGGTCACTAAAAATAATAAAAAAGCTTTAATGTCTTACAGCAAACCAGGAATTGAACAGTATAAATAACGATCAGACAAGTTTAAATAAATAACCCCCAGCCTGACACACAGCTGGTCCTGGTGGGGGAAGGGGATGTGTCTCATCCAGAGCCTGTACTCCACATCCCAAACCACCTCAGCCCTCCCCAGCTGCCTCTGTGCAGCCACAGCCCAGCCCCACACTTTGTTCCTTCTGGGTCACTTCACTGCCCAAAGTAGCTCCACAGGTCACAGCCTCTATGTGAGTCCTGGATAATCCCTGAGAGGGATCTCCCAATGCAGCTGGGACACAGAGCTGCAGGGCACCATCAGAGCAGGGCGGGGAGTGTAGAAACTGGGAATCTCTTGCTGGGCACAGCAGAGCTCTCCAGCCAGCTCCCCGTGTTCACCGTCCAGCTCGGAGAGGAGCCGCAGCCAGCGCTGCTCCCACCCGCCATCACTCCACGGGCTTCACCTTGGCTATGAACAGCGCCGTGGCTTTCCTCAGGAACTCCTCCCTGCTCATGGAGGAGCCCAGCTTCCTCTCCTGCAGCGCCTGGTCCATGGCCAGTGCCAGCCTGTCGGGGCCCAGCCTGGAGCCCGCCTCCAGGTAGCGGCCGGGCCGCGGGCCGTGCTCGGTTCCCAGTGCGTCCTCCAGCGCCCGCAGCACCGCCTGGCACAGCCGGCTGTCCGCCGAGTCCCCGGCGCCCAGCACGGCGAACAGCGCGTCGGCTTTGGCCGCGAACTCCAGCAGCACGCAGCAGGTGAGGACGCCGTAGCGGAACACGTCGAACGGGACGGCCTCGTGGTCGCGGCAGCGGACGCGGCGCAGCAGCTCGGTCGCCGCCTCGGCCGGGGCCGCCCCGCGCTGGCAGATGCGCCTCAGCAGCTCGCTGTAGAGCCGCCCGTCCACGCCCGCCGCCCGCCGCCGCCCGCCGCAGCCCAGCACCTCGTAGGCCGCGCCGGCGTTGCTGTCGAAGGCCGTCCTGTCGCGACAGGGCACACACACAGAGAGGCGGCCTCGCCCCCCGTCCCCGCCGCCCCCCGCCGCCGCCGCTCGCCGCACCTGTGCGAGTGATGAGCCAGGCACACGTACCACAGCGCCCGGGCCAGGCGCTGCGGCGGCCCCGGGGGTTCCGCCGCCGCCTCCGCCAGCACCAGCCGCTCGAAGTACTCGGCCAGGAAGGACACGGGCTCGGCGGGCCGCGCCTCCAGCACCTTGAGCAGCGCCTCGCGCACCATGGCCGTGACGCCGGCTCGCAGCAGGAACTCCGCCGCGCTGCCCTCCGCCGGCCCGCCGCCCCCCGCCGCTGCCCGCCCCGGTTCCGGCAGCCCGCTGCCCCCCGCCGGTACTGGGGCGGCGGCCGCTCGCCGCTTCTCGTACGCCGCCATCTTGGACCGTACTTCCGCCCGAGCCGGAAGTTTTGGTGCTGCCATCTTGCACGCTGGCAGCCAATCGGAGGGCAGGAAGGCGACGAGAGAACGCCGCCATTGGGCGAGGCCGCGGCCGCCATCTTGAGCGTGGGCAAAGGAGCTGCGCCATCAACGAGGCTGGCGCCGTGGCCGTCATGTTTACTGCGGGCAGGCCACCGGTGCCCTGGGGCCGGTGAGGGGCCGCGGGACCGGGGCCGCCCGGGCCCAAAGGACACTTTGCTGAGGGCTCGAACGGAAACAGCTCTTTATTGGAGCACCGGTCCCACCCACGCGCCGAGCCCACACTCCTCCGGGACCTTCTGTTGCGACAGACAATCGGCTTTCGTGCTCCCGCCCGTCCGCTGGTACCGGGAGCTCCACGCACCGGACCCAGCCCGGTGATCGGTGCCAGCCCGCGGGGATCCAGTCCCAGTCCTCTGTCGCCTGTGCTCATTGCCCTTCCAGGCTTTGCCTCCCGCGGCAGCTGCTCCCCTCCTGCTCCTTTTTGCTGGGCGGGGGACAGCGACGGCCGAGGGACAGCAGGGACACCCCAGAGGGCCGGGGCCACCACCCGGCTGCTCCCACTCCCGGGACAGCGGCTACCGAGATCTGAACCGTTTCCACAGGCGTCGAGACACGGCCGCGGTCGCGATGAGCCCCAAGAGCGATCCCGCTGTGCCCATGGCGATGGCAGGGCTGGAGCTGAAGGAATCTGTGAACACACGGAGGTGTTATTGCATGGAAGTGCCGAGGGGTGAGCGAGTCACAGAATAATTCACAGAATAAAAGTCACAGAATAATTAATAGAATTCACAGAATAATTCACATAAAAATTCACAGAATCATTCACAGAATTCCCAGAATCACTGGGTTGGAAGAGACCTTCAAAATCATCAAGTCCAACCCATGCCCCACCACCTCAACTAAACCATGGCACTCCAAGCCCCAAAACAAAGTGCAGCACAAGGTGCGGGGCTTTCTGGTAACTGCCAATTTCTTGAGGTCCAGGAGGGTCTGGGGAAGCTCCCTGGACATTCCCCCAACTGTGGCACGGACACGAGGGGCTGCAGCCCACCCCAGCGATGAGGGCAGGGGTCCGCAGATCAGCAGCACTCACCATCCACCACCAGCACCTCCAGGCTGGCCACCTGGGCGCGCTGGCCGAGCAGGACGCACTGGTAGTGGCCCTGGTGCCAGGGCTCGGCGCTGTCCAGCCGCAGGGCGGAGCTGCTGCCCGCAGACTCCTCCCGGTACTGCCCGAGGGCTGCGGGGGTCCGGAGCCAGCCCACCGTGGCGTTCCCGGGGCACCGAGCGTGGCACTCGATGCGCAGAGCCCTGCCCCGCGTCCCGGTGGGTGGCAGCGACCACATCTGCAGGTTGCAGGCTGGTATTGTCCCCAGAGGTGGCCCTGTCGCCGCAGGGAGGGTGCTGGTGGCCACATCTGCCGTGTGTGTGGTTGCCATGGGGTCCTGGGGCACAGAGGGCTCCGTGGAGGGGGCATTGGTGACAGCAGCCAGATCCAGAGTGGTGCCAGCGTTGGGCTCCCGTGCTGTGGTGGGGTCACCTGTGGGGACACCTGGCCCTGGAGGGAGAGCTGTGCTGGCCGCGGTGGCTGTGCTGGGGCTGCCCGTGGAGGTGGCCGTGGCTGGTGTCATCACAGCTGCAAACACAGCAGCCTTGATCACAGGGGACCTCGCTGCAGCCCCGAGCTCCTCCAGCCCCAGAGCAAAGGGGCAGTGCCAGGAGGGACAGGGACAGAGATTCAGGAGTGGTGCAGCTGCTTGGCAGAGCTCGGAGGGGCACAGGGCACTGGGGATGGCTCCAGGGGATGGGGGACATGCAGGATGGGGTCCTCAACCCCTCCTGGCACTCACCCTCAGCACTTGCCACCAGAGATGCCACCCTGCTGAAGGTCTCCTGCCCGACGCGCAGCGTCACCTCGCACCTGAACTCCACCCCTTGTGCCACCTCTGTCCCCTTCACCGACAGGCTGGAAACGATGTTACACAGCTCCTCCTCATCAGCATCCTTGCAGTCAGGTTCACTAAGGTTCTCCACCACCTTCTGCCCCCGGTACCAGGTGAGGGCCAGCCCGGTGGGGGGATACACGTGCGTGGCTGAGCAGGTCAGGTTGGCAGGGTGCCCTGGGCGCAGGGTGTGGGGAGCTGCCTCCAGCCTCAGCGTGTCTGGGAGGGCTGGAAAGGAGTCAAAGCAGGGTCAGGGTGATTTTTAGCTCAGGAGGAAAGGGGCTGCCCTGGGGATGCAGGGTTGTGCTGGGAGGAGGCAGTGAGGGATGGGCTGGGGAATGGTGATGGCGTTCACAGGGGTCTGAGGATGAGGGAAGAGATGAGGATCCATGTTTCAGAAGGCTTGATTTATTATTTTATGACATATATTACATTAAAACTATACTAAAAGAATAGAAGAAAGGATTTCATCAGGAGGCTGGCTAAGAATAGAATAGCAAAGAATGATAACAAAGGTTTGTGGTTCAGGCTCTGTGTCTGAGCTAGCTGGGCTGTGATTGGCCATTAATTACAAACATCTAACATGGGCTAATTAAAGATCCACCTGTTGCATTCCACAGCAGCAGATAATCAACGTTTACATTTTGTTCCTGAGGCCTCTCAGCTTCTCAGGAAGAAAAATCTTAAAGAAAAAATTTTCCATAAAAGATGTCTACGACAGGGAGTGCTTACCATAAACCTTCAGTCTGACACTTTCCTGATAGTCCCGCCCGTGGCATTTGCCCTGGCAGATCTTCATGCCCTCCGTGGCCACCGTGGCGTGCCTGATGTGCAGGATGCTGTGGGTGGAGAAGGACGAGATTGTGCCCAGGGCTGTGTCCAACCCCCACCACTCCACCTTGCCCTCTGCGCAGGCCAAGGAGCAGTTCAGCTCGGTCGAGCCCCCAAAGGGCACCACGGGCTCCCGCGGGGTCACCACCAGCCGCTCAGCGGGGCCACCTGGGCAGGAGGAAAGCGCAGGGTCAGGGGAGGGGACAGTCCCCAGCGCCCCGCAGCTCCGAGCGCCGGGACAGCAGCGATTTGGGGACAGGGCGGCTGTCACTCAGTGACAGCGAGCTCATGGGGCCGGAGAGTGAAGCGATGAGAGCAGCTCGGGGGTTTAGGGTGGCTCTTGGCACTCACCGCTGCAGCCCCACAGCGAGCCGAGGAGGAGGAGGAGGAGGACAGGAGCCGGCTCCATCACCCACAGGGCAGCAGCAGCGCTGGGTTTCCCTTCTTGAATTCCTTCCCTCTTTCCAGGGAGCGGGTGCTGCTGGCCGGGGCTGTGTCCTTCTGGCCACCGGCTCCAACCTCAGCCCTTCTTAAGCCCTGTAGGAACCGCCCCCACGAGCAGCGGCCCCAGGATCTCCACAACTTCCCGCCCGAGGGGTATTTCCAGAGGGAGATTTCTGATTTTCTTCCAAGCTCGGCTCCTGCACAACACACCCAGCCGAGAGCCAAGCCGGCAGCCCCTCCAAAGCCAGGAAAGTCCCGGGACTGAGGGGTCCCCATCACCCCAACATGGACCCCTGCCAGGCACTTACACCCCGGGATGTGGCTCAGATCCGGCTCTATCCCTGTTTTTTTAATTTATTTATATTTTTATATTATTTATATATTCAATGTATATTTTATTTTATTTTATTTTATTTTATTTTATTTTATTTTATTTTTATTTATTTTTTTATTTTATCCCTGGTTTTTTTTTTTTTTGGCAGGGCACACAGGGGGTCACTCACTAGGGCAGGTTTGCTTTCCAGAACTATCCCTCCAGCAGAGCAGTCCCCTATCTCCCCTTTCCATCAGCACCAGGTGATACAATTCCATTTTTGCACCAGCTGGGTGTATTTGGCTCAGAGGGAAACCTCATCCCTCCTCAGTAGGGATAAGGTTTTTTTGCAGGGATCACTCCCCCAGAGACCCTGGCAGGCACTCACACCCCGGGATGTGGCTCAGATCCAGCTCTGTCCCTATTTTTCTTTTTGCAGGGATCAATCCCCCAGAGGCCCTGGCAAACCATCCTTTCCATGACCCCAAGAGCTGCTGGGGGGTTGTGGAAAGGGCCCTGCCCCAAAAGCAGAGCCAGGATGTGTGGTCAGCCCTGTTGGTGAGCTGATTATTCCTATTCATTCCCCAAAAATGGCATTTTCAGGGAATGGTGGTGTTCCTCACAGGTGTTCTTGTGAGGCTTGGTCTTGTACAAATGGAGAAAGTGTCACCACAGAGGAGATGTTGAACACCCTGCATTATCCAGCATCTGTTCTGAGTCTGGCATCACTGCCTCATTCCTGCCCAGCTCCCCATGGAGGAGTGATGGTCAGCCCTGTTGTTGAGCTGATTATTCCTATTTATTCCTCAAACAGGGCATTTTCAGGGATAGAATCAGGTGTTCCTCTGAGGGTTGGTCTTGTGGTACAGATGGACAAAGTGTCACCCCAGAGAAGGTGTTGAACACCCTGCATTATCCAGCATCTGTCCTGGGTCCCTGCTGGCTCTGGCATCACTCCCTCATTCCTGCCCAGCTCCCCATGGAGGAGTGATGGTCACCCCTGTTGTTGAGCTGATTATTCCTATTTATTCCTCAAACAGGGCATTTTCAGGGATAGAATCAGGTGTTCCTGTGAGGGTTGGTCTTGTGGTACAGATGGACAAAGTGTCACCCCAGAGAAGGTGTTGAACATTCTGCATTGTCCATCCTCGGGGTCCCAGCATCTGTCCTGGCTCCCTGCTGGGTCTGGCATCACTCCCTCATTCCAGCCCAGCTCCCCATGCAGGGATGAGCCCTGTTCTGCCCCATCCCACCCTGCCAGGCTGCAGCCAAGGCTGGGGAAGGTCCCAAAGGGCTGAGGGAGGGACGTGGCCATCTCTGCACCCAGTGCCATCACAGGAGCTGGACATTTTGGACATTTCCCAGCTGGGAACTGCTCTGAGAGGCAGCTCCATGCACTGGGCGTGCCATGCATCATTTTAGAAGGTCATGCCATTAATTCTCTTGAGGGTGCAGGAGGCCTCTGAGCAAGGAAAGTGCTCTGTAAACACTTCCCACCAAATGTGCTCACTCAGCCAGAGCAGGTGATTAATGGTGCTGGGCTTTTTGTTCCTTCCATCCTGTGTTAACAGAGCCACTTCCCGGATTTTCCAGCAGCCTCCAGAGCCCCCCTGCCCAACCCTGGGACAAACCATGGCCAGGGCTGCTCCCACACTGCCAGGATCTTTCCCAGAAATCTGTCTGGGAACCTTGAGGACACACACATGTGGTGCCAGGGTTTTACTCGCCTCTCCCACAACCCTGATTGTGGCACTGGTGTGATGAGAAAACCCCTGAATCAGTGTCTGAATGAGAGCTGAGCATTTAGGGAACCACCTCATCTTAAAAAGAAGCTTTTTCAGACTTTCCTGGACCTTAAGAAATCAGTAGTTACAAGAACCTTGTGCTGCACTTTGTGTGTTTTGGGGCTTGGAGTGCCCAGAGCACCCCCAGCCACCCACAGAGGGGGCAACACAGAGGAAAATGGAATAAAAACCTGATAATCCTCCAGTTCCAACAGCTCAGCCACAGAACCAGGGGACTTGGCCCAGTTCAGAATGATGTGGCAGAGCTCCCAGGGCAGCTTTTGCTCACTCTGAGTAGTGAACCCACCACAACCTCTGCTCCACCTCCTGCTTGGTGCAATTCAGACCTTCCCCCAGCCCAGAGCAGCACAGGAACAGCACAGGGACAGCACCAGGTTGCGTGCACAGGGCAGAAGGAGCAAGATCACACACCAGGAGTGTTTTCCAGCCTACAGGAAGCCTTTGAAGGAGTGAAGGGAATGCTGCTTTTCCAGACTCTGGGGTTTGAACACCTTTCCTGGAGGCAGATTGTGCTTCCTCCCTCAGGGCAGGCGTGGGGATTTGTGCAGGGCAGAACTTTGTGCAGAGATGTTGCTCAGGAAACAAAACAGCTCAGTGTGGAGACACAAAGCACCAAGGGACCAGTGCTGGCTCCAGCACAGGATACCCCCAGAGCCCCTCAGGTTGGGGTCTGTCACCAGAAGGGACAAGGGACAAGGTTTTGCCCCAGGAGCCACCACACCAGTGCAGGATGTTGCTGAAGGGTGGTCAACACCTGCCCTCTGTTCTCCAGCCACCTCACGTGAGACAAGTCACAGGTTTTGTCTCAATTAAAGATGGAAACAATAAAACAAAAGCTAATTCCAGTCTGGAGGAAATGCATACAGAAGCACCAGGCTGTGTAATGGCTCATTTTTCCAGGATACCATCCATCAAGCAGCAGTTCCCATCCCAGAGCTGGTTTGGATGTGTTTATATTTTTTTGGATTATATTACTCACTTAGGACCATCCTCAGCTGCCACAAAGAGTGTTTAAATGAGTCAGATAAGATCTAAATTAGGCCTGGCTGAAAAATGAAGACAATAGAGTCTGGGTTACTAAAACCAGTCTAGGAGGAGGCTGCAGTGGGGCAGGGAGCTGCTTCCCATCCTGGGCTGGGGCAAGGACTGGCAGCCCTCACCCAGCTCTCCCAAACCTGTCCCACATCTTCACATAATTCTAAAGTGGAATTTAAATTCCAGGCAAAAGCTGCCTGGTACCACTGGTGATGGAGAGGAATAAGGACAGAGACCTTTGACACAACAGGAAAGCAGCAGTTTAATAAATAATCCATCAGAGGGAGAGATTAGCCAGTTCCAAACACAACCTGAACCAAAATAAATACATTTTATCATTAGCTTAAAATAAAATAAAAAAAAAAGAGACACAAACACACGTGATGGTGAACTGTGAGAGAGCAGAGGTGGGGCCAAGTGCCCACGCTTTAAAGATACCACAGCTGTCAACAGCCTTTGGAGTGCAGAAAAAGAATAAAAACAGGGAAGTAGAAAGTTCCTACTTTGCAAAATTAATGGCAGAAGAGAAAGCAATGGTGTAACTCAGGTTTTTAATGCAACAAGATCAGCTGGAACTCACTTGACCTGCCAGGACTGCCGACAGGCAACTGAGATGATTTTTGCCTCGTGTTTGGGCTTTGCTGTTACCATCCCAGATTTTGAAGTCCCTGCAGACAAATCCTGGGAATCCCAACGTTAAACAGCCAGGCTCAGGCACTGCACAGCAGATCAAGCAGATTTTAAGAAAAGACTCCTTTTTAAAAAGTTGCGTTTTCATAGAAAGTAACAAGAATTGGCAAAAACTAGCTGAATGCTCCACACAGCCTTTCCAGCCTCCACGTGGGATGCTGCAGAAGCACCAGCCCTTCAGAACAAGTTGTTCTTCATCTGGCTCTGGTAACTTCAGCTCCAGCATTGCCTGGCCCAGCTCCTGCTCTGTCCCATCGAGGCAGAGCAGGAGGGAAGGGGAGGCACGGGGCCAAGGCCCCACCAAACCAGGTGAGGGGAACCCCAGCAGGGTGGGAGGGGATCCCTGCTGGCTCCCTGCACCTCCAAGAGCCCCTGCTGCCAGCTCTGCACACCAGCACAAGCCACTTTTCTGTTGGGGATGGCACCTGTAGAGGTCCTGCTGCTGCCTGGTGCTGTGCCCCCCTCCATCCACCCGCTGCCATATCCCCACCCCAGCTGCACCAGTAACCCCACTGGTGACCAGTGGGACCAAAACACTCCAGGCCCACCGTGTCAGCATCACCAGAAGCTCAGGGGTGAGGGACATGAGCTGGGAGGGAAAATTCTGGACAGTTCTGGGGTCTGAGGGGAAGGAGAGGCTGAGAGGCCACAGGCAGCAGCAGTGGTGAGAGGGAATGGGATCAGAAACACATTGGTTTCAATAAACTATGCAATAAGGGAGAGGATTTTTAAAAATATATCTCTATATACTTTATATCATATAAATTATGCTCATCTTTTTGTAACGTGTCACTGTATCGTACCCGTGAAGCTCTGAGGTAACAATTCTATATTTTCACTTCATCTGTGTGTGAGGGAAAATCCTACTTCAGCTCACTTTAACCCATATAAATCAACAGATTGCCAGGACTTGGGAAAAGTCCCGTCTAAAAAAGGCATTTTTGTGAGGAACAGAGGTGGGGGAACTGCTGCCTGGAAGTGCAAGTGACAGGATTTCCTTCAGTATAAAAGCTTGCCATGCACACACAGTACTGACCATCCCACTCATGTTTGGGAATTGGGAGTGTCACCACAAGGAGCTTGTGGGAAGGGAAAAATGGAGTCATGGCAGGTCAAGGAAGTTTCTGCTGGCTCTGCTCCTCCCCAGACCTGCAGCCAGACCCATCTCAGCATCCCTCTGTGTCCCAGCTGCTCCCAGTTCTGAGCACAGGAGCTGCCACCAGGCCAGATCAATGCAGAACAAACTGAAAACTCTTTTATCTAAATACCCACCTCTGATAAAATGGCATTTGCAGTCACTGCTGTGTGTCTGCAGAGGGCCAGCACTGCCTCCCTTTGGCTGCTCTCCCCTGGGTAACCTTCCCCAAACCCACAGAGAGGGGACTCCAGGCAGGGAACAGCCAAGGCAAGACTGGTTTGGCTGCTGCACCCTCAATGCCTTTAACAAAAGATTCCTGAAGTGTCCTTGGTTTGGTCCTTACTTCCCAGAACTGCTCAATGCCACCACTTCTTATTTATTCAAATCAGAACAATTGTTTCCTGCCCTCTGCCACATTTCTATAAACAACCACACATTCCCTGTTTGCCTCAGCTCCTTTCACCACCTCCTGCTCTTTCTGAGCACAGCTGAGCCCGCAGCAGAGGTTGCAGTTCCTCTGTTCCACAAACAAAAGGCTCCACAGCAGGCTCAGAAATGCCACATGGAATCCAAACCAACACAGCCTTCACCATCAGGATCTATTGGGTTGAGAACAAACCAGCTCTGGGCATTCTTTGGGTTTAGCATCAGATGGAAGGAGCCCAGGGGCAAACCAGCATGCTTTATACAATGCTCAAGGTAAACAGACATTTCTCTGACCTTTCTCCCAGGAAATCACTCCTCTCCAAAGTGCTCAGCACAGCCAAGCTGTTTCTCCAACCTGCCAGAGAATTGTATCTCCTAAACAACCCTCACAGCTCCAGGAAAAGATTTCTGAAAATGAAAAAATCCTTTCACCGACTGCCCGTGGAGGCAACAGGCAAATGCCACCTCAAAGTGACAAGATAAAAGAAAACCAAACAGAACCACGGCCATTGTGGCCATCCAAGTGTTTGTAATTCATGGAGTTGCCCTTCTCAGCTGCAACTTCCTCATTTTTATCCTCTTCATCAGAACATGAAGTCAGCAGATTTAGATTTTTTTGGTCTAAGTCTCACTTGGGGCAGAGAGGAAGCTCAGAGCTGCTTCTCACACCCCCTGTCCCCTCAGGGAGCCACCACAGCCTGCAGGGCTGCCAGGGCCAGCAGCAGGAACAGCTCTGGCAGGGATGGGGCATGGAGCAAATGCCAGCTTTGATTCCAGGGGCAGCTCCCACCAAGGCAGAGGGTTTGGCAGGGCACACAGGGGGTCACTCACTAGGGCAGGTTTGCTTTCCAGAACTATCCCTCCAGTGGAGCAGTCCCCTATCTCCCCTTTCCATCAGCACCAGGTGATACAATTCCATTTTTGCACCAGCTGGGTGTATTTGGCTCAGAGGGAAACCTCATCCCTCCTCAGTAGCTGTTAGTGGCACAGTCTGTTACCTTGGATCCCTCTCCCCTTCCCTGAACTCCTGCTGAGTCCATCCTCCATGTGGAGTCGAGCCTGGGGCAGGTCCCCTGTCCCACCTCACACACTGCTGTCCTCCAGGAGGGGCTCCTTGCCATCAGACCCACCAGCTGGTGGGCTGTGGGGGTGAGCCTGAGCCCCTGCACTGTGCTTCTTGTGGCTGCCTGACCTCAGGGCCAGGTTGTGTTCAGGAATGAACAGAGCCACCAGCAGCGACAGCAGCACGGAGCACGCCCCGAACAGGAAGGGTGGCCCAGGGATGATGCTGCTCTGGAAACACAGAGAGAGAGAGAGAGAGAGACAGGAATGATTCAAGCAGGAGGGCAAACCCAGCCCAGAAAACAGAGAGAGAAGCTGAGCAGGTACCTCATCTGTAGGGTTGGCCATGTTGGGTTTGGAGGCCTTGCCCAACGTTTCCACCTCAGCCATTTCGTTCAGCTCCACGTGGAAGAGATAAAAGACAAAGCCATAGAGTGCTGGCCCCAGGCCATTACACAGACCCCGAATTCCAGTGATCATCCCCTGCACCACACCTGGGGACAGAGGGAAAAACAGGGGAAATGCCTCCAGCTCTCCAAAGAAAATGAGTTTCTTGTTTAATTCAATGAGTTTCATTTGTTTTATTCGAGGATACATATTTAGAAACAAGATCAAGCACTTGGATCTGGGCTGATGTGCAGGGGAGGGGTTTGCAGATGAGCAGCCCCACTCAGTGCCAGGTTCTAGAAAAATCAGTAATGCTGGGCTTGCTGCTTTGCAGACTGAAATAAGCATAAGCACATCAAGCAATAATTTCCCATGAACTAGAATTTAATTGAGGATTCAGAGATGTCCTGTGAGGCAGGCAAAATGCAGCAGCCTCAGAGGACAACACCAAACACCAATTTTCATGACCTGGGAGTTCCCCAGTGAAGCACCAGCCGTGGTCAAAGATAAGAATGTCAATACTGCTGTGAGCACAGCTGGCACAGATGTTTCTGCCAACCCTCCCCTCCCTGTGCCAGCTCAGCACCCACTGGAATGAACCCCCCATCAGATGTGTGTCACTGTCATATTTTCCAAAAAAATCTCTTTGCCCAGGATTGGCTCCTGGGAAGCTGAGAAGCCTCAGAGAAAAATGAAAATAATCATTATCTCATTTGCTTCTCCTGTGTTTTGCTGCTTTGGAATGTGGTTTGGGCATTGTTGACCAACAGGTGATTGTTTGATTGGTTTCATGTGAATTGTTTTGACTTAATGACCAATCATGGTCAGGCTGTGGCAGGACTCTGGAAGGGGTCATAAGTTTTCATTAGTATCTTTTAGCCTTCTGTCTGTATCCTTTATTCTTTAGTAGAGTTTTAGTTTAGTATTTTTAATGTATTATATTAAGAAGATATTTTAATTTTAATATAAAATATTATATTCTAATATATGATATTATTACAGTATTATTATATTCTGTTGTATTATTATATTAGAATACTTTTTTTAATTATTATTATATTCTAATATATTATGTTCTTTATAGATCATAAAATAATAAATTAGCCTTCTAAGAACATGGAGTCAGATTCCTCATTCCTCCCTTTGACAGGGTCTCAGAAAATACTTAGCCTTCTGTCTGTATCCTTTTTCTATTCTTTAGTAGAGTTTTGGTTTAGTATTCTTATTAAGAATATATTATATTTTAATGGAATATATTATATTCTAATATAATATTATATTATTATAATAGTGTAATACATTATTATAATATTTTAATATATTATTATATTCTATCATTATATTATTTTATATACTAATATCATAATATTATATTTTATTTTATACTACCATATTATATATTATTTTATTTATTTTATTATTATAATATTATATATTGTATTCTTTATAGATCATAAAATAATATATAAGAATATAATAAGTATTCAATATATTATATTCTTTATAGATCATAAAATAATAAATTAGCCTTCTAAGAACACGGAGTCAGATTCCTCATTCCTCCCTTTGACAGGGTCTCAGAAAATACTCAGCCTTCTGTCTGTATCTTTTCTCTATTCTTTAGTAGAGTTTTAGTTTAGTATTCTTAATATATTATATTAAGAATGTATTATATTTTTAATAGAATCTATTATATTCTAATATATTATTATAATAGTGTAATATGATATTATATTATTTTAATATATTATTATATTCTATCATTATATTATTTTATATACTAATATCATAATATTATATTTTATTTTATACTACAATATTATATATTATTTATTTTATTTTATATTTTATAATATAAAATATATATAATATAATATATTTTATAAATAATATTATATATTATTTATTTTATTCATATTTATATTATATATTATTTTTTATTTTATATTTTATTTTTATTATTATAATATTATATATTATTTTATGATCTATAAAGAATATAATACATCAGAATATAATAAATATTCTAATATATTATATTCTTTACAGATCATAAAATAATAAATTAGCCTTCTAAGAACACAGAGTCAGATTCCTCATTCCTCCCTTTGACAGGGCCTCAGAAAACCCCCCAGATGTGTCCCCAGGCACTCACCCTGCTGGTCAGGGTCTGTGCTCCTCGACACCATGGCACTGATGGCTGGGAAGGTGATGCTGGACATGGCAGCCACAGCTCCTGCTGCCCACATCATCCTGGGGAGGAAGAGGCAGCTGTGAGGAGCAGCCCTGAGCCCTCACCCTGTGCTGCTGCAGGGTGGGAGAGGCCACAGAGGGACAGAAACGTGGGCAAACCCTCACCAAGGCTGTGATCCAAAGCCATACCAGGCAAGCTGCAGGATCTGGAAGCCCAGGCCCAGCAGGATGGTGTTTTTATTCCCTATGGAGCGCATGAGAATTCCCAACACCACTGTCTGGAAAGAAAAATAGGACTTTTCAAGGCAGGGGCAAAGAAAATGGGCAACAATCAGGAGACAAGAGGACAGGAACCTGAGGGATTCTTATGGGTCCCACCCAATTTGAGATCTTTGTTTCAAAAGTCTGTGTGGCCACAGGAGTTTTGACAACTCTCAACTCAGAAATTTTGGACATTCTTACAGCAGACTGCTCAAATTAACACAGAAATTGCTTCTCACCTGAGCCAGTATAGAGAGAATTCCAACGACACCAATAAAGGCTGCTACAGTCTCTGAGGAAAAACCAATGACCTGTGAAAACATCAAAGAGGGATTTTCAGGCAGATTTGTACCAAGAGCCTCTCCATCAATGTCACTCATGTTTACTGAACTTCCTTCTGCACATTATTAACAGGTCTGCCATAGGAATCAAACAGATGATTTTCCTCTGGCTGAAGAAATGGTTTTAAATCACTGAACTCTTCTTACAGTGCCTGAAGGTGGCACAGCCAGAACAGCCATGCAGACACCAGCAAGGAGCCAAGCCAGGCTTGCCCCAGGCAATGCCTAGAGCAGCCAGCAGGCTCACACATCCTTCAGGAGAGCTGGAATAAATCATTATCTCTTACAATCTCACTATTTCTTACAATCTCACTATTTCTGACAGTTATTGGTCAAGAAAAGCCACTTTGGGACAGGTGGCACAACTCTGATTGTATTTATAGAGCAGGATTTCCTGCACCCAGAGCTTTGAGAGACTCACCTGTCTCAGGTAGAGGAAGAAGCTGGAGTACTGGCCAGCCTCAGGAAGGTAGGAGAGAAAGACTGTGATGCAGATGAGCAGCACTGTGGAGTCCTGACCCACCTTCCTCAAGGACTGCAGGGAAAAGAATTGGGGAATGAGAAAAAATGTTTTAAAATTTGACTTTATATCACTGAAAAATCTGCAGGTATAAAAACAGCCAAATCAAGGGCTTAACACCTTAAAAATCAACAGGATTAAAGCAAAGATTAAGCATCACCAGGACACAAGAAAAGTCTTGGATTTTATATACATTTTCTACAAATTTTAAAAAAATTTTTGAGAAATCCATTTCCCACACAGCAGCAGGCTGTGAGCAGCAGCACTGTGGATCCTGACCCACCTTCCTCAAGGACTGCAGGAAAAGGAGGGGAAAACAAGAAAAAATGTTTTAAAATTTGACTTTGTATCACTGAAAAATCTGCAGGTATAAAAACAGCCAAACCAAGGGCTTAACACCTTAAAAATCAACAGGATTAAAGCAAAGATTAAGCATCACCAGGACACAAGAAAAGTCTTGGATTTTATATACATTTTCTACAAATTTTAAAAAAATTTTTGAGAAATCCATTTCCCACACAGCAGCAGGCTGTGAGCAGCAGCACTGTGGATCCTGACCCACCTTCCTCAAGGACTGCAAGGAAAGGGGTAGGAAACATTTTTAAAAAATGTTTTTAAATTTGACTTTATATCACTGAAAAAACAGGTACAAAGACAGCTAAACCAAGGGCTTAACACCTTAAAAAATCAGGAGGACTAAAGCAAACATTAAGCATTACCAGCACACAGGAGGAGAGCAGTGCTGGATTTTATACAAATTTTGGATAAATCCATTTCCCGCCCAGCAGCAGCTCACTCACAGCAAACGGATCAGCTTGTTCCCAGGAGATTGGGGCTCCCCAGGAGACTGGACGCATCTCCTCAGGCAGTGACTCGGGCACAGCCAGCAGGATGAAGCCAATATCCAGCAAAGCCACCCCTGAAGCCAGCACAACCACCAAGGTGTCACCGTAGGCTTGGGACAGGTACGCGCCGATGGCCGGGCTGGTGACCAGGCTGGCTGCAAACGTGGCTGACACCTGGAAACATAAAAATTCTCTACAGCTTCTTCTTCCTACAGCCCATTTCCTCCTCCTCAGTGACCCAGGGAACTCTTTTTGGCATCTTTGACTGAGCTCCCATTTCCTAGAGCCCATTTCCTCCTCCCCAGTGACCCAAGGAATTCCTTCTGGTATCTTTGATAAATAAGAATTTGTCCATGACAGATTCTCTTGGTGCACCTGGGCTAAATTCTAGCAAAAGGGAATCAAAGGTGTCCTAGGAATGCCTGGATGGTGCTGTGAAGCTGCAGGAAGGGCAAGTTCACACCAAGCATCACAGGCTCCCCTTTCCTGGTGTGTTAAAGGGAAGGGCCAGGCTGGTTTAGACCAGGTGACCCAGGGAACTCTTTTTGGCATCTTTGACTCAGATCCCATTTCCTACAGCCCATTTCCTCCTCCCCAGTGACCCAGGGAACTCTTTTTGGCATCTTTGACTCAGATCCCATTTCCTACAGCCCATTTCCTCCTCCCCAGTGACCCAAGGAACTCCTTCTGGTATCTTTGATAAATAAGAACTCACAGATGACAGATTCTCGTGCACCTGGGCTAAATTCTAGCAAAGGGGAATCAAAGGTGTCCTAGGAATGCCTGGATGGTGCTGTAAAGCTGCAGGAAGGGCAGGATAACACCAAACATCACAGGCTCCCCTTTCCTGGTGTGTTAAAGGGAAGGGCCAGGCTGGTTTAGACCAGGTGACCCAGGGAACTCTTTTTGGCATCTTTGACTGAGATCCCACTTCCTCTTCCCGAGTGACCCAGGGAACTCTTTTTGGCATCTTTGACTGAGATCCCATTTCCTAGAGCCCATTCCCTCCTCCCCAGTGACCCAGAGAATTCTTTCTGGCATCTCTGATGGAGAGATAAATAAGAATTCACAGATGACAGATTCTCTTGGTGCACCTGGGCTAAATTCTAGCAAAGGGGAATCAAAGCTGTCCTAGGAATGCCTGGACATTCCCCTCCCCTTTCCTGGTGTGTGAAAGGGAAGGGCCAGGCTGGTTTAGACACAGCCAGCACTCAGAGTGGGCAGAGATCAGCCTCTCCCTCAGAGCTAAATCACAAACAGAAGGAGAGGAGTCTGTGTGCTCAGTCAATAATCTCCCATCCTAATTTTCTATCTCTCCTACCTGCAAAGCCCCAGATATTTCTGTCAAGAGCCAGGCCAGTGACTCAGCTCCTTACCAGGCCGTACGCCGTGCTGCGCTCATGCTCCTGTGTGATATCAGCAACGTAGGCAAAAATCACAGAAAAGGTGACAGCAAACACTCCAGACATGGAAATGACAGCAAAGTACCACCTGCAAGAGCCCAAGGCACAGTTAGAGAGCAGCCACAGCACGGCTCACAGCTGCTGAAGCAGAGCCTCTCCCTTGTTTTGCCTTCAGTCTGTTCCAGTGCACCAGAACGAGAACATGGAGTCTGGCCTGCAGACCCCTGAAGTTTTATCAGTTATTTTCACTATCAGAAATAATGCACTGAGCTGAGGAACAAGCTCAGGAGACAGAACAACCCTCTATTCCCAACTGAACCCTCCAGAGAAATCATTCTCTAGGCTGAGCATCCTTCTCCATTCTTGAGATGGATGAGATTCTTCCATCTCACCCTGAAAGGAGCAGCTGCAAACCTCCTCCTTCAGCCCCTCCTCAGAGCCCTGGGGCTGTACTGAGGGTGAACTCACCAGGGGCTGATCTTCATCAGGGGAATTGGTGCACACGTGAAGAAGACGGTGAGAAGGAGGAAGGATTTCCTGCCCCAGACATCAGAGAGAGCACCAATCAGTGGGGCACTTAGGAAAGAGAGCAGACCCTGGGATGGACAGACAGAACAGAGGACAGAAAAACCCCTCAGTGAGAGCTTTCAACAACACCAGGAGGAAACAACCCATTCCTGATTGCTCCAATGCTGTTACGACAGAGCAGTTTAAGAAAATCCCCAAAAACAAATCCTGAGCACTCCTGCTCCCTCAGAGCTCTGCTCTGGGCACCCAGGCAGCCCTGCCAGGGCCTGGAGAGCTGCTGGCACAGCTCCAGCATGGCAACAGCTGCTGCAGCTCTGGGGAAAGCTTTCTCTTATACTGGAGACAGGACAGACACAATGAGAAGCCAGGGCCATTAAGCACAAATAAAATTATTCAAAGCCTTTCCACATCTCCCAAGCCTGAGGCAGGCAGGGCAGAGCTTTTCAGTGCTGGGGCTGTTTTCCAAGATCCTCTTGCCAGAGACAGCCAAGAATTGTCTGTGCTGCCTAATTCCTCAGTCAGAATTCAGGAATATTCCCTGTTCATAGGGAATATTCACTCAGGAATATTCCCTGTTCATAGGGAATATTCACTCAGGAATATTCCCTGTTCACAACTGTTGCCTGCAATTCTGCCCTACTGCAAGAAACTCCCCAGTCTCACAGCACATCCCTGCCTGGAGCTCACTGAGGCCACTTGGTTTCAGCTTCTATCACTAATAAATTTAGATATCACTGATTTGTCAGAATCTGTTATGCTCCAGAGGATGGGCACAGGGCTGATCTCATGCTGGTGAGATTATTTCCAGCTGAAACATTCAGCTGTTGTAACTCCAGCCCCACTCTTGCTCATAAAATCAGCTGTCCCATATCTGTGTCCTCCCTTTTGCATCAGGTTTGCCAGAACCCCCTCAAAGTGGCCAAATATTGGCTGGCATCAGCAAATTTTATAAATAAATCATGGCTTGTCCTTCTTGCACCCATGGCAGATTTAAAGGAAATCCTGGAAGGAATATTCCTTACCTTGACTCCATGAATCAGACCATTCATCAGGAATGTGTGCTGAGGAAAAGTCTGGTGTAAGACCTGGAAGGGAAAACAAACAAAAACCAAATTAAAAAGTCAGAGCTAGCAAAATTCTGCAAAATTTCTCTAAGTCAGAGGACTGGAAGGGCACAATCCAGGGAAAAGGGGAAATATCCTGCCAACAATGCCTCCACGAGAGGAGCTCTGCCTGCCTTTTCCAGTATGGGAAACCACTGCCTTTAAATGCTTTTAACCATAAAAATAAATGCCTTTAACACTTTTCAGGTCTATAAATCACTCCAGCATTCTCAGAGAGCCTTTCCTTATCCACTGAACCCCCTCTGGTTTTACATTATGCCACCACATCCCTTCTCTGTGGGTCCCTTTGTACTCTATGCTTGATTTTATATTTTATATTAAATATAAATAAAATTTATATTTTAATATAAGTACAGTATTAATATAAATTTAACTTTTAAATATAATATTTATATTCAAAAATATATTCTAAATGTATATTTATATTAAAATATATAGTATATATTATATTAAAATTATATGTATAAATATAATTTAAAGCATATTATTTATTTCTATTATTAAATATTATATATTATATATAATTATATCTTCATTATTATATATATATTATTATATATCTAATATATTATAATATATATTTAATATAATATATATTATATTATAATATAATATATAATATAATATTATATAATATTATATATAATATATATTATAATATTATTATATTATATTATTATTACTAATATAATATAATATAATATATTTATTATTATATATAATATATATTATATATTATAATTATATATTATATATTATTATATTTATATATTATTAATATATATAATCATAATATCACATTATATTATATTATTATTATATATAATATATATTATATAATATATATAATATAATATATATAATAATATATATATTTTATATATTATATAATATAATTTATATTATTAATATAATATATTATTATAATAATATATTATTATATATATAATATATTATATATCATTCTCAAGGGAGCTGCCATGGACACACACTCACCGTCAGCATTGGCGTGGTCAGCAGCCCCCAGGCAAAGAACTCCAGGAAAATCACCACCACGGCGTGGTACACACTGGGCTCCCCGATCCCCTGGCGCTGCAAAACACAGCAAAAATTAAAATAAAATAATTTTTAGCAGCCTCAGAGAGAGCTCACACAGCTGGGGGGGTGGTGGTGTTCACAGGGGTCCCAGGATGAGGGAAGAGAGGAGAATCTTGACTCCATGTTTCAGAAAGTTTATTCATTACTTTATGCTGTGTATTATATTAAAATTACATATTAAAATTATACTAAAGGAATAGAAGGAAGGATTTTATCAGAATGGATTTCATCCTTTCATCATCCTTGAAAGGAATAGAAAGGAAAGGAATGATAATAAAATCTTGTGACTGACCATAGGGTCTGAGACAGTTGGACTTTGATTGGTCATTAATTAAAAACAACCACATGAGACCAATCCCAGATGCACCTGTTGCATTGCACAGCAGCAGATAACCATTGTTTGCATTTCGGTTTTGAGGCCTCTCGGTTTCTCAGAAAGAGAGGATTTTTCATAAAATATATCCGTGACAGGGGATCCCGGACACGAGTGGAGGCAGCGAGAGACGCTGCTCTGAAAGGTTTTTTGGGTTCACAGCCAGCCCAGGGTGCTTCCATCCACCCCCAGCCGGTCGGTGCGGGGTCCCTGCCCGGTTTTGCCGCCCAGGAACGGGAGCGCCCGGGGGAAGCGGCGCAGAACGGCAGGTGCAGCGCCCATCACGGCATCCTCAGCATCCGCCGCGTCCCGGCCCGGCAGCCGCAGCAGCGGGGCCGGTCTGAGGAGCGCGGCCCACCGGGGCCAGCCCTCACCGGGCACCGAGCACCGGGTACCGGCACCGCCCGCGCTCTAGTCACCGCCATCCCCCCGCCATCCCCCGGCAGCCCCGCGCTCACGCCGGCCCCGTCCCGGATCACGATCTTCTTGGCCAGCAGGACGCTGCGGTTGAGCCGCTTCTTCTTCTTCTTCTCGCCGGTCATGGCGCCGCCGGGCCGCTGCCGCTCACCGGCCGCCGCGGCTGCCCCATCCTCCCCGTGGCGGGCCGGGCCGAACCGGGCCGGGCCGCGCTGTGCAGAGGCCGAGCCCGGGCCCGGCACCGGCCCCGGAGCGGCACCGGGCGGGGAGCGCCGGGCCCGGCGCTGAGGGCGGGCGAGCGCAGCGGAGGGGGCGACCCCGCCCGCTGGCCCCGCCCCCCAACCGGGAACCGGCACTTCCGCCGCGCCGCTCCTCGCATCTCATTGGCTGCTCCCCCGCTTCGCCATGGGCAGCGCTGGTCTGTCACTGGTTGGATGGCCGGGGGGCGGGCATTTCTCGCAGGTTTGGGCGGGCCCGTGACGTCACGGGCTGGCGGTGGCACCGGGAGCGGGCGGTGGCACCGGGAACGGGCGGTGGCACCGGGAGCGGGCAGTGGCACCGGGAGCGGGCGGTGGCACCGGGAGCGGCTCGCTCAGGGCCCCGGGGCGCCTTTGGGGGCGGCTGCTGTTCCATCACGGGCACCGCTCCTGGCTGGGACAGGCCGGTTCAACAAGGACACGCGGCCGCCCCGGGGCTGGCGACACCGGGGGCTCGGGAAGGGCCGCGTCCGCCCCAGTGCGGCTCTCTCGGTACCGAGCTGCTGGCCCTGTCCTCAACACCGGCATCCCGGAGTGGTGACAGCCAAGCGTCTCCCCGGGACGATTCCATCCCATCCCATGGATCCCGCCCCATCCCATCCCATTCCATGGATCCCGTCCCATCCCATCCCATCCCATCCCATCCCTTCCTCCGAGCCCCGTGCCGGAGGAGGACATTAATTGGGCACATTTAGATAAATTTTGTGCTCGCCGGGTCCCTCTGCTCTGCCCAGCCCGCTCGAGGTGGCCGCCCCGGGATGCCTGGAGGGTCTCACCGAGGACAGTGAGAGGCTCTTGGTGCTCCTGCCCACCCGGGGAACACCCAAGGCTCCAATCCAGCCTTTCTCCACAGAGCTTTTCCTATAAGTAATGATTAAACCCGAGGAAAAGTCGCCTCAGGTAACTCCACCTGAAAGATGGAAGCAATCCCATTTTGCCGGGATTTGTGTGGGTGTGGAGAGCAGCTCCATCGCCCCAGGGCTGCTGCACCTTGCCCGGCTCTGCTGTGCTGTCTTGGTTTGGAAAGACAGGAGTCTGCTAAGGAAGGCAGGAGCCTCCCCTGAAATGGAGAATGTAAACCCTCCTCACCCCTCTGAATTGCTATAAATTTTAAATTAAGGGGCTCTCAAGCAAAGAACATGGGAGCAGAAAATAGCAGCTCTTTAATAGGGAAGAAAAAAAAAGGATAAAATAAACAATGCAGTACACTAGAACAACACTGACAGAGTCAGAACCCAACCTGACACCCTGTGGGTCAGGGTGTTGGTGGCAGTCCCATTGGAATTGTGGCTGCAGCCCTCCTGCAGTGTCAGGGCTGGTTCTGCTGGAGCAGGGATCCTGGAGGAAAGGGTGCAGTCTCTTCCTCTGAAGATCCAGAGGCAGCTGCTGTTCCTCTGGGAAATCCAGTGAGAAGCTGTGCTGGTGTTCCAGAATCTCCAGATTATATCCAGGCAGGAATGCTTGGCTCCTCCCTCTGGGCTCACATCTTCCAGTGGGATGCTGCAGTTCTTATCAGCCCTGCAGGGACATTCCAGAGCTGTTATCAGCAGGTGTCTGCCCTGAGGGAGGAGTGGTTGTGGTCACTCAAAGAGAGAGATAAGGCAAACTGCCCACTTGACAAAGATAATCTGCCATTCAGATGGTAACAGAAAACATCTTGCATTGCAATCTGGAACATGTGCCCAGGCCCAGGTGTGCCCGTGGTGCCCGGAGAGCCCTGCACATGTCACATTTTTTGGGTAAAATGCCCGTGACCTCTGCAGGGACACAGTGCCCTCCCCAGGAACGTGCTCCCCCAGGCTGGGTAGGCACCTGAGCCCCCCTTGGACCCTCCTTGTAAGAGCATGGAGAAGCCTGATTTATCCCCGTGCTCTGCAACGGCTTAAAAACTGTGGAAAATGCATGTATTTTATGATTATAATTTCGCAAATATTAAAATGAATATTATAGGTGTTGTGTTAGAAAGTTGTAGTGTATTAATTCTCTTAAGTAGTGTGGTAAATATAGTTTTGGGTTATACAAAATATTAAAATAGAAACTATGCTATGTAAGATACTTTTTTTTAAAAGAAAGGACTTGCAGAGAGGTAGCAGCCACAGGACACCTGAATCTTTCAGAGAAAGAGAATTTATTGCCTCATTATCAGAAGAAACAAACTTCTTCCCGCCTCGAAGGTGCTGTTAGGATTCAGAAGAACAAGTTGACACTGACCAGACAGAATCCTGTGTTTGAATGGAATTTATGCATCATGTATGAGGTGTATGAATATGCAACAGGTTTTTAAGGGTTAATCCTCTGTTAACTGTGTCCTTTTTCAGCCTTGTGCTGCCCAGAAAAAGGTACCCGGACGTCCCTAACTCTTTGTTTCTATTCTCTCATATTGTCCTAATCCAAATTGTCCAAATTATTAATAATTGTATTACTATTTTTATAACCATTTTCTTACTACTAAACTTTTAAAATTAAAAAAAAAAAAAACCCACAACCCAAGTGATTGGGCGTTTTTCACAAAAACAAACCCAAGGAGAGAGATCAGAGAGCAGAGAAGCTCTTCCCAACATGGCAACGGCAGATGTAATTCTATTACCTTGATTTATTGATCGCACTTAGAGCAATTACTGGCTCTTACCCCGTCACCTGCCGGGGAGCAGGAGACAGTGAGGAGCAGAGGAGACAAAGGCGGCTGTGTCGTCCGGGGCACGGGGAGGCTCCGGTGTTGTTTGTGCCGCTTACCGCGGGGGCTGGAGCGAAGAACGACCCGAGGAAGCTCCTCGGGAAGCTGAAAACAAGCGATGAAAGGAGTTTGTGATGCTGCGAGGATGCAGCCCCAGCATTAAAACCACTTTGGAGATGGAGGGGATGCAGGGCTGGGGAAAAGTGAGGGGGCTCCAGCACTGTGGGCAGCACTCCAATCCTCTGAGCCGCTCGAAAAACGCCGCAGCCCCGGGGCAGGAGCAAGGGCGAATGGCTCGATTGAGGTCAGAAAATCCCTTTAAGGGTTTTGTGAGATTATTTTCCCCCCTGCTTGCTGCAGTTACAAGCAGAAAAAAACAATGAAATGTTTGTGCTGTTCACTGCCTGAGCCCTCCAGACAGATATAAACAAAGCGGGAGTCAGAGCTGCCTTTGGATGAGATCAGAGCGAGAGAGACCAGCACGGCGCACAAGTAGGGCAGCCCGCTTGTGCATGGAAACCTGGCCAAGCCCTCCCCCGCCACCTCCCCGGCCAGCCCTGGGCTCCTGCAGCGCTTCCCGGGGATGCAGAGGTGGAAAGAGCAGAAAATGTGCCCGTTGTGGGCGAGGGGGGCTGCCGGCCGCTTCGGCTCCAGCTCACGCAGAGCGAGAGCGGGCACAGCCCCGTGGCTCCGGGACCCTCCCCTGCCTGTCCCCCCATCCCCTGGCTCCCAACGCTTGTGGCAGAGCTGGAAACGCTCAGGGCCAGCCCCACGGTTCGGAGCAGGACGGAGGGCACAGCGTGGGTGGCTCCGGGAGGGGTTCCCGGTCATCCTCCCCTGCCTGTTCCCCCATCCCCTCGCTCCCAATGCTTTGTGGCAGAGCTGGAAACGCTCAGGGCCAGCCCCATGGTTCGGAGCAGGACGGAGGGCACAGCGTGGGCAGCTCCGGCCCCACGGGCCGTATTTGCGGGGGCAGCCTGGGCGCGGGGAGGATGCAGCTGTGCGGGGGATGCTCCGCTGGGCGGGGTGGATGGTGCTGTGTGCGGGGTGGATGCTGCTTGTGCGGGATGGATGCTCCACTGTGTGCGGGGTGGATGCTCCACTGTGTGCAGGGGATGCTCCGCTGTGCGGGATGGATGCTCTGCTGTGTGCGGGGGATGCTCCGCTGGGCGGGGTGGATGGAGCTGTGTGCGGGGTGGATGGTGCTGTGCGCGGGGTGGATGGTGCTGTGCGCGGGGTGGATGGTCCGCTGTGTGTGGGGGATGCTCCGCTGTGCGGGGTGGATGGTGCTGTAAGCGGGGTGGATGGTGCTGTGCGCGGGGTGGATGGTGCTGTGCGGGGTGGATGGTGCTGTGTGCGGGGGATGCTCCGCTGTGCGGGGTGGATGGTGCTGTAAGCGGGGTGGATGGTGCTGTGCGCGGGGTGGATGGTGCTGTGCGGGGTGGATGGTGCTGTGTGCGGGGGATGCTCCGCTGTGCGGGGTGGATGCTCCGCTGTGTGCGGGGTGGATGGTGCTGTGTGCGGGGTGGATGCTGCTGGGCGGGGATGCGGGGCGGAACGGGGATGCGGGGCGGGACAGGGATGCTCTGGAGGCCGCGGAGGGGGGTCGGGGGCGGAGGATGCGGGGCCGGGCGGGCGGCGGAGCAGCAGCGCTCTCACCATGACATCAGCGCGGCGCGGCCCCGGGGGAGCGGGCGGGGGGTGAGAGCCGGCGCGGCGGCGGCGGCGGCGGCGGCAGCGGAGCGGAGCGCGGCCCCGGGCATGCTCCCGGAGCCCAAGTATGATCGCTTCCGCGACGAGCCGCTGACCGCCCCCATGCCGTCGCCGGCCCCCGCGCCGTGCCCCGCGGCGGGCGAGGAGCCCGAGCACGGCACCACCTTCTGCGCGCTGCTGCCGCGGATGCCGCAGTGGAAGTTCCCCGGCTCCAGCGGCTTCCTCGGCCGCGGCCCCGCCGGTGCCTCCCGGGACGCCCCCGCCGCGGCGGAGCCTCCCTCGGGGCTGGCCGCCGTGCTGGGCGCCTGCGAGCCGCTCTGCGCCGCGCCCTGCGCGCTACCGGGCGGCGGGAGGGCGCGGGGAGCGGCGGGGCGGGCGCGGGGGGCGGCGGCGGCGTCGGCACCGGCGGGGGCCCGGCCCGGCGGGGATGAGTGGAGCCGCAAGGGCAGCTTCATCCGCAAACCGGCGCAGGGCTGGCTGCACCCCGATGAGCGGGTGCTGGGGCCCGGCGTCTCCTACATTGTCCGGGTAAGTCCCGCCGGAGCTCCCGGTGGCGCGGGAGGGCGCGGGGACCCCCGGGCCCTGGAGTGTGCGGGGCTCGGCGGGTCCAGCTCATCCAGCAGAGCCCTCACTCGGGTTCCCCCGACACTGCTGGACCGGGGCAGCCGCCCTCAGAACATCACATCCGTGATGGAGCCGGGCCCGGGGGCTTGCTGGGCCCTGGAGCCCACCTTGGGACTCCAGCATTGCCAGCTCCTACCAGGCATCACAAGCTGGAGCACACAGATGAGGTTTTGAGGTGTTACCACAGGGTCTGGGCGTGTGATGGGGCATTTTGGGGTGGGCAGTGAAAGCTGCTGTGTGATGCCTGGAGCTGCTGTGGAAGCTGTCCCTGACACCCTCTCCTGTCCTTTGCCTGCCCTGCTGTGCTGCTTTCCCCCCGCAGTACATGGGGTGCATTGAGGTGCTGCGCTCCATGAGGTCCCTCGACTTCAACACCCGGACACAGGTCACCAGGTATGGCCCTGCAGTCCCACTGTCCCACGCCCCAGTGCCACCCCATGCTCCCGGTGGCCCTGGATACTCCCAGTGGCCCTGGATGCTCCCTGGTACCCCTGGATGCTCCTCGGTGGCCCTGGATGCTCCCTGGTACCCCTGGATGCTCCTCGGTGGCCCTGGCTGCTCCCCCATCCCAGGGCCCCGTGCAGAGAAGGGAACACAGGCCTGGGGAAGCCGTGCCCTGCACCAGGGACACAGAGGAAGGGCACTGCTGCAGATCAATGGGTGGAAAGAGGAGAAGGGAGGTGGCCCCAGCCGGGATTACGTACCGGGGCCGGGGCCGTGACGTGGGGCAGCGCTGCGGGGAGGCTGCAGTGCCCGGGGATGTGGGGCCACCAGACCCCACAGGGCAATGTGGGGTGGGAAGGCAGCTGGGAAGGGCTGGGGTGTGGAGCAGTGAGCAGGCCAGGCTCTGTCCATTGCAGGGAAGCCATCAACAGACTGTACGAGGCAGTGCCGGGTGTGAAGGGCATCTGGAAGAAGAAGGTGAGTTTCCACTTACCCTGCCCATCCCTGGGACAAGCCAAGCCTGTGGGACAGGGAACCAGGGGTGCCTGCTCAGTTTGTGGGCCTGGTCCTGGTGGTCTTCATTGCCTCCACCACCCTCTCCCCTGTCAGGCTCCCAACAAAGCCCTGTTCTCCATCCTGGGCAAGAGCAACCTGCACTTCGCTGGCATGAGCATCGCTGTCAACATCTCCGTGGATGGGCTGAACCTCATGATCCCCACCACGCGCCAGGTGAGCGCTCCTGGGCACACATTCCTGCTGCCTGCCAGCCTGGGAGCCAGCAGCCCCTTTGCTGATGCCCCCCTGGGCCGTGTTCCCCATGCAGATCATCGCCAACCACCACATGCAGTCCATCTCCTTCGCCTCCGGTGGGGACATGGTGAGTGACACACACCCAGGGTGGTGGGGACAGGGACTGCCAGCTGAGCTGAGCACAGGGGGGCCTTAACTGGGTCAGGACATGGGGATGGGGCTGTGAGCAGCAGGACATGAGTGCTGATGTCCCCCTCTGCCTGCAGGATACCACGGATTACGTCGCCTATGTCGCCAAGGACCCCATCAACCAGAGAGGTGACAGTGGCCTGGGGATTCTTGGAGGGATGGAGGCTGGAGGAGGAGATCTGTGACTGCTCACAGGGGTCTTAGGATGAGGGAAGAGAGGAGAATGTTGACTCCATGTTTCAGAAGGCTTGATTTATTATTTTATAATATATATTAAATTAAAACTATACTAAAAGAATAGAAAAAAGGATTTCATCAGGAGGCTAGCTAAGAATAGAATAGCAAAGAATGGCGATAAAGGTTTGTGGCTCGGACAGAGAGTCCAGAGTAACTTCAGCCCAATACAGGAATGACTCAATCAAAATCCAGCAGTCTTTGTACTCTTTTTGTAGACTGATGAATCCGTCCATGAATATGTTTCAGTAACATGTGGTTTACTTCATGGGTGTATAGAAGTCTTTCATTCACATTTGTTTTATGGAAGTTGAAGACTTTCTGAATACGTCTTTGATACACATGAAACTTGCTATTGAGATGTGTCAAAATGAAAAATGAAAACATATTTTACTGTGATTGGCCATTAATTAGAAACAACCACATGAGACCAATCCTAGACCCACCTGTTGCACTCCACAGCAGCAGATAACCATTGTTTACATTTTGTTCCTGAGGCCTCTCAGCTTCTCAGGAGGAAAAAATCCTGAGGAAAGGATTTCTCATAAAAGATGTCTGTGACAGAGATCTCTCGTGGGCTCAGGGTGGAGCGATGGCAGCATGGGGGAAACACTCAAACCGTCTGTCTGTCCTTCTGTCCGTCTGTCTGTCTGTCCACAGCCTGCCACATCCTGGAGTGCTGCGAGGGGCTGGCGCAGAGCGTGATCAGCACGGTGGGCCAGGCCTTCGAGCTGCGCTTCAAGCAGTACCTGCACAGCCCCCCCAAGGTGGTGGTACCCCCAGAGAGGTAGGGGGGCGGGGGGCCCTGCTGCTGCATCCCCCTGTCCCGGGCATGTCCCCTGCCTGGGGGTGGCTCTGGGAAGCCCTGTCCCCGCAGGGTCACCCTGTGCCCAGCTCACCCATCCCTGCTGCAGGGCGCTGGCTGCAGAGGAGTCAGCCTGGGGGGAGGATGAGGAGGCAGCAGAGCACGATTACTACAACAGCATCCCGGGGAAGGAGCCGCCTCCAGGGGGCCTGGTGGACTCCCGGCTCCGCCACATCCGCGCTCAGCCCTCCAGCTCCGTCCCCTCCAGCCAGGTGAGCCCCTCAGAGCCGCTGCTGGCCTTGCTCTGGGGGTGCAGAGCCCCCCAACGCTCCTCTGCCTCCTTCCCTAGGGCGGGTTAGCAGCCAGAAGAGACCCGAGCAGCCAGCTGGGGCCATCCTGGGACGTGGAGAGCCAGGGTGGGTACGGAGCCGTGAGCTGGGGGGGTTCCTGTGGCTCTGGGCAGCCCTGGCCAGCGGTGATGAGGTGATGGCTGTCCCCACAGGCCAGCCCTGCGATGGGTACCTGCAGGCTGACAGCCACACCCTGGGGCCACGGGACTACGAGGAGCACATGTACGTGAACACACAGAGCCTGGACACCTGGGAGCCCGAGCTGCTGGCTCATGGGGCAGCAGAGGAGAGCCCCAAAAAGGATCTCTTTGACATGAGTAAGCCACTGCCCCTGGGGGAAACGGTGCTGTGGAGCAGCCAAGCTGTGCTGGGTCACCCAAAACCGCCCTGGAGGTGCTGAGCCCACAGCAGTGCCCTGTGAGCTGGGGTCTGGGTGTAACACCCCACAACCCCTGCATCCCACAGGGCCCTTCGAGGATGCCCTGAAGCTCCACGAGTGCATCGCAGGGGGTGCCAGCAGCCCCCCCATTGAGGACCAGTGGCCGAGCCCCCCAACACGGAAAGCCCCCATCGCCCCCACGGAGGAGCAGCTGCGGAGGGAGCCCTGGTACCACGGCAGGATGAGCAGGAGGGACGCTGAGAGGCTCCTGCAGATGGACGGGGATTTCCTGGTGCGGGACAGCCTCACCAACCCGGGGCAGTACGTGCTGACCGGAATGCACAGCGGGCAGCCCAAGCACCTCCTGCTGGTGGATCCCGAGGGAGTGGTGAGGGCAGGGCAGGGGCTCAGGGCAGGGCGTGGGGAGGGGGATTGGGGCAGGGCGTGGGGTGGGTGATGGGGGATGCAGGTGTGGGAAGGCACGGGGTGTTGGAAGTGCGTGGTTGTCACTATAGGACATGAAACAGCACAAATGCACACACTCTTGAGGTGAAGAAAAAAGAAGTTTATTTTCTGACTCCCAACATTTATAGATTTCCAAAAGTGTCAGTGGATTGGAAGGTGACAGTGCCACCTCTCCAATGACACTGGGCAAACCAACAGTCCATCAAATTTCTCCTCTTCCATGAAAGAATGCAAAACAATGAGTTATTTACAGAAAGCATGTGAGAAAGTTTGCTACCAGAATGTCCACATCATAAAATCATAAAAAATCAGGGCCACAGATGCTGGGTGAGAGGCAGCTGTGCTGAGCTGAGGACTGCTGTGCCCTGCTGCAGGTGAGGACCAAGGACGTGCTGTTTGAGAGCATCAGCCACCTCATCAGCCACCACCGGCAGAACGAGCAGCCCATCGTGGCAGCAGAGAGCGAGCTGCACCTGCGCCAGGTTGTACAGAGGAAGCAGTGATGCCAAGGGGGTACGTGAGCCCCTGACCTGCTCCCCTGGCTCTGGACTCACCCCAGGGCAAATCTGGGGTCCCTTTGTGCTCCCCCTCTCCAGTCGTGCCTGGTTTTTGAGGTTTGGGGTCAGGCTCCCCATTTTCCTCCCCGGTGAGGCCGTGTGGTGCCCGGCCCTGCAGGTCCTCCCTGGCTGCTGCCTACCTGCATCACCTGCACGGGCTGCCCTGCCCAGCTGGACACACAGACGTTTAATTCCACACCTACAGGTGAAAAACACTCTTGGGGTGGGAACTGCTTGGTTGCCTCAGCAGGAGGGACAGAGCCTGAAGCCATCTCAGGCAGGGCTGGCCCCACTTGCCCCAGCACTGCAATGGATGCTGCTGCAGCCCCTGGCTTGGCTCTGCCTGTGGGGCCAGACCATCTCTTGGACACTGCTGTTGGATGTTCCTGTTGGGGACATCCCTTTTCAGCTGGAGTGGCTGCCACAGGATGCTCCATGTGCCCCCAAGCCCCTGCAGCCATCTCCAGGCCAGGGCCAGGATGGAGCTACTGCAGGGCAGGGCTGAGCTGCTGGCACTGCCTCCTGAGGTGTCCCATGGCCAGCTCGGGGTTTTGGCAGGTTTTTGTGCCATCACAGCCCCCTTTACCTGCCCTGTGTCTGGCGCTGGGCACGGGTTTGTGCTTTGGAATACATTTCTAATTAAATCTGGAAATGAGCAAGGAGCACAGGTGGTTCATGCTGGGACAGGTCTCCATCACCACCAGCTCCTGCCTGGTCTCACCTTGGCCAGCCTATCCTGTCCTGTCACACTTATCCCTGTCCCTCTGGGTCACCCAGTGTCCCCCTGGCTTCAGAGTGGCCTTTGGCACCCAGGGCTGGCCCTGCACGGCCTCTCCTCCTCTCACCTGGCAGCTCCCTGCCCTGCTGGCTCTCCCAACCTGCCTCCACCTGGAGCAGCCACCCCTGGGGTGGCTCTGAGTGGCACAAACCAAGCTGTGACCCGCTGGTGACAGCAGAGCCCGAGCTGTGGGTGGCCCTGGCTGTGGCTCCTGTGTCACAGACAATTGGGGGGTCCAGCACCAATCCTGGCTCTGCTCTGTATCCCCAGCACCCACCTCGGGGAGCAGGGACACCCCAGCACCCTCAGCCCCTCGCTGGGGATGGTCTCTGCCAGAGCTGGCCAGTGCCAGCCGAGCCAATGAATAAAAGGAGCCCCTAAATAAAGCCCGGTAATGAATGCGTAATTTTCCATTGATAGCTGGATCCCGCGGGGACGCGGTGCTTCCATCTCAGCTGCTATTTTCTGTCGTGGAGTGATGTGTCTGCAAAGATAATTGCACTGTTCCCTCAATAGAGGCAGGGAAAGGCAGCGAGGGCCCCCGACTTTCTTATTTCACAGCTGGAGAACCGACGGAGCTCTGTGGTTCACCTGCTGGCTGTGCCTCGCCCTGCAGCCGCGGGGATGCTGCCCTGGAGGGATGGAGGGTTGGTGGGGCGCTCGTTTCAGGGGTTAAGCACCTTGGTTGAGGTTGATTTGTGGTGCCAATGGGTGCAGGGGGCTCTGTGCCTCAAGCCAGAGCTGCGTTGAAGGGCTGCTGCTTCTTCAGCCCCTGTGATGGGAAGGCTGAGGTGTTTGGGGAAGAAGGGCAGCTGCAGAGAACGTGGCCTCTTTGCTTTCCCAGAGCATTGGAGATCTCTCTGACCAACCCATCCCTGCACCTGTCTCAAATGTGCAGACCACAGACACGCCCGGTTGGGTTTTTCAGGGCACAAACCCTTTCCCACAGCAGCTCTCCCTCCTTCCCAGCTTCCAGCAGGTGGTAGCACACTGCCGGCTCCTCCAGCGATGTCCCCAGCCCTGCCAGCCCCTGCCAGCGTCCCCAGCCGTGCCGGCGCTCAGCTCCCAGCTCCCCGCTCCCCTCCGTGCCCCGAGCCGCGGGCAGGGCTGGCCCGGCCCCAGCGCTCTTTGTTATCTCAGGGGAACTCAACCATTTCTGCACCTTGTTTACCCGCAGTTTCGCAGGGTGGAGGAAAAGCAAACATCGGCCTTTTGTTCACCAGCTTCCCCTTCCGTGAGCCTCGTCCTCCTCCTCCCCCGGGCTCCATCTGCCCTCTGCTCCCTGCGGAACCCGCAGGCAGAGCCCAGGGTGATGTCCTCATCACCATCCCCTCCCCACTGCTGTCCCTGGGACATCCCAGCCCTCCGGGATGCCGGACGCGTCTTTTCACCAGCTCCGAGTGCGAATGCAGCGGGAGCCGAGGCCGCACAGCCCCCGCGGAAGGCGCTGGCCGCGCCAGGCTGTTCCTCCCGGCCGTCATCGCCAGCCCTGCACTGCTGAGGGATGGTGGAGCTTCCTGACGGCACCCACAGGGCAGCAGCCGGCAGGGAACAGCCGCTGGAGCCTTGTGTGGCACTGTCCCTGTCGGTGCATCCCTGTCCCCAAGGCTGTAAATCCCCGGGGACCGGGGCTGGGTGTTCCGACCCCCGCAACACCGGGGCTTGCTGTGATGCTCCGTGAACCCTCCTGATGTTTTGTCCCGGTGTCCGCAGTCCCCACCGCATCCCTCCAGGGGCTGCTGGGCTGTGTGACATAGGGGAGTGTGACATGCGACACTGTCCCTCCCCAGCTCCTCCAGGGGAATATTAAACCACTCCATGAGGCAACTCCTCAGCCCCGAGGCGCTGCTGGTTTCATTCAGCGCTTTGAGATCAAGAGCTGGGAGTGGGGAGCGGCAGCACCCAGAGGGGACCGACCCCGCTGCGGGCTGGGGGCACCGGGAGGGGCGGACCGGGGCTGCTGCCGTCCCGATCCCGCTCCTGACCCCATCCCGAACCCGACACTCCCGTGGGAACGCGGCCGGGTGTCCCGGGTTCGGGTTCCTGCATCTCCCGAGCATCAGCACCCCGGGGGCTCAGGGTCCCGGTCCCGGTTCCGCTCGGTCGGGGTCCCAGTCCCGGTGCTGCTCGGTCGGGGTCCCGGTCCCGGTCCCAGTCCCGGTCCCGTTCGGTCCGGGTCCGGGTTCCAGTCCCGGTTCCAGCCCTGGTCGGGCAGAAATGAGGGGGCGCCGCACTCGGAGGATTACGGCGGCGGCGCGGACGGGGAGCGGAGCCGCCACCGCCGCCGTATAAAAGCGCGTCCGCGCCCGCCCCGCCCGGGCTGCGGTGGCGGCGGCGGCTCCGCTCCAGGTGCGGCGGCTCCCGGCAACGTCCCGCTCGCGGCGGCGCCGCTCGGTCCGTCTGTCCGTCGGTCCCGGCGTCGCGTCGCGTCTGTCCCGTCCCATCGCATCCCCGTCCCCCGGGTCCCCGCTCCTCGCGGCCGCTTCCTTCGCGCTCCTCCCCGGGCTGGCGGGTCTCCCCCGGTTCCTCCGGTCCTTGTCCCGTCCCCCGCGCCTGCCCGGTCCGGGTCTCTCGGTGCCGCCGGTCGCTCCCGGGGCTTCCGGCTCCGTCCTGCCTCCGCCGGTGCCCGGCCCCCGGTGATAGCGCTGCCCCTCGGGTCTCTTCCAGCCCCACACCCGGCAGCAACATGTGGCTGCTGGAGCGGCTGCGCGGGGTGGCGGAGAACGGCGGCTCCCGGGGCGGGGGGACAGACGAGTCCTCCCGGGGGTCCCGCTACAGCAACGTCCTCACCCCCGACAAGATCCCCGACTTCTTCATCCCGCCCAAGCTGAGCGCGGCACCCGCCGAGGCCGAGGGCTCCGAGGTGCCCGCAGGGGCCGCTCTGGGCGCCTCAGTATCGGAGCAGGACCTGGCCAAGCGCAAAGCCCCGCGCAGCCCCCGCCCGTCCAGCCGCTCCCGGTCCCGCACCGGCGGGCGGCACATCATCCAGATCGAGACCGCCGAGGACTGGACCGAGGGCGGCACCAACGTGGACCCGCAGGCACAGACGGCCATGTCGCTGCCCTACGTGCCCAAGGCTCAGACCTCGTACGGCTTCGCCACGCTGATGGAGAGCCCGCACACCCGGCGCAAGGAGTCCCTGTTCCACAGCGAGCACAGCAGCCTGTGCCCCTCGCCCGTCACCTCGCCCGGCGCCCAGCGCAAAGCCAAGCTCAACGGCGACAGCGGCCGCCGGACACCGGCGGACCTCGGCGCCGCCCTGATGCACCCCGGCCGGTATTTCAGCGGCGGAGAGAGCGACACGTGCTCCTCGGCCGAGTCCTCGCCCTTCGGCTCCCCGCTGCTGTCCCGCTCCGTGTCCCTGCTGAAGCTCTTCAGCCAGGAGAGCCAGTCCAAGGTGATCAAGCTGAAGCACTCGGTGGCCCGCAACAGCTCGCTGAGCACCGACGACAGCTCCGCCGACACCAGCCCCAGCGCCCAGCGCCGCGCCAGGAGCGCCCCGGCCGGGACGCAGCCTCCGACGGCCGTGCTGCCCCTGGAGCTGCCCGCGGGCCGGGACCGGGACCGGGACCGGGAGCACAGCCTGAGGCTGAGCCGGGGCGGGAGCCTGCGCCTGGCTGCTGAGTACGACCCCTCCAACGCCCGGCTGCGGGTGCGCCTCGTCTCCGCCGAGGACCTGTACGATGCCCTGGTCGACCTGCGCAGCATCAACTGCTGCGTCTCGCTGTGCCTCAACCCCGGCAAGCTGCAGAAGCAGCGCAGCACCATCGTCAAGAACAGCCGCAACCCGGTGTTCAACGAGGACTTCTTCTTCGATGGGCTGGGCCCCGGGCACGCCAGGAAGATGTCCCTGAAGCTCAAGGTGGTCAACAAGGGCAGCAGCCTTAAGCGGGACACGCTGCTGGGGGAGAAGGAGCTGCCACTCACCGCCCTCCTGTCCTGCCTGTAGGTACCAGCCCCGGAGGGAGCCCTCCCACCTGTGGGGCCGGCTCTGTCCGCCAGCCCCGCTGCAGGAGGGTTTGGAAGGGCCCCCTGAGGAGGGCCGGGGTCGTGGCAGAGTGTGGGGGTCCCCAGGAATGGGGCTCTGCCAACACCAGCTGGCAGCCACAGCCTCTGCCCCTGCTCCCTCCCTGCTCCTGCCCCGGATGCAGCAGAAAAAGGGGAGCCTCCAGCCCATTCCCCACCACCAGGGAGGATGGAAGCACCTGTTGGACTCTTCCCTCCCTGTGCCTGTGGTCTCCAGCTGCCACCAGGCAGGTTGGAGGTGGGTGAATCTCTGTAGCACACTTAGGGCCACCTCTCAAAGTCCCAGTACCTGTAGTCAGGTGACAGCTTTAATTTAAAAAGACAAGTTTCTGGGCTTGGAAACTGCAAAGAAAATGCTGCAGAGGTGACCTGAGAGTGGGCCAAGGGTGGCCAGCCTGGGGGATGAGTCAGGTTTGAGGCTTTTGAGCCTTTCCTGGGCTCGGCCCAGCCCTGTGAGGCTGCAAGGTTGGTTTGGTCTGACCCCTGCAGCCTCCTGGGCTGCCCTCCCTGCCCACCCCAGCACTGTCCCCACAGCTGACTCCCCTGGGAAGCTGCTCGTGGAGCTTCGGGGGGTTTGGATTGCCCAAATCCAGGAGGCTCTGCCCTTCCCCTGCCCACGGGAGGGAGATGCTGGGGGCTGGCACCCCTGCCCTGGGCACAGGCAGTGTCCCAGCAGATGCACCTGGTGACAGAAGCTGAGGTGACAGGAGCAGCCCCACCTGAGTGCAGGTGAGGCTGGGCAGGGGTGCAGGCTGAGGCTCCACAACCCTCCATCCACCCCTGTCTGTGAGGGCAGAGGATCTTTCGAGTGGCAGCAGAGATGTGTCCTGTGGGGCCACCATGCTCCTGTGCCCAGCGGGAGCATCCCAAAGCGACTGGCCTGGCTTTCAGTTTCCCGTTGGAGCTGGGTGCTCCCAACCCTCCCCATGCCACCGTGTCACCTTCGCTCAGTGCCTGGGGACAATGAGGGCGGGGAGGACCCAGCCGGGGCATTCCTGCGGGTGGATCAAACACTCTGCGTCGTTGTTTGGTGTGGTGTCACCCTTTGTGTCGGGCTCTGCATGTTTCTGTGCAGGGAGCAGGGCTTGCAGCGCTCCCGTGGACACACACACACACACACACACACACGTGTGTCCCCTCTGTGTTAACACAGTCCGTGTTCCTTCCTTGTCCTTTTGCAGCAGATGGCAGATCTCAGTGTTGACTATTTATACCCGAGGCTGATCTTTTTTGCAGCGTTCTATTTTGTCTGTAAATACGTTCCAGGTACAGAGGCAGAGCCGTTGTTTGCATGTCGGGGGGGATATCCGGGGTGATCGTGGCTGTTTGCTGAGCTTGTGGCTGAAAACGTGCAGGACATGAGGAGCTGACATGTCCATCCTCCACAGGGAGTTTCCCACCTGAGGCTCCCCTGTGCTCCCCCAGGGATGGTCCCCATCCCCAAATGCCCTGGCTCACCCTGGGGAGGGTGGGACAGGGAGAGGGGTCACATCCCGGGCTCTGGGGTGACCATGGTGCCCATGAGGAGCTCTGGGGCAGGAAGGGGACCCTCCTCCCCCCCACACACACCTCACCCTGGGGAGACCCGGGAGCTGCTGGGGTGGGGGGCACAGGCTGCAGGAAGAGGAGGAGTGGGAGCTGGGATGAAGGCTGTGCTGCTCTGAGAGGTTTGAGCGCTGACATCCCCTCAGCAGAACCGTGTGCCTTTGGGTTTGGGGAGGAGGATGCTGAGAGCAGGAACCTGGGCTGACCCCAAAGGGAGACCCAGGGGGTTGGGGACCCTCGTCCTGCCCCACCCCAGCCTGTCCCGGGGCTGTCCTGCTGGAGCTGGATGTGTGACCATGCTGGGAGCCCTGCTCTGAGCTGGGCTGGTGCTGTGGCAGCCAGAGCTGTTGCTTGGATGGGTCTCTCTGCTGCTGGAGCTATTTTCTATTGTTCCTGCTTTGATATTTCTGTGGCTGGATTTAATGATGTATTTTTTTGGAGTGGAAAAAAAAATATATTAATACCTGAATGGAATGTTTGTTTACAGATGATTTCCTCTTTTTAGTGCAATAAAGTAATTTCTAAAACAGATGCAGGTGTGGCCTTGGCTCCTGCTTTCCCCAAGATATTTCCTGGCATTATTCTTGATGGCTCCCTGTGTGTTCCCCTTTCCAAGCAGCCTTCCAGGTGCTCAAGGTGCTTCTGAAGCTCTTCCCCATGGGGTGAGGTGAGAGTGAATCTCCTGGAGAGAAGGGGAAAGGTGCTGCTCCTGCTTGAGGGGGGACTCAGGGCTGTGCTGAGCTCACAGCCAGGGCTGTGACACCCTGTGGGTGTCCTTCCTCCTCCTCCTGACCCCTGCAGCCCTTCTCAGCACTGGTGATGAAGAAAATGGTGATGGTTTTGTTCTGGCCACTCCCTCTGCCCAGCTGGCAGCATTCAGGTTGCTTTCTTTTCTCCCCCACCTGCTACTTCCAAATCTGTTCCTTGCCAGATGCTGCTGAAGAAAAAGAGGAGTGTTTGCCTGTTACCTAAATACCATTTTTCTAATTTCCACAATTCTGATAATTTGTCATTTTTGGTAGCTATAGAGGCAGGGTGGGAACAGATCTGTTCTGTCACCTCTGGCCCCCACAGGGTTGGTGAAAGCAGCTTGGTAGGTGCTAATAATTTAAGTCATGCTTTTTCTAGAGGTCTAAAGCTGCAGCAGTTAGTAACAAATTGAGGCTGATTAAGTTAGTCTGAACCAGAGTGGATGGGGTCAGCCTGAGCACACGAAAATCCCTGGAAAGTGTCCAACATTTGAAGCAGCCAGAGGGGTGGAGAGAGGGGCATCTTGTGGGGGAAGATTTAACTCTGAATTTGTAATTGAGACACCGTGGGAAGGAAATGTGTCTGCCTCACTGGACCTGGGAGGGCTTGGTCATGCTGAGAGCTGGGAGGAAGAGGATGAGACATCCTCTGAGGAAGAGTGTGATACATCCTCTGAGGAAGAGAGTGACACATCCCCACTGCACAACACAGCCCCTGGGGTCAGGGGGTGCCCAGGTAAAGAGCAGCCAGGTGAAATCCCAGCTCTGCACGCCGGGTGATGTCTGAGCCCTGGGAGGTTTCCCCTGCACGGGGGTCCCGGGGAATGTGTGACCCAATGTGTGCAGGAAACTGAGGCAGAGCTGGGTGTGGAGGAGCCCTGATCTGCAGAGAGAGGGACTGAGGCTCACCTGGGTGAGAGGCACACACAGGCCACGGCTATTTTTAGCCCTGTGTTCCCTCAGCGCTGAGGACTCAACTTCTGAGAAAATTGCCTGGAGCTCATTTAGCCATGGCGTGATGCCTGAGCGAGGGAGGGAGGGAGAGGGCAAATTAGGGGTTCCATTTCATCCAGGGTGTTCTGCAGGGCCGAGGTTGCCAGGAGGGCTCTGCAGCGAGGAGATCAGCGGGATTGTCACTGCTGGAGACACCCTGACCCCGCTGGGGCCAGCCTGGCGCTCCCGGTGCCGAGGTGCTCGGGGATCCTTGGCAGTTTTGCCTGAGCCGTGTTGCCTTCTCCTCTGGGGATTTTTTGGGTGCTGTCGAGGCTGGGGGAGCCTGGCGCGCTCCAGCCCAGCCCTTTCCCTCCCCCCACCCCCGACTCCGGCTGCCGATTTCCCGTTTCGGTCAGAAAAGCATCTTCCCGTTGCTTGGCAACGCTCGGCCGGTGGCGGGGGGGCTCCAGGCGGGGACGGGGGTGGCCCTGCGGCCGGAGCCAGCTCGGTACCGGTGGTGGCTCCGCCACACGGGTCTGGACACCCGGACAGGGCCGGGACCGGGCGGGGAGGGCGCGGGGAAGCGGCGGGAGCGATCCGGGTGCAGGGAGAGAGCATCGGCCTCCCCCGGCTGCAGCGCTTTATTGAGAGCATTTGTCTTCCATGGCAGCGTGTCTGCCTGAAAGGGGAGAGGAGAGACTCCCACTGTTACTGGGAGGAAAACAGAACTTAATTGAATCTCAGAGTCTCTTCAGCGGAGAGTGACACGTCTGAGTTACCCCCGGCACCCTGCAGTCTGTGCTGCTCCTCCAGGGGACACAGAAACCCCCGGGCTGGGGTCCCTAAAGCCCACCGGGAGCAGAGATGTCCTCCAGCTCCTTGTCAGCCCCGAGGCACTTGGCACTGTGCTGAAATGCAGCTGCCAGGGTGTAGATGGGGTAGGCAGAGCTGCCCAGCACTGTCAGCTCCCTCTGCTCTGCTTTTCCATCTGCACTTTGCTCTCCTGCTTTGAGGCTGCCGATCCAACAGGGATCTGGGCTCAGATCATCAGAGGAGCTCCTGAGCTGGGAGGAAGAGGATGATACATCCTCTGAGGAAGAGGGTGACACATCCCCACTGCACAACACAGCCCCTGGGGTCAGGGGATGCCCAGGTAAAGAGCAGCCAGGTGAAATCCCAGCTCACGCTCCCTCTATTCTGCTTTTCCATCTGCACTTTGCTCTCCTGCTTTGAGGCTGCCAATCCAAAAGGATCTGGGGAGGAAAAGGCAGCCAGAGGATGGGAAATGGCACTTTGGTCTCCCCTTCATCGTTAATTCAAGCCTGGATCCAGCCTTGGCTTGGGGCTGGGGTCAGGGTGGGGGTACAGAACACGAGGAGCTGCAGGGGGAGAGTGCAGGGAGCAGGCAGAGATGGATGAGGGTGAGAGCAGAAGTCTCTGCAGTGGAGAGTGACACCTCTGTGTCACCCCAGCACCCTGCAGTCTGTGCTGCTCCTCCAGGGCACACAGAAACCCCCGGGCTGGAGTCCCTAAAGCCCAAGGGGAGCAGAGATGTCCTGCAGCTCCTTGTCAGCCCCGAGGCACTTGGCACTGTGCTGAAATGCAGCTCGGTGGCAGCAGCTGCCCAGCACTGTCAGCCCCAGCACACCTTCCCTCTGTGCTGCTTTTCCATCTGCACTTTGCTCTCCTGCTTCGAGGCTGCCAATCCAACAGGGATCTGGGCTCAGATCATCAGAGGAGCTCCTGAGCTGGGAGGAAGAGGATGAAACATCCTCTGAGGAAGAGGGTGACACATCCCCACTGCACAACACAGCCCCTGGGGTCAGGGGATGCCCAGGTAAAACACAGCCAGGTGAAATCCCAGCTCACGCTCCCTCTATTCTGCTTTTCCATCTGCACTTTGCTCTCCTGCTTCGAGGCTGCCAATCCAACAGGGACTTGGGCCCAGATCTTGCCTTTATAGCCAGGAACAGGCAACCAGAGGATGGGAAATGGCACTTTGGACTCCCCCTCAAGCCTCTGGATCCAGCCTTGGCTTGGGGCTGGGGTCAGGGCGGGTGTACAGAACACGAGGAGCTGCAGTGGGAGAGTGCAGGGAGCATGCAGGGATGGATGAGGGTGAGAGCAGCAGGGTGGAGAATCTTCCCTGCCTCTCCTCACCCTCTCTAGTGACCTGCTCCTCGCTAGCTGCCTGGTGGACTCTGAAATTCTGCCTTTAAAACGTTCACAAAATTCCCAGAGCATCACGAAGGCCCAGGTGGGAGGGGGCAAAAACCAGCATAAATAATCAGACAGGAGGATTTGTTAAACACCAGCATCACTTCAATATCAGTGCAGCTGGGTGCTGATCTGTGTGGCTTTTGGGGCAAGGGGCTGGTACCAGCTCAGGGAGGCTGTGGTTGATCACAGAGGGGCTGTGGCTGAGCCCAGGGGGCTGTGGGGCACAGAGGGGCTGTGGTTGATCACAGAGGGGCTGTGGCTGATCCCAGGGGGCTGTGGTTGATCACAGAGGGGCTGTGGGGCACAGAGGGGCTGTGGTTGATCACAGAGGGGCTGTGGTGGATCACAGAGGGGCTGTGGGGCACAGAGGGGCTGTGGTTGATCACAGAGGGGCTGTGGCTGAGCCCAGGGGGCTGTGGCTGAGCCCAGGGGGCTGTGGTTGATCACAGAGGGGCTGTGGGGCACAGAGGTTCTGCTGAGGTGGGGGCCACCTGGCTGGACACAGCAGGGCAGGGTGATGCTCCAAGTGCAGAATCTTCTCTCTCTGTGTTTCCCACCCAGACCTCAGCTCTGGGGTGAGGGACGTGTCCATCTGCACATCCCCAGAGATTTTGGGGGTGTGTTAACCCTGCTGCCCGTGCTGGAGCCATTCAGGGGGGTGGGCTGTGGTGGGAGGGGGCTCCAGCCCGGCCTGGGACCGCCCCTGCCTGGCGGAGGCACCGCGGCCACGCAGAGATAACCGGGCTGGCATTGCCATGGCAATGAGATAACAACGGCGGCTGCCAGGCGGGAGCAGGGAGGGCAGGGATCTCCAACAGCACCCACCCGTGCCAGGGCTGCACTGGGATCCAGCCCAGGATGTCCTGTGAGTCTTGGTTTGGAAAGACAGGAGTCTGCTAAGGAAGGCAGGAGCCTCCCCTGAAATGGAGAAAATGAACTGTCCCCACCCCTCCAAATTGTTATAAATTTTAAATTAAGGGGCTCTCAGGCAAAAAATATGGGAGCAGGAAATAACAGTTCTTTAATAGGGAAGGGAAAAAAAGAAAAAGGATAAAATAAACAATGCAGTACACTAGAACAACACTGACAGAGTCAGAACCCAACCTGGCACCCTGTGGGTCAGGGTGTTGGTGGCAGTCCCATTGGAATTGTGGCTCAGCCCTCCTGCAGTGTCAGGGCTGGTTCTGCTGGAGCAGGGATCCTGTAGAGAAGGATGGATTCTTCCTCTGAAGATCCAGTGGAAGAGGCAGCTGCTGTTCCTCTGGGAAATCCAATGGCGAAAGCCATGCTGGTGTCTCAAAACCTCTGGATTATATCTGGGTAGAAATGCTTGGCTCCTCCCCCTGGGCTCACATCTCCCAATGGGATGCTGCAGTTCTTATCAGCCATTCAGGGACATTCCATAGCTGTTATCAGCAGATGTCCCCTCCTGAGGGAGGAGTGATTGTGGTCACTCAAAGAGAGAGATAAGGCAAACTGCCCACTGGACAAAAGATAATCTGCCATACAGATGGGACTAGAATACATCTTGCATTGCAATCTGGAACACTGTGACATCCCCTGTCCCAGCTCTGTCTGGCCTGGACAGCACTGAGCACATCCTTGCTGAGGTGAAGCCCTTGGCACCCCTCACACCCAGAGGTTGCACTGAGAAATCCATAAAAACACAGATTCAAACCCTCCCAGCTGTCCACTGCCAGCTTCTAATTAATCCCCATTTTTTGCACTTCCATCCAATTTCCCTCGCACGGCTCCTGACCCAGACCAATTGTGGCAGGAGGTTTCTGTAATTGCTAATTGCTAATCTTATCAAGGTGAGAGCACTGCAATTAGCAGGTGAGCTGCTGCTGGGTGAATGTTTGCCTCACCTGTGCCAGGGCAGGATGCACACAATGCCTGCAGCGCTTGCCAGGGCTGGGCAGGACGGGATCCTCAAGGTGCCCTCACCTTTCCCAGCCCCACATCTGTTGTCGGTGGTCGCAGGGGTTTTTTAGAGGATGGAAGAGACAGAATCTTGATTCCATGATCAGAAGGCTTGATTTATTATATTATGATATATATATAACATTATAACTATACTACATAGAGATAGAAAGGAAAGGAGCTTCTTCAGAAGCTGGCTATGCTATAAAGGAGATAGAAAGAATGAATAACAAAGGTCTGTGTCTCGGCAGAGAGCGAGAGCAGCTCCATCATGAGTGGTCAGTAGATCCAAACATCTACAGGGGACCAACCACGGGTGCACCTGTTGCATTCCACAGCAGCAGATAATAATTGTTTACATTTGTTACTGAGCTTCTCAGCTCCAGCAGGAAAAATCCTACAGAAAGGATTTTTCACAAAGAATGTCTGCGACACACATCACCATGCAGAGTCCTTAAGCAGCCCCAGAGCCTCTGAGGGGGCTCAGACAAACAAGGCACAAACCCTCGGGAGATCCTGCTCGGAGCCGTTTGGGAGCCGAGGCGCTTTTTTGCGGACAATCTGTTCCCTCCCACTGCCGCTGGCTCCCTGCCCGCCCCATTGCCGGCAGAGGCGGCGGGAGCCGGGAGCGGCTCTGGCCACCGGGACAATTCCATGGGAGCCACCAAAGTGTCACAGGGCCAGGCTGGGCTGAAGGAGCAGAGCCCGGGAGCAGAGAGCAGCCAGATGTTCCTGCAGATGTTCCCCAGTGTCCCCCAGATGTCCCCCAGGTGTCCCCCAGGTGTTCCCCCGGTGGTCCCCGGTGTCCTCCAGGTGTCCCCCAGATGTCCCCCAGGTGTTCCCCCAGATGTTCCCGCAGATGTTCCCCCGGTGGTTCCCCAGGTGTCCCCCAGATGTTCCCCCAGATGTTCCCCAGGTGTTCCCCAGTGTCCCCCAGGTGTCCCCCAGGTGTCCCCCAGGTGTTCCCCAAGGTGTTCCCCAGTGTCCCCCAGGTGTCCCCCAGATGTCCCCCAGGTGTTCCCCAGGTGTCCCCCAGATGTCCCCCAGATGTCCCCCAGGTGTCCCCCAGATGTTCCCCAGTGTCCCCCAGGTGTCCCCAAGATGTTCCCCAGTGACCCCCCAGGTGTTCCCCAGATGTTCCCCAGGTGTTCCCCAGATGTTCTCCAGATGTCCCCCAGGTGTCCCCCAGGTGTCCCCCAGATGTTCCCCAGATGTCCCCCAGGTGTCCCCCAGGTGTCCCCCAGATGTTCCCCAGATGTCCCCCAGGTGTTCCCCAGATGTCCCCCAGATGTCCCCCAGGTGTCCCCCAGGTGTCCCCCAGATGTTCCCCAGATGTCCCCCAGGTGTTCCCCAGGTGTCCCCCAGGTGTCCCCCAGGTGTGTTCAGGTGTCCCCCAGGTGTCCCCCAGGTGTCCCCCAGATGTCCCCCAGGTGTTCCCCAGATGTTCCCCAGGTGTTCCCCAGTGTCCCCCAGGTGTTCCCCAGTGTCCCCCTGGTGTTCCCCAGTGTCCCCTGGTGTTCCCCAGTGTCCCCCAGGTGCTCCCCAGTGTCCCCCAGGTGCTCCTCAGGTGTTCCCCCAAGTGTTCCCCAGATGTTCCCCAGATGTTCTCCAGATGTTCCCCAGATGTTCCCCAGGTGTTCCCCAGATGTTCCCCAGATGTTCCCCAGGTGTTCCCCAGATATTCTCCAGATGTTCCCCAGATGTTCCCCAGATGTTCCCCCAGGTGTCCCCCAGGTGTCCCCCCAGGTGTTCCCCCATGTAAAAAACACCCAATCACTTGTTTTTGAAAAATTTAAAAATTTATATTTAGTAAATTATAAAAATTTCTATTTAAGAATTTATATTTCGTGAATTTAGTAATAATGTGGTTCTAAAAATAGTAATAGAATTAGAGTAATAATAATTTGGGCAATTTGGATTGGGACAATATGAGACAATAGAAACAAAGTGTTAAAGGATGTCTGGGTACCTTTTTCTGGGCAGCATGAGCCCAAAAAAGGACCCACTTTAAAGAGGATTAATCCTTAAAAACAATAACCTGTTGCATATTCATACACTTCATGCATGATGTATCTGAAAAATGCCAATCAGTTGTTTTGAAAATTTTAAAAATTTAATAGTAACAAAATGGTTATAAAAATAGAAATATAATTAGAATAATAATAATTTGGACAATTTGGATTAGGACAATATGAGACAATAGAAACAAGAGTTATGGACAGTCCAGGTACCTTTTTCTGGGCAAAATAAGCCTGAAAAAGGACCCACGTTAACAGAGGACTAACCCTTAAAAACAATAACCTGTTGCATATTCATACAGCTCATACATGATGCATAAATTCAAGATTCTGTCTGGTCAGTGTCAACTTCTTCCTCCTAATCCTAAGGCACCTTCGATCTTTAGCCAGGCAGGAAGAAGTTAATTTTTTCTGATAATAGAGCCATAAATTCTTTTTCTCTGAAAGATTCAGGTGTCCTGTGTCTGCCATCTTGGTGTGATTCCTTTCTTTAAAAAAAATATAACCTAAAACTAGATTTACCACACAACTTAAGAGAATTAACACAGCATCACCTCCTCACACAACACATCCAACATCCATTTGAATATTTCCAAAAGCCAATCCTAAACCGGGCGTTTTTCACACCCCACATCAGGCATGTGATAAATAGGTATGATTCGTGCTGATAAAATGGAAACAATAATCAATATTGGTACAGTTATTATGTTAATTATTATATTAATTGGGAATAATAAAAATAGTTAAAAGCGGTAATGCCAAAGAAGAGAAGGAGAGGAGGGGCTCCACTCCCCCTCCCAGCAGATGTTCACAAGGACAGGAGGAAAGAAGCTGAAGATACAGCTGCTAAAAATGAGCAGAAAAAAAGCAAAACCTGGTTGGGTCCCAGAAAATGCTAATTATAAGGATTATAATTGTATTATAAGGAATTTATTGCCTTGATATGTAGATATAGTGATATGTTGGTTTTGGCTTACATTGTACTGGCTTGGTGCTCATGTGTAACCCAAAGGTGAATTAAAGGACACAGAGGAAGATACGAAATCTTCATCAGACACCCCCAAAGACTTGTGTGACCACCAAACTGAGTGGTGGTGCATGCACGGTAAAGGTGGTGTGATAAATAGGTATGATTCGTGCTGATAAAATTGAAACAATAATCAATATTGGTACAGTTATTATATTAATTATTATATTAATTTGGAATAATAAAAATAGTTAAAAGCGGTAATGCCAAAGAAGAGAGGGAGAGGAGGGGCTCCATCCCCTCCCGGCAGATGTTCACAAGGACAGGAGGAAAGAAGCTGAAGATGCAGTTGCTAAAAATGAGCAGAAAGGAAGCAAAACCTGGTTGGGTCCCAGAAAATGCTAATTATAAGGGATTTATTGCCTTGATATGTAGATATAGTGATATGTTAGTTTTGGTTTACATTGTACTGGCTTGGTGTGCATGTGTAACCCAAAGGTGAATTAAAGGACACAGAGGAAGATATGAAATCTTCATCAGACACCCCCAAAGACTTGTGTGACCACCAAACCGAGTGGTGGCCCCTGGCAGCTCCATACACTGCACGAACAGGATGGAACACCCTTGTTCAGTGTCTGAGAGGTTCATTCACACATCAGTCTCAGCACATTGTTACAACAATGGAGACAAGAGATGCAACCAACTCACTGAATCAAGCAGAATGCCAAAGAGACGTAGTGTTACAGCACATCATAAAGCCATTTCCATATCATAAAGCCATTTCCATATCATAAAGCCATTTCCATATCATAAAGGCATTTCCATATCATAAAGCCCTTTCCATATCATAAAGCCATTTCCATATCATAAAGCCATTTCCATATCATAAAGCCATTTCCATCTGCGTTTCAGCCAATCACACATAGAGCACAAGAACATTGACAATACTTCTATCCAATCATTCAAAGCACACGTAGCTTTGGTTAGCGGCCTACATTCAAACACAACAGCTTGTTCATAAGAAACAAGGCACAAGGCTCTATTCAAACTTTTAACCTTCTAAAGATATACATTAAGTAAACTTGTTACCACCTAAGGCAGCACCTAACATAGGCCTATTGTTCTATTTCTCACGTCTACATTACTAATTTTTCTGCTGCTTTAGCATTTCCCTGTCTTTACTGTCAGAGGCCTGCCTTTTCCCTAACTTTCTCAAAACCTTCTAATTTTTAGGATTCCCACAGTGGCGCATGCGCGGCAAAGGTTGTGATGAGGGTGGAGATAGAAATATGACCAACTGAAAATAGGAGGAGATGGTATTAACCCATGGCATATAAGGGGGTAATTTTTACTTGGCAAGCTTGTACGTGAGGTGGAAGGGTCCCAGAGCCCTGCAGTCCGTACCCTGCAGTTATCTTTTGCTTATGCGCTATTATTTGAACCAAATTATCCCTTATTTATATATTTCCTAAACTATTTAATTAAAATTGCCGCTATCCCAAATATTGTTTGTTTTTTTTTATGAAGGGATAATTGGGCAAACATAACAGGCAGGTGACACTGAGATGGGGCTCCCAGGATTGCCTGGACGCATCAGGGATTTGTGGGGGGTTTTGGGGGGCAGGAGGGGGCTCAGACAGCCCCGAGCTGCACTGCCGGGGCCAGCAGAGCATCGGTGGCACCACACGGGGGTGGCAGGGTCGGGACCCAGCACATCCCTCTGGCTGTCCTGAGCAGCCCAGACCCTGCCAGGGGGCTCAGAGACCCTGGCACAGAGCCCAAAATGCCTCTGTGGGTTTGATTATGGCCCATGGAGCAAATTACCAACCTTGTATGAAGATCAGTAAGCCACAAGAGTTGAAGTAGAATATTAGTGAAGTTATCACAAGGTGGAAAAGTAGATTTTAGGGTTTTTGGTATGGGGGTTCAGGAGGCAAAATGGAGGGAACTGGGTGTGTCCAGCCTTCCTCCTTCTTCTTCTTGGCCTCCATCTCCTGCTGTGATGGTGGCACTCACAGATTGGTTTAGAGTAGAAGCTCAGTGTCTAACACAGGTGATGGGCATTGGGAAGGAATTGTAAACATTGTACACGTAGTTTGTAGTATAAAGACATAACACCACCCCGGGGGCAGGCAGAGTGCCTATGGCTGTCTTACTGAGCTGACCTCGGCAGGGCAGGAGAAAATTTTTTATAGATAAGAAACAATAAACAACCTTGAGACCGAGAAATGAAGAGCTCTGACTCCTTCTTTAAGCGCCGGGCTGGGAAAACAGACTTAGGAACTTTTCTCGGGGTCACTCTGACAAATGAATGATCCCGACAGCAGGGGGTGGCAGGGGGTGGCAGGGGGTGGCAGGGTCCCAGCCCTCGCCGGCTCCGTGGGGTGGTGTGGCACGGGCGCCTCCCGAAGCCTCTCTCTGTGCCGCCCCCAGCCGTCTGTCGCTGCTGACACTCGCCGACAGGAATAAACTCCAACACCTACCATATGCTTTGCTACTTCTGCTGCCCGCGCTCACTTGTTACTATCTATTTTTCCCAGCTGGGGCAGCCTCTGCGTGGGGAGATGAGCTGCCATGGGGTGTGCTGGTGTTTCTGGCACAGGGGAGGGATGGGCATCTCTCTCTGGAGGGCTCAGACCTGCTCTGGGGGCAACTCCTGCTCCCCAGCACTTCCCACGTGGGCACCAGCTCTGGTCCCGTCTTGCCCCAGCTGCTGTGGCACTGGGTTTGGTGCTGATGGAGCTGTTTAGTCCTGTCCTGTCCTGCTCTGGCACTGGATTTGGTGCTGATGAAGCTGTTTGGTCCTGTCCTGGCCCAGCTGCTGTGGCAGTGGATTTGATGCTATGGAATCAGCTGTGGCAGTGGATTTGGTGCTGATGGAGCTGGCCCAGCTGCTGTGGCAGTGGATTTGGTGCTGATAGAATCAGCTGGTCCTGCCCTGCTGTGGCAGTGGATTTGGTGCTGATAGAATCAGCTGGTCCTGCCCTGCTGTGACAGTGAATTTGGGCTGGTGGAGCCACCTGGTCCTGTCCTGGGCCAGCTCCTGTGGAAGTGGATTTGGTTCTGGTGGATCCAACTGTCCTGCCCTGCTGTGGCAGTGGATTTGGTGCTGGAGGAGCCACCTGGTCCTGGCCCAGCTGCTGTGGCAGTGGATTTGGTGCTATGGAATCAGCTGTGGCAGTGGATTTGGTGCTATGGAATCAGCTGTGGCAGTGGATTTAGTGCTGGTGAAGCTGGCCCAGCTGCTGTGGCAGTGGATTTGGTGCTGATGGAATCAGCTTGTCCTGCCCTCCCCTAGCTGCTGTGGCAGTGGATTTGGTGCTGGAGGAGCCACCTGGTCCTGCCCCAGCTGCTGTGGCAGTGGATTTTGGGCTGGTGGAACCACTTGGTTCTGCTCCAGCTGCTATGGCAGTGGATTTGATGCTATGGAATCAGCTGTGGCAGTGGATTTGGTGCTGGAGGAATCAGCTGTGGCAGTGGATTTGATGCTATGGAATCAGCTGTGGCAGTGGATTTGGGGCTGGAGGAGCCACCTGGTCCTGCCCCAGCTGTTGTGGCAGTGGATTTGGTGCTGGTAGAGCTGGCTGCTCCTGTTCTGGCCCATGTGCTGCAGCAGTGGATTTGGTGCTGCTGGAGCTGGCTGGCCCTGCCCTGTGCTCAGCACACAGGTGGTGTGACCCTCCCATAGCAGCACCATGCCAGGCTGTGCCCAGGCACTGCCCACTGTCCTCTGTCACAGCTCACTGGGCACTGACAATGCTCCTGCTGGGGCACTGCCCCGAGCTCACATCCTGGCCTCCATCCAGCCCACTCATCCCAGCCAGGAGCAGCGTTGTATTGCACTAAATCGTTTATTAATTGTTGATTTGCACTGGGTGATTGGAGATTTGCACTGGGTAGATTTTATATTGCACTGAATAGTTTATGCTACATCTCCTGGTTTGTTATTCCCTGGCCAGGAGCAGGACACCAATGTCCTGGCTGCTCCCTGAGCTGTCCCCTGGCACAGGGACATCAACCAGCAGGATGGTTCTGGATTCTGAGTGTGGGATCTGCATCCTCAGGGCTGTCCCCAAGGAAAACCACGGGGAAGGGCACAGTGAGCAGCACAATGAGTGCAGGGATGGGCACAGCCTCCCCTGGCAGATTCCATCTCAGAGTGGAGGCACCGTGAGCAGCGTCTCCTCCCCGCCGTGAGCTGCTCCGTGTGTTTACCACTCTCACAGCCAGGAAAATTCATCTCCTTTGGGGAGTGAATGCATCTCGGCTCATCCTCCAGGTGCCAGAGCTGGGGATGGCGCTGTCAACGACCAGAGGAGCTCGGGCTGAGCCTGTCCTGCCCCCTGGCACTGTCACAGCTCCCTGGGACACGCGGGGGACAGCGCATGAGCCCCGGAGCATCCCGCATCCCGAGCTTTAATTGCACCACGCTGCTTTGATTCCTGGCTTTAATTGCAGCCTAACGAGGCCCGGGCAGCAGGAGAGGAAAACATCAAGCTTCAAGGGAAACAAATCGGGAGAGGAAAAGAACATTTACTGGTGACTAATAGGTCTGTGGCTCGGCGTGTGTGTTTGCCTGCCACAGCGCGGGACGGTGCCAGGAGCAGAGGGGATTTCTTCCTTCTTGGCAAGCCCAGCTGAGCAGTGCAGTGCGAGGAGAAAGGATTTTTCTGGGCCCATGCCGTTTCTGTGATATTTTTAACGCCCGTCGCACAAAAGCTGAAACCCATCCTGAGCTAAACTGAGAAGATTTTGGCTGATTTCAAGGCAGGGTCGGGGCTAAACAATCCCGTGGTGGCAGATGGGGACGTTCACACACTGCACTGGTCACAGCAGAGGAGACTGAGGCTGATCTGGTGAGAGGAAAGGAGGAGAGCTCCTGGTGCTGGCACCCAGAGCAGCCACCACCATCCAAGTGCCACCACCCTCCCTGAGTGCCACCACCCTCACCAAGTGCCACCACTCTACCTGAGTGCCACCACCCTCCCTGAATGCCATCACCTTCCAAGTGCCACCACCATCCAAGTGCCACCACCCTCCCTGAGTGCCACCACCCTCACCAAGTGCCATCATCCTCCCCGAATGCCACCACCATTCAAAAGTGCCACCACCCTCACCAAGTGCCACCACCCTCCAAGTGCCACCACCCTCCAAGTGCCACAACACTCACTGAGTGCCATCACCAAGTGCCACCACTCTACCTGAGTGTCACCACCACCTCTGAGTGCCACCACCCTCACCAAGTGCCACCATCCTCCCCGAATGCCACCACCGTTCACAAGTGTCACCACCATCCAAGTGCCACTACCCTCTAAGTGCCACCACCCTCCCTGAGTGCCACCACCCTTCCCGAATGCCACCACCCTCCAAGTGCCACCATCCTCCCCGAATGCCACCACCATTCACAAGTGTCACCACCATCCAAGTGTCACCACCCTCACTGAGTGCCACCACCCTCCCTGAGTGCCACCACCCTCCAAGTGCCACCACCCTCACCGAGTGCCACCACCCTCCCTGAATGCCATCACCCTCCAAGTGCCACCACCCTCCAAGTGCCACCACCCTCCAAGTGCCACCACCCTCCCTAAATCCATCACCCTAACCAAGTGTCACCACCCTCACTGAGTGTCACCAAGTGCCACCACTCTGGGTGAGGATGGGGCAGGACAGACAGATCCTGGTGCTGGCAGTCCCTGAGCTCGAGCCCATTTCCCTGGCAGGGCTCTGGGGACTCTGCCTGGCACTCCCTGGGCTTTCCTTGTGCACCAACCCAGTGTCCCCAAGAGCTGCTTGGGGCTGGCTGAGGTCCCTTTGTGGGTTGGCTGTGCTGGGGAAGATGAAACAGGAAAGCCTTATAAATATGATTATTTATGATATTTATAATATTTATAATATGATTGCCTGGCAAAAGATTTTGAGAATATGGAAACTATAAGTGAGATTGAAATGAAAGCAAGATTTGAGATCCTTTAGTTACTGAACAACTGGAAAACAATGGTGTGGCTGGCTGAAGGTGATCCCCTTTTGATGGAACAACACCCTCTGCTTGCAGACAGGCCCAAGGGTCAGAGCAGACCCTGTCAGCTTGGCAGAAGGGGCTCAAAGAGGAGTTTTTAGGGTTTAAAATGTAACACAGTATGGTAATGTAGTGATTCTTATAGACTGTATGGAAATACTGTAGGATTTGTAAATTGTACTAGTGAAAATTATTGTTCCTACAGTGAGGGATGCCAGGGCCAATCCCACAGGGTGGCAACAGGGACATGGGGTGAGGATGTCACCATAGCTCAGTGGTGTTCCTGATGCCCACCTTGGCCTCTGGGGTGGCCCCACAGATATTTGTGTGGCTCCAGCACGGCTGCCTGGGCTGTTCCCCCACAGCAGACAGAGCTGGGATCTCGTTAGTGAGCTCCTGGACTTTGAGCATGTTGGAAAACAGCGCTTGCTAATAAGAGAAAAAGAATGACAGCAAATAAGCCCAGCCACGGGAACATGCCCTTTTCATCCAGCATTTTTTATTCCCCCACGTTCTCCCCCCTTCCCTTCTTCGCCAGTGGATTGAAGCCACCGTAATAAAATTATTAAATATATAAAAAAAAATTATGTAGCCCCCACCTCGATGTGGCAACCATGGAAACTGGATCAAGGGGACACCTGTACATTTCCATTCCGGGCTCCTGCTTGCTGAATATACAGAGGAGCACTAATTAAAACCCCAGTGAGAAAGGCAGGTGGAGGGAAGGAGCCAGCCCTGGCAGGGGGGCCGTGTGCTGCAGGGATGGGCCCTGCCAGGTGTCCACTGAGCCTGAAACACCACCTGATGTTTCCAGCTCCTTCCAGCTCTGGGATGTGGAGCAGGTGCTGGCTGCACCCCAAAAACTGCTCTAACAAATTCACCTGATGCACCCCTGAGTGCTGAGAGGCCTTGGGGACCCCATTTCAGCCGTGGGGATGATGCCCAACAGGGCAGGGCAGAGCTGATCCTCGGTGATTTTATTCTTTTTAACCATTTCAGCAGGAGGAAGCTCCCCTGATCTGGCACGTGAGCAGCCAGAAGGAAAAGGCTGTGTTGAACCTGCAGGTTTATTTTTACCGACAGCAAATGGCAGTGCCTGGAACATTCCCCTCTTTGGAGTTAATTTTTACTGAAGCTCAGTTTTAGTCATTGTTGTCTAAATCTGACTCCTCCACACTTATCCCACGGAAAAGCTCCCGCAGCTCAGCCCTCGGGGTTTCAGTGCCCCCGGGGCTGGTGCCCGGTGCCAGCTCCTGCCAACCCACGGGAGTGATGGATGGGGAAAGATTTTCCTTTCAGCAGAGCAGACATCAGGCTGTCCCCTTCCTGCCGGGGGTGAGCAGAGCGCTGAAACCCTCTGATTGTCCAGGAACCGCCTCAAATCACTCCCCCAGGGTCCTTCCCCCTTCTGATTGCCCAGGAAAGGTCTCAAATCACTCCCCCAGGGTCCTTCCCCTCTCTGATTGCCCAGGAAAGGTCTCAAATCACCCCACAAATGTCCTTCTCCCCTCTGATTGCCCATGGACCGTCTCAAATCACTCCCCCAGAGTCCTTCCCCCTTCTGATTGCCCAGGAAAGGTCTCAAATCACCCCACAAATGTTCTTCCCCCCTCTGATTGCCATGGGAAGGTCTCAAATCACCCCACAAATGTCCTTCCCCTCTCTGATTGCCCAGGGAAGGTCTCAAATCACTCCCCAAATGTCCTTCCCCCCTCTGATTGCCCATGGACCCTCTCAAATCACCCCACAAATGTCCTTCCCCCTTCTGATTGCCCAGGAAAGGTCTCAAATCACTTCCCCAATGTCCTTCCCCTCTCTGATTGCCATGGGAAGGTCTCAAATCACTCCCCAAATGTCCTTCCCCCTTCTGATTGCCATGGGAAGGTCTCAAATCACCCCACAAATGTCCTTCCCCTCTCTGATTGCCATGGGAAGGTCTCAAATCACTCCCCAAATGTCCTTCCCCCTTCTGATTGTCATGGGAAGGTCTCAAATCACCCCACAAATGTCCTTCCCCCCTCTGATTGCCATGGGAAGGTCTCAAATCACTTCCCCAATGTCCTTCCCCTCTCTGATTGCCATGGGAAGGTCTCAAATCACTTCCCCAATGTCCTTCCCCCCTCTGATTGCCCAGGAAAGGTCTCAAATCACTTCCCCAGTGTCCTTCCCCCTTCTGATTGCCCATGGACCGTCTCAAATCCCTCCCCAAATGTCCTTCCCCCTTCTGATTGCCCAGGAAAGGTCTCAAATCACTCCCCAAATGTCCTTCCCCCCTCTGATTGCCCATGGACCGTCTCAAATCACTCCCCAAATGTCCTTCCCCCTTCTGATTGCCATGGGAAGGTCTCAAATCACTCCCCCAGTGTCCTTCCCCTCTCTGATTGCCCAGGAAAGGTCTCAAATCACCCCACAAATGTCCTTCCCCCCTCTGATTGCCCATGGACCGTCTCAAATCACTCCCCAAATGTCCTTCCCCCTTCTGATTGCCCAGGAAAGGTCTCAAATCCCTCCCCAAATGTCCTTCCCCCTTCTGATTGCCCAGGGAAGGTCTCAAATCACCCCACAAATGTCCTTCCCCTCTCTGATTGCCATGGGAAGGTCTCAAATCACTCCCCCAGGGTCCTTCCCAGCTGGAGCCCGGAGCAGGGCTGGTTCCTGCTGTGTGCCCATCACTGGCAGGGCTCACCATGGCTGGGGTTGGACCAAGGGCTCTCTGGTCCTCTGCCGCGCTGTTTTCCCAGCAGGCTGCTCATTTTCTCTGCCTGAGCTGTGGAGATGACAGAGTGCTGAGAAACTGATGATCCTCCTCCTCCTCCGTGCCTCTGCCCCTCTCAGGACATCCCGGTTTGGCACGGATCAGCCCGGGCAGGGTGTGTGAGCTGCTCTGAGCTCCACAACCACCGAGGCACGGTGCCAACCAAAGCAGCAGCTCCCCCCAAACCATGGTCCCGCGGGGCTCTGAGGAAGGGGCTCCGCTTGGGCACGGAGCTCAGGCACGCCGCTCAACTTTGGGGAGAAGCAAATTCTCGGTTTCCATGGGAACCGGAGGAGGAAAGTTTCTGGGGCTGCGGTTGGGATTGCGCCAGCCAGGCGAGGCAGCGGGACCCCAGGGCAGCCATCCCCCGCTCTGGTGGCATTCCAGCTGCCCGTGCCCCCAGAGATGCCCCCTGAGATGAGGGGGGTACCAGCGCTCCTCGCCCTCCCCCTCGGAGCTGTGTCAGATGTGAGCTGACATTTAGCTCTCAGCGCAGCGAGGAGATGCGGCGATAACTCTAATCTGCTTTTCTCCTCCTCGCGCTCTCCCTGGAGGCAAAAAGCCGCTGCTGGGAGAGCAGGGGGGGCTCTGGCAGCTCGGCACAACAGCGCCGTGCTGGGGTCTGCAGGGTCCCGAGGGTCCGGAGGGGTCCCAGCAGCACCACACCCTCCTCAGCCATGCCCTCCCATCAGGACACGGATGCCAGGGGCTGCACTCCTTGGGGACATCCCTAAAGCTGCAAGGACAGAGGTACAGCAGCACCCTGGGCATGGCAAAAAGCTCCCAAATCCTGGTGGCTGTGTCCCCTGCCAGGGGCTGCAGGGCACATCCCAAAATCTGCAAGGACGGAAGCACAGCAGCACTCTGGGCACAGCAAAAAGCTCCTAAATCCTGGTGGCTGTGTCCCCTGCCAGGGGCTGCAGCTCTTTGGGGACATCCCAAAATCTGCAAGGACAGAGGCACAGCAGCACCCTGGGCACAGCAAAAAGCTCCTAAATCTTGGTGGCTGTGGCCCCTGCCACACCACAGCACCCATCACCGCCTGCAGAGCCACCCGGGCCTGTCTCTCTCTCTCTTTCCTGGTGTCTCAGCTCCAATTAGCGAGGCCCCCATTAATTTTTTCCTCTTAGCAGCTCACGTCAGTGTCAAGCCGGCAGCGAGAGCAGCGGGAGGGAGCCGGGGCGGAGGGGAGACAGGGAGTTGGGATCTGCCCAGTAATGAGGCACACAGGGGGCTGAGCCTGGCTGGGGAGGAGGCCCTGAAGAGCAAAACCATCTCAGCATCCCCTCCCTGGGCTCACAGTCCGAGACACAGAGCAGGTTTGGTGGGGATTTGAGGCATCTTTGGAGGCTCCTGCAGCTGCAGGCGGTGGCTGATGCCCAAAACCCCCAGAGCAAGGGTTAACCCTCAGCACTTGGCCTCTGCCCGGGGCAGCACCGCCCTCCCCCTCCCCGAGACCCCCGAGACCCCCCCTGGCCGCTGGAGATTGCCTGGAGCAGGGTTAATGATGCATCCAGATGGAGCTGACCTTTCCACCTTTCCACCTTCCAGCGTCACCTGCAGCTCCCTTTTCCCTGCCATTATCTGCATGGATGCCTGTGGATTTCATTTCCATATTCATGGTGTTTTAATGACCCTGTAATATCTTTATGTTCTGCAATTAAATGTGGAATCTTAAATATGGAATCTTTCTTCTTTTTATTTTTTTTCCCTCCTTCTGCAGATTAGCATCTGCAAAGGATCATTTGTGGCATTTGAGCAGAGGAAGGGAAGCCTGTTCAGGGGGGAGACGGGGTTAATTAAACTTCAGAGCACAGCAGGCTCCACTGCCAAATATCCTTCTTCCAGTGGGACAAGCCAGGGTGAGGAGGGAGCAGCTCTGGGCTGCTCCTGGGGGCGTTGGAATGCCTTTAAATCGTGCAAACACACACCAGGCACACGTGTGCACGCACAGGGCTCCAAATCTGCATCGAGATCCTCTGCAAACCACTCTCTGGTGTCACCCCAGCGCAGTCTGAGCGCTGCAGCTGGGACAGCCAGGCTGTCATCAGAGCCCTGGCGAGGCCATTAGAGCTCCTATCGCTCCATCTCCATCCCCGAGGCTAATGGACATCTGTGCCGCTGCACCACCCCCTCCCCGGCACCCTAATTGAGTTTCAGCCCTGTGAGATGGATGGGGCCGGGCTGAGAGTGGAGCAGGAGGGGGCAGAGGCAGCTTTGAGAGCCCCCTCACCCTCCATCCACCTCCTGCCCTTCTTCTCCACCACCCCAAACCTTGTCTGAGGCATCTCCCACGGCCTTGCAGGATGGCTGGAGTGGTGTCCAGGGGTTTCAGCTCCTCCCTGATGGGACTTGGTGACCACAAGCAGCCCCAGCACGCTCTGTGCCTCCCACACAAGCTCCCCCCTCGCTCTCCCCTGGCTCTTTTGAAGCTGCAGCTGTGAACAATATGTTGTGTGAGGCCCAGGAGCAGCGTGTTTGGCACATTGAATAAAGATGGGGACGAGAAATGCCTTCTCCTGTGGCTGTTTGATGTGAAGGGCAGCACTGAATTCATTAGGAGTGCTGGCAGAGCCTCTGGCTGAGTCCAGGCAGTCAGAGCAGCACAAGCTGGTGGCCTCTGAAGGTGCCACCCTGTGCAGTGACACACCATGTGCTGGCCATGCCAAAACACCTGCGTGTGCAGGGGGTGGAAAGGAGGAAATCATCCCTGTTCCTGGGGCTGGAAAGGAGGGAATCATCCCTGTTCCTGGGCTGGAAAGGAGGAAATCATCCCTGTTCCTGGGGCTGGAAAGGAGGGAATCATCTTCATTCCAGGGGTTGGAAATATGGGAATCACTCCTGTTCCTGGGGCTGGAAAGAAAACAATCATCCCTATTCCAGAGGTTGGAAAGGAGGGAACCATCCCTGTTCCTGGGGTTGGAAATATGGGTATCATCCCTGTTCCTGGGGCTGGAAAGGAGGGAATCATCTTCAGTCCAGGGGTTGGAAATATGGGTATCATCCCTGTTTCTGGGGGTGGAAAGGAGGGAATCACTCCTGTTCCTGGGGCTGGAAAGGAGGGAATCATCCCTGTTCCTGGGGTTGGAAATATGGGTATCATCCCTGTTCCTGGGGCTGGAAAGGAGGGAATCATCCCTGTCCCTGGGGCTGGAAAGGAGGAAATCAGCCCTGTTCCTGGGGCTGGAAAGGAGGGAATCATCTTCATTCCAGGGGCTGGAAATATGGGTATCATCCCTGTTTCTGGGGGTGGAAATGAGGGAATCACTCCTGTTCCTGGGGTTGGAAAGATGGGTATCATCCCTTTTCCAGGGTTGGAAAGGAAGGAATAATCTCTATTCCAGGGCTGGAAAGGAGGGAATCATCCCTGTTCCAGGGGCTGGAAAGGAGGGCAAAGCTCCCATTCCAGGGATTGGAAAGGAGGGCATCATCCCTGTTCCTGGGGCTGGAAAAAGACATTGCCCCAATTCCAGGGGCTGGAAAGAAGGGAATCATCCTTTTTCCTAGGGCTGGAAAGGAGGGCAAAACCCCCATTCCAGAGGCTGGAAATGAGGGCATCACCCCCATTCCAGGGGCTGGAAAGGAGGGAATCACCCCCATTCCAGGTGCCACCCAAGCCCACACACCCCTCCAAACCCTGCTGCCCACAGGGCTGCAGCTGTGGTGGACATGGTGCCTGCACAATCCCACTTTTATCCACCCCATAACACTCCCACCCCTCCTGGGTGACTCAGGGGAAGAGGGGGGCTGGATGTCAGCACCCAGGGGTGCAGGATGGGGCCTGGATGCAGCTCCAGGGGTGCAGGATTGGGGGCTGGATGCAGCTCCAGGGGTGCAGGACTGAGGGGCTGGATGCAGCTCCATGTCAGGACCCAGGGGTGCAGGATTGGGGCTGGATCAGCTCTAGGGGTGCAGGATGGGGTCTGGATGCAGCTCCAGGGTTGCAGGATGGGGAGCTGGATTCAGATCCATGTCAGGACAGAGGGGTGCAAGATGGGGGGCTGGATTCAGCTCCAGGGGTGCAGGATGGGGGGACTGAATACAGATCCATGTCAGGACAGAGGGGTGCAGGATGGGGGGCTGGATTCAGCTCCATGTCAGGACCCAGGGGTGCAGGATTGGGGGCTGGATTCAGCTCCAGGGGTGCAGGATGGGGCTTGGATGCAGCTCCAGGGGTGCAGGATGGGGCCTGGATGCATCTCCAGGGGTGCAGGATGGGGGGATTGGATCAGATCCATGTCAGGACAGAGGGGTGCAGGATGGGGAGCTGGATTCAGCTCCATGTCAGGACCCAGGGGTGCAGAATGGGGCCTGGATGCAGCTCCAGGGGTTCAGGATGGGGCCTGGATGCAGCTCCAGGGATGCAGGAAGGGTCCTGGATGCAGCTCCATGGCCAGGCTGCTCCCTCCCGGTCCTGCTGCCACCTCCCGCTGCTCCAGAAGGATGCAGCATTTTATCATCATCCTGTGAGGCTGACAGGCACCAGAATTAATGAGTTCCTCATCAGCACTCCCTCATTTAGCTCCCTCCCTCGGGGTTACACCCCCAGGAAGCACAGAGGGAATGGGGAGAGGTGTTGTTTGCAGGGGTGAGTGTGCAGGACACAGGTAAACAAACACACCTGTGTGCCCAGCCAAGGGATGGAGGGGTCAGGGTGCCCAGGCAGGTGGATGAGAGGCTCCTGGGATGCCCTGAGCCATGGGGACATGGAGATCCTGCCCTGGCAGAGGGGCATGGGGACCTGGGCATGGCTGGTCTCCACACACCCCTCATCAGGGCTATTAATTATTCCCCCTCATCTGCTGTTAATTAGTGACACCAGCAGAACCACAGCATGTGTGCCAAATGCAGGAGCTTCACCAAGTGCAGGATTGACCCCAAGGAGCTGTGGGGAAGCAGCAGGACAGGGGGACACTGCCACCAGCAGCCTTTGTGCTGTGTCCCTCAGCAGCAGAGGCTTTGTGTGGCTTTGCTGTCCCCTGGGTGTCCCTCTGGCTGTCACCACACAGCAGAGCATGGAGGGCTAGGACACTCCTGTCCTCTCTGTGCTGGCCTTTTTGGAATGTTGACATCCTGAAAAGGATTGGCCATCCCGGTGGGGGTTTATTTGGCAGCAGAAAAGCTGTGAAACTGCAAAGCCTCGGCATGCCTGCTGTCAAAACACATCCTCCTGCCTGTGCCCTGTGGTGCCAGCTGGCATTTCAGCACATGGGGTGGCAGCCTGGGCATTATCTGACCTGCAGGATTCATCCTGAGTGTGCCAGCCCAAGCCTGCACTGGATTTACACCTGTGGATATCACAGCCATTTTTGTGAGCCCTGCAGAGATTGTGATAAGTATTTTTGATTGTAAATAAATTACATTTGTGGGCTGTGATGATTTGAATGGAAGAAGGAAGGGAGGGAGGAGAACAGGATGAGAAGGGAACTCTGTAGCCATGATGCTCACCTTCACCCAGCTATCCCAGGCTCAGAAAATCTGGAAAAGACCCCTGGAAGCTGTGTTGGGCAGCTGACAGGCACGGTGGATCCTGAAACACCAGCTCAGAAGTGTGAATGCTCATCTGAAAGCCTGCAGGGGTGTGGTGTTTGGAGTAGCAGAGCTCCATCTAGCATTGGTGAGAACTGATGCTTCACCAAAACCTTCATTCACAGCTGCTTTGTTGAGCCTTGGAGCTGTTCTGTCTGTCTGTCAGCAGCCTCAAAATAACGGAAACATTGAGTTTTTTAGAGTTTTTTAGAGTTTTTTAGAGTCTGAGCTTGTCTGTGCCCTCCTCAGCACCAAGCCCATCCTGCAACCACAGCAGGAAACAGCCCCACTGTGAAAAACATCAATCACTTGTTTTGAAAATTTTAAAAGTTTAATAGTAATAAAATGGTCATAAAAATAGCAATACAATTAGAGTAATAATAATTTGGACAATTTGGATTAGGACAATACGAGACAATAGAAACAGAGTTACAGACAGTCCAGTACCTTTTTCTGGGCAAAATAAGGACAAAGTTAACAGAGAATTAACCCTTAAAAACAACAGCCTGTTGCATAGTCATACAGCTCATACATGATGTATAAATTGCATTCAAACACAGGATTCTGTCTGGGCACTGTCAGCTTCTTCCTCTTAATCCTAACGAGGTCATCCTGCCCAAGCAAGGTGGGAAGAAATTAATTTCTCCTGATAATGAGGCAATAAATTCTCTTTCTCTGAAAGATTCAGGTGTCCTGTGGCTGCTATTTCAGTGCAAGTCCTTTCTTTAGAAAAAACTATCCTACACAGCATAGTTTCTATTTTAACATTTTCTTATAACCTAAAACCATATTTACCACACTACTTAAGAGAATTAATACAGCATCACTTTCTAACACAACACATATAATATTAATTTTAATATTTGTGAAAAACCAATAATAAAATACATATTTGTCACACCCACACAAAGCTCCCCTTTTCCCAGGCAGAATCAGTCCTTTAGCAGTACTGACACCTCCTAGCAACACTGCTTTTTTAACCCATGTAAACTTTTAAAATCTATAATCTGTTGTGGCTGAGCTGCATCAAGAAAAGAAAAAAAAAAAAAAAAGAAAAAGAATTTGCCCTTTATCTCAGGGCTGCAAAGCTTTTCCAAGAAGGAGAATTGCTTAGCAGGCAGGGCACAGGTGAAGGAGAGAAAGGAGGGCAGGATTTAGAGCCAGATCAACCCCAGATTCAGCCAAAGCCATTTCACCCATGTGGGATTTGCTCTCTGTCCACAGAGCAGCAATTGTCCAAGAGCTGCTGTGGGACTGTGCTGACAAATCACCCCCAAACACCTGCAGAGCCTGAACCACCTGGAATTGCACTGTCCTTCAGGCTTTTTGAAAATCTCAGAATACTGAATGTCAGGCATGAAAATCTCTGATTTAGGATGATGCCTTCAGCACCAGGGGTGGGTGATGTGCTGCCTCAGAGCCTGGGGGGCTGCAGGATGTGTTATCTGGTCATTCTGAGGACAAAAATCAATGTCCTGGGGATGTTTCCTCAGGTGTTTGCTGTCAGGTGTTTCACTGCTCCCTCAGGAAACTGCAGCTGCTCCAAGGGACTCAGCCTGGAGCTCAGTGCAAGCACTAAATGGAGAAGCAGAAGCAGGGGCATTGCTCCAGGATTATAACAAGTGGGGATCTCCCCAAATCTTAACCCAAAACCCCAGGCCTTGAGGCAAACCTCAGGCCTTGACTCAAACCCCCAACCTCTCTGTTTTTGTGCTGACAGAACACCTGAATGCACTGCTGGGAGCAAGGAGAAATCAGCAGCTTTTTTCTGGAGACGAGGTTACTCTTTTTTATTGAACAAACAGCATCTGCAAACTGTCAGGCCTTTGAGAAGAGCCAGACAGCTCCAAGCAAGGCAACAAAGAGCTGCTGAAGTGCTTTGGTTCTCAGCTCGAGGGCCACCACCACTTGAGAAACACTTGATAACACTTTGCTTCCTGAGCTCAGAAGCGTGAGCAAAACCCAGCATGGAGCCAGCTGCCAGGGTGGAGGGAAAAAATCCAGGCTGGAGAGGCTTCTCCCAGAGCCTGGGGCTGCTGTGGGCACAGCCAGAGGCAGATCTGGGCACAGGCATTGGCAGGAGCTGGGGGATGCCCCACAGGACCCATCAAAATGTGGCAAATGTTCCTGTGCACCCAGAGGGAAGGTGTCATGTATATATTTTATGAAAAATCCTTTTGCCAGGAGTTTTTTTCTCCTGAGAAGCTGAGAGGCCTCAGAAATGAAATACAGACAATAATTATCTGCTGCTGTGGAATGCAACAGGCACATCTTTGATTGGTCTCATGTGGTTGTTTCTATTTGATGACCAATCACAGGTCCAGCTGTGTCGGGACTCTGGTCAGTCACAAGATTTTATTATCATTCCTTTCTCCTTTCTCTCTTTCTGTAGCATAGTTTTAGGATATAATTTTCTTTTCATATATCGTAAAATAATAAATCAGCCTTCTGAACCATGGAGTCAAGATTCTCATCTCTTCCCTGGTCCTGGAGACCCTCAAACACCACCACAGGAGGGGCTGCTGGATCAGCCAGGAGTCCCTGAGGGGTCAGGGGGATGGAGGGGAGCTTGGCAGGGCCATTCACTTCAGGAATCCCTGGAGATGGGTTCCTTCCTTGTGCTGTGTGAAAAATGCCCATTTTTATGATTAGTTTTTCGCAAATATTAAAATGAATATTGTATGTGTTATGTTAGAAAGTGATGCTGTATTAATTTTCTTAATTAGTGTATTGAATGTAGTTTTAGGTTATAACAAAATGTTAAAATAGAAACGATGCTAGGTAGGATAGTTTTTTCTAAAGAAAGGACTTGCACTGAGATAGCAGCCACAGGACACCTGAATCTTTCAGAGAAAAAGAATTTATTGCTCTCTTATCAGAAAAAAATAACTTCTTCCCACCTCACTCAGTCCTGAAGACACTGTCAGGATTAAGAGGAAGAAGTTGACACTGACCAGACAGAATCCTGTGTTTGAATGGAATTTATGCATCATGTATGACCTGTATGGATATACAACAGGTTATTGCTTTTAAGGGTTAATTCTCTGTTAACTTTGTCCTTTTTCGGGCTTGAGTTGCCCAGAAAAAGGTACCCGGACATCCATAACTCCTTGTCTCTATTGTCTCATATTGTCCTAATCAAAATTGTCCAAACTATTATTACTCTAATTGTATTACTATTTTTATGACCATTTTATTATTATTAAACTTTTAAATTTTTAAAAACAAGTGATTGGCGTTTTTCGCAGGAGTGATCAGTGAGGATCCCTCAAAGTGTTTCCTGGACGTTCAAGCTCTGTGACACCTGAAGCAGGCCGCGGTTGTGAGCACGGTTTTCCTCTGACCTGTGCGGTCCCCGCTGTGCCTCTGGGCCCTTCCACCGCCTGAGGGACCCGGCCCAGAGGAGCGGCACCGGCCCCCGCGGGGCCTTACAGCGGCGGCTCCGGCAGCGACCACACGGCCCGGCCGATACTCAGGGAGCATTGCTGCGGGCACCGGCAGCGTGCAGTCTCCACTCCCTTCCCTCCGTGCCGCTCCGCAGGGACAGACAACGAGAGACAAGACCAGAGCGCAACCCCTACCCTCCGCCGAGCCCGGCCCGGCCCCGACTGCGGGCCCCGAGCCGGAGCCCCTCAGACCGCCCCGGCCCTGGCCCCGCCCCCCGCTGTCCCAGCCAATCACCGGCCGCGGCCGCATCCGGGGCCCGCGCCCCCTGCCGCTCGCGCTCGGCCATGGCGGAGGTGAGCGCGGAGCCGCTGCCGGGGTCGCGCCGGGCCCGGGGCCGCTCCCGGCCGGGCGGGCGGCAACACCGAGACCGCCGAGCCGCGCCCGCCCGGGGCCGCCGTCCTGAGGCAGCCAGCGGGGTGATGGGCCGGCGCGGGCCACCGGGGCGGGGGCCCTCGGGCCGGGGGGACGCCGAGGCCCTGGGCGGCAGCGGGCCGAGGGGCGGGGGCGGCGGGGACGGGCGCGGGAAGGGGCTCCTGGGCGGGACCGGGCGGCGCCGGCGCGGGGACCCCGCGGCCTGAGGGCGGCGGAGAGGGGCGTGAGGGGCCGGGGGCTGCGGGAAAGGCCCGGGGCAGAGCGGAGCGGGAGCAGCGGGGCTGAGGCCCGGCAGGACCCGGCAGCGGTTTGGGGTGCTGGAGCCGGGCTCAGGGGTGTGGAGCTGATGGAGGGGCCCTGAGGTGAGAGGCGGCCTGAGCAGCGAGGTCAGGATGCTGGGAACGGCAGAGGTGGGGAAGGTATCGGGAGGTGTTGGTTTGGGTGGCCGGGATGGTTCTCACCACCTTGCCTAAGGGCCAGAAGGCAAAGAGGGACCAGGTGGGGACTCGCCATTGCCTCCCCTATGGCCATGTCGTGTTTGCCTTGGTGTCTTGTGCTGAAATGTTTCTGCCATTGCTCCATCGCTCTTCGAGCTGATGGTGCCATTGCCCATCGAGCCTTGCCATGTCCCTCAAACATCCTTGACCTGTTGTGATGGTTGTTGTGACACATGCACACTTCATTTCTGTGGCATGACCCTCATGGTGGCCGCAACATGGAACAAGACTTCCAAGGGGAAGACTTTGAGGTGGCAGGATCTCAGATCCCCACTGGCTGTGACAGCATCTTGTCCCAGGGCAGGGCTTCTCTTCCAGGATATTTCAGTGTTCTACATGAGGAAGGTCTGTTTGACCTGGCCACCATGCTTTGGCCTTTGGTGGAACACCAAGCTTGTTGCATTCACTTGTGCCAAAGTGTTGTTTGGGCACATTTTTGGGTCATAGTGGTGCCTCAGCACCTTTCCCAGCTCAGAGAGCTCAGGGGACATCCAGGAGCTGTCATTGTCTTTTGGATGAGCTTTGGCTGTGGAGCATCTCTGCACAGGTGTGGTGGGACCCTGATCCCTGGGCAGTGCACAAGGTGGGCTGTGTGTGGTGTCATCTGTTCATTCTTTGGTTTTTCAGAGACAGAACTTGCAGGACAAATCTGTTTCCATCCCTGGCTACAGCTGAGGTTTGTGGCAAATGGCCCCATGGCCAAGGAGTGTGCACAAGGCAGAGCAAGCAGGAAGGTTTCTCTCTGAAATATGTGTTAGACTGGCTCAGGAAGCAATGTTAGTTATTGAAGGGTGGCACTGGAAAGGGGAATTTTGTTTTTTTCTTCACTTTTTTGCAAGAGTGATTTCAGTCTCTGCACAGGTGTGGTGGGGCCCTGATCCCTGGGCAGTGCACAAGGTGGGCTGTGTGTGGTGTCATCTGTTCATTCTTTGGTTTTTCAGAGACAGAACTTGCAGGGCAAATCTGTTTCCATCCCTGGCTACAGCTGAGGTTTGTGGCAAATGGCCCCATGGCCAAGGAGTGTGCACAAGGCAGAGCAAGCAGGAAGGTTTCTCTCTGAAATATGTGTTAGACTGGCTCAGGAAGCTATGTTAGTTATTGAAGGGTGGTGCTGGAAAGGGGAATTTTGTTTTTTCCTCACTTTTTTGCAAGAGTGATTTCAGTCTGGAAGGTTTTCTCAGGGTAGATGCAACTGGCCTCACACTGGGAAACAGCTTTGTCAGGGCTAAAGCTCAGACCCTGCCTGTGTGTGTCCTAAATGATGGCTGAGCTTCATTCCATGTGCTCAAAGCCTTGAGTCCACACCTCAGGAGGGAGTGCAGGAGTCACCCAGAAATACAAACATGAGAGTGAGTAGTTACAACCTCAGTGTAACTTCTGAGAGCAAAGTTACTCCTATGCCTGAGCAGCTGAAGCTGGCAGGAGGAAGGCAGTGCTGGGGATGGGAAAGTGAGATTAAAGGAATTTCATTTCCCTTTTTGTCCTTCAAGATGAAATGCTCCATGGGCATAGGAGCCAATTTCCAGGATCACAGTGCACTGGGAGAATAACTGGAGAATAACTCATGGAATCCCTCACCAGCAGTTAGAGCAATGACACCCTGGCCCAGAACTGTTCTCTGTGTTTCTGGTGCTTGCCAGGCTCTTGCATTTCTGCCTCCTGTGTGATGTTTGGATGTGAAGTGTCAGGCTGCACCCACCTCACCTTCAGCCCAAATAACTCCACATCCATCCCATGGCATTGGTGATCAGGGAAATCAGAAATATTCTGTCATCAGCTGCATTGTTTAACCTTTCTCTTCTATTCCTTTGACTCTTGTTTCTGTGGATTTGTGAGTAGTCTGAGGGATTGTTCTGTTCCACCTGTCTTCAAATTTAGCAAATGGAATGGGCCATTTGCTTTGGCTGGATGTTTGATTTGAAGTGTCAGGCTGCACCCACCTCACCTTCAGCCCAAGTAACTCCACATCCCATGGCATTGCTAATTAGGGAAATCAGAAATATTCTGTCATCAGTTGCATTTTTAAGCCTTTCTATTCCTTTGACTCTTGTTTCTTTGGTTTTATGGATTTGTGAGTAATCTGAGGGATTGTTCTGTTCCACCTGTCTTTAAATTTATGCATGGAATGTCCATTTGTTTTGTCTGGATGTTTGAATTTGAAGTGTCAGGCTGCACCTATCTCACCTTCAGCCCAAGTAACTCCACATCCCATGGCATTGATAATCAGGGAAATCAGAAATATTCTGTCATCAGCTGCATTGTTAAGCCTTTCTATTCCTTTGACTCTTGTTTCTTTGGTTTTATGGATTTGTGAGTAATCTGAGGGATTGTTCTGTTCCACACGTGTTCAAATTTAGGCATGGAATGGGCTTTTTGCTTTGGCTGGATGTTTGATTTGAAGTGTCAGGCTGCACCTATCTCACCTTCAGCCCAAGTAACTCCACATCCCATGGCATTGCTAATCAGGGAAATCAGAAATATTCTGCCTTCAGTTGCATTTTTAAGCCAGACCTGCCTTTCTCTTCAATTCCTTTCACTCATTTCTGTGCTCTTATGGATTTGTGAGTAGTCTGAGGGATTGTTCTCTTCCACATGTGTTCAAATTTGGGCATGGAATGGTCCATTTGCTTTGTCTGGATGTTTGATTTGAAGTATCAGGCTGCATCCACCTCACCTTCAGCCCAAGTAACTCCACATCCCATGGTATTGCTAATCAGGAAAATCAGAAATATCAGTTGCATTTTTAAGCCAAGCCTGCCTTTCTCTTCAATTCCTTTGACTCTTGTTTCTTCTGGATTTGTGAGTAATCTAAGGGATTGTGGTCTTCTGGATTTGTGAGTAATCTGAGGGATTTTTCTGTTCTGTGTGTGTTCAGATTTGGGCATGGAATGGGCAATGAAAATATTCTGTCATCAGTTGCATTTTCAAGCCAGGCCTGCCTTTCTCTTCTGTTCTTTCCACTCTTGTTTCTGTGGATTTGTGAGTAGTCTGAGGGCTTGTTCTCTTCCACATGTGTTCAGATAGGACATGAAATGGGCCATTTGCTTTGTCTGTCACTTGTTTCTTGTTTCCTCAGCCCCAGCAGGGCAGTGCTGGTTATTCCATGGTGATTCCATTTCTCTGGAGCTCTATTTCTGCTTTGGAGCACTAAACTCTTGGTTAGTTCTGGAATTGTCACGCTGCTGTAGTGGCCAATCCTCCTCCTTTCAGCACCTGGTTATTAACAGGAGATCTCATTGTTCCTCAGGTATTTTTGAGACCTTTTCAAGCCAGCCCATCCATGCCAACAGCTTCAATCTTTGTTTTCAGAGTCTTTATTGATCCCCAGGCAAGGAGGTACCATTGATCCACAGATCATTGCCTGAACAAATCTGAGTTCTGCAGGTTCTCCAAGACCTGGAGGCAGTCAGGATACACCACACCCCTTCCAAGAAACCATGTTTGTGTGCTTGGAAGGATTTATCCAAGAGAGTTTTGTGCTTGGTCACATTCCAGCAAAGCCCAACAAAGGCACATTGACACTTTCCTGACTCACAGAGCCATTTCCTGGTATGACCATCCTCAAAATGGAGCCTGTCCCCTTCTCCTTTCATCATCCCATAACTTCTCCCTTCTCTTTTTGTGGGCATGGTTGCAGGGCTCTGTCTGGGGGGATAAACTTGGGGGATGGTTGACTGGAGGCATCTTCTTCATTATTACAGAATTTCCAGTCTGTGTGTTGGTAGCTGAAGGAACTTCCTCAGAACTCACAGTCTGTGGTGGCTTTTTGTGGTCAATACTTTACTTTGTTGTTAGAGGATAGATTTGAATGTGAAGTTTAATTTTAAATTGTGAGAGGCTCCTATGGAAGGCTGTGAATGCCCTGGCTCCAGCTGAATAAGTGAGGAGTGATGGTGCACAGCTGAGATGGTTGATGGCAGAGTATCCCACAGAGATGTCACTGGGGACTGACTCTGGGATTTTCTTCTGCACTCAGGTGCTGTCAGTCACCCAAAAGCTTTGCTTGTTTACCTGTTTGCTCCCTGCTGGGCTGAACTTGATGAGCAGCATTTCCAGGCACAGCTGATGTTCTGTCTGGGTTGTTTTCCTCAGCCCCTGCTGCTGCCTGAACTTGTGACCAGGCACCAAATGCCACCCTGCAGGTGCCTGTTCTGGGGCTCTGCCTCTCCCACCTCACCTGTGCCACTCCTGGTTCTTCCAGGCTCCTTCTCTGCTGTTTCTTTGCTCCTGGGTGCAGTGAAGCATCAGGCAGATGTGGCTGGCTGCTCTCTGAAGGGTCCATCCCTAAAAATGCTGTGCTCAGACACAATGTGTGTGTTTAAAATAACAGCTGAGGGTCCAGGAACTCCTTTTAAGTGAAGATGTGAACCACAAAGCTCTGAGATCTCAAACTGGTGGGGGAATAAGCAGTGAGCAGAGTGCTCCTTGTCCTTCCAGGCTCCTGCTCTGCTGTCTCTTTGCTCCTGGGTGCAGTGAAGGCATCAGGAAGAAGCCAGGGTGATGTGCTGGCTGCTCCCTGAAGGATCCATCCCTAAAAATGCTGTGCTCAGACACAGTGTGTGTGTGTTTAAAACTCCTTTTAAGTGAAGATGTAAAACACTAAAGGTCTGAGATCTCAAACTGGTGTGGGGATAAGTTATGAACAGAGTGCTCCTGGTCCTTCCAGGCTCCTTCTCTGCTGTTTCTTTGCTCCTGGGTGCAGTGAAGGCATCAGGGAGAAGCCAGAGTGCTGTGCTGGCTGCTCCCTGAAGGGTCCATCCCTAAAAGGATGCTGTGCTCAGACACAGTGTGTGTGTTTAAAATAACAGCTGAGGGTCCAGGAACTCCTTTTAAGTGAAGATGTAAACCACAAAGCTCTGAGATCTCAAACTGGTGGGGTAATAAGTTTTGAACGGAGTGCTGGAGGTGAAATAGATGGAATGGGAATGTATGGACTGAGGGAAGGTGAGGAGCTCCTTTGAGCAGCCCAGTTCCTAACACTGCTCTCTGGGACTTCTGGTAACTTTTGCTTTGAACTGAAATTGCATTTGCTGTGGGGTGAGGTGGGTGGAAAGGTGGTGTATTTTAAGGAGAGCTGTCTCAACCATTTTTTCTCTTTTCCTCAAGGCCTCTGTTGGCCGGCAGAGCCCCAGGGTGGTTCCATACCCAGCCCGTGGTCTTTGTCCTGGAGAGCCCTCCCTTCAGAGTGCTGCAGGTACCTCCAGCCTCACCCCCCTCTGCCTCTGGGTCTGCTTTCCAGAGGAAACAAAGTTTCTGTGATCACTTCCCTTCTCCTTGCAACATCTCCCCAGCCTGTTGGTTGATTCCCATGCTGTTTGACAGAGGAGGAAAGGGTTAAAGATGCCAAAACTCCTACAGGCATTCATTTGGCCATTCTTCTTCTTGAGTAAGGGGAGATTGCCCTTTTCCCCCATTTTTTCCTCACTTTTATTGATGTATCCCAAGATCCCTTCCCAGATTTCACAGGATTTTTCCTCAAGTGTGGTCATGGCAGGTATGGCAGAAAAGCATCTCATGGGGCTGTGGGGAGGGAGAAGGGAAATCCATGAAAGCAGGAGATAAAAAGGAATATTTGGTCATTCTTGAGTAAGGGGAGATTACCTTGAGTAAGGGGAGATTCCCCTTTTCCCCCATTTTTTCCTCACTTTTGTTGATGTATCCCAAGATCCCTTCCCAGATTTCACAGGATTTTTCCTCAGGTGTGGTCATGGCAGGTGAGGCCCTGGCCAAGGACACAGGTGCAGTGGCACTAGCAGCAGTGGGGCTGTGGGGAGGGAGAAGGGAGAAAGGGAAATCCATGAAAGTAGGAGCTAAAAAGGAATATTTGGCCATTCTTGAGTAAGGAGTGATGCCAAAGCTCCTACAGGTGTCCATTTGGTCATTCTTGAGTAAGGGGTGATTACCCTAAAAATGCCCCCAGGTGAAGGAAAGGCTGCAGTGTGTGCACACATATTGTGAGAATCCAGTGAGGAGTGAGACACAAATCCTCAGAAAAGCTTCAGATTCAGCTTCCAGTCAGTTGTGGGACTCAAATGTTCACAGGACCTTAGTGCTGATGAAGTGACTGCTGCCAGTTGTGATCTCTGTTGTGCCTAATCTCTTTTTCTGCCTTATCATGCCTGCACACACACAAGGAGGGATCATCCCTGGCTTTGTTGTTGCATCTCAAGATGTGCTCCATGGTGGTGCTGATGTCCAACTCCTTCTGATCCCTGCAGTTGTGTCAATGGGCTCAGCTGATCATCGACTGAACCTGGCAGAGATCCTTTCCCAGAACTATGGTGTGAGGGAAGAAAGGGAGGAAGATGATGCTCAGGAGAAGCAGAAATCTTTAGAAGAGGTGGAGAAGAGTTTCAGTGCCTCTCAGGTAAAGGCAGCAGGGGAGGGGAAGGGAAATTACCTGGAGGGTTTGGTTGTTTGCTGTGTGAAGCCTTGGCTTCAGCTGTGGGTGGTCTCAGTGGAGCACAAACTGATTTTGGTGACAGGGAGTGTCTCTTCAGGCCAGGCACAAGGCAGGTACAGGGATTTGCTGCTCCCCTTCCTCTGCTTAAATACACCTGTAAGATGTTACCTGTCTGGCATCTTTCACCTGTTTGAAATCTAGAATAAAAGATAAAGGTATTTTTAAAGTGCTTTGGGGTGAAATGTGATGCTGTTCACAGGGGTCTTATGTTGAAGGAAGAGATGAGGATCTGACTCGATGTTTCAGAAGGCTTGATTTATTATTTTATGGTATATATTACATTAAAACTATACTAAATGAATAGAAGAAAGGATTTATCAGAAGGCTAGCTAAGAATAGAAAAAGAAGGAATGATAACAAAGGTTTGTGGCTCAGACAGTCTGAACCAGCTGACTGTGATTGGCCATTAATTAGAAACAATTAACATAGGCCAATCACAGATCCACCTGTTGCATTCCACAGCAGCAGATAATCAATGTTTACATTTTGTTCCTGAGGCCTCTCAGCTTCTCAGGAAAAAAAAATCCTAAGGAAAGGATTTTTCATAAAAAGTTGTCTGTGACAGTGAAACTTCCTGGCTTTTCCATACCTTTGAGAGGCACAGGTTACACTGGGTCCCCAACAGTGTCACCTGAGGCTGCTCAGAGCCCCCAGAGGAGCTGAGCTGCCCTGTGTGTGTTCAGCTGCTCTGGTGCTCTTGTGGTTGTTCTCTTCCTGATGCAGCTTTGTCCTCCTCTTGCTCAGAGGAGTGAAATGCCAATTGAGGAGCTGCTTGCACTGTATGGCTATGAGGCATCAGATCCCATCTCGGAGCACGACAGTGAGAGCAATGACATCACTCCCAACCTCCCTGACATGACTCTGGATAAGGTGAGAGCAGCTCTCTGCCTGGTGTCTGCACATGGGGTTGAGGTTCTCCCCGTTTCAGAGGGGTTGGAAGGGGCCTGCCTAGTTCTGGGGAACACCAGGTGCAGAAACATGGGTGTGAAGTGTTCAGGGGAGAAGGGACAAAGGATATCTGTTTCAAAATGTATGGAGCTGTGGTTTCAAGTATTTGTACATCAATGGGGGTGTGTCAAGAGCCAGGGAAAGTTTATATCTTCCCCTTGTTCTAGCTCGAGTCTGTAGAAAGTGGTTTTTTTTGGGGGGGTGGGGTTTTTTTTTCTTTCTTTCTCCTTCAGGATCTTTGAGTTATTTGCTATGAGTGCAGCTCTACAGAAGGGGATGCTTGCTCATACTGTCTGGCTTCCATAGGAAGCCACTCATGACACTTGTTAAAGTGCTTCTAGGGAAAATAGTCTGGGTGTGGTGGGAGTGTGAGAGAGAATCTGTCTTTGGACAAGCTGTGGGAGGGTGAAAAGCTCTGTGGATGTGACCACTGCTGGCCAAAAAATGCTTTTACTCTAGGCCTCACTCCCCCTGGTGTATATTTTTTTTGAATTTAAAAATATTTTTCACTTTCTTGTTGTTGTTAAAAGGAACAAATAGCGAAGGATTTGCTTTCAGGGGAAGAAGAGGAGGAGACACAATCCTCAGCTGATGATCTGACTCCATCCGTCACGTCCCACGATGCTTCGGACTTATTCCCAAACCAGCCTGGCTGTATGTGTCACTAGTTCCTAAGTAGCTGCTGTTCACTTTTACATATGATGTGCAGGGGAGGGTGAGAATGCTTCTCTTAATTTTGTCAGTCTCCTGACATCAGATTTTCCACTTTTCCTCCTAGGGACTGTCTGCATGGCAGAGGCGTTACCGGGCTTTGGGTAGGACAGGACAGAGCGTTGATGAGCAGTGGGATGAGGGGAGAATTTTCTCAGAATACTCAGAGAGAGAGTGGGAATTGTTTTGCTGCCTGCTGTAATTGCAGTCTGAAAGATCAGTACCTCATCTGACACCTCTACAAGTGAATAAATTCAGTAGTAGTAATGGAGTGATGTATTGTGGCAGTTCCTAAATGTTGGAATATGTGGGAAGCCAAAGCACGTGCCAGGGACTCTGCATGAAGTGATGTTATTTCTTCTGCTGGCTTGCAATAATAAGGAGTCTGAGCTCCCCCAAGTTGGCCATCCATGTGGCAAGTGTCCAAATTCTTTTACTTAAAGTGAGAAAATTAAAATACAGGTAAGTTATCATTGTAGACCATGCTGAAAAGGACTTCAGGACAGAAAATGAAGGGAAAGAGAGGGAATGTAAAGGAATAGAATAAGAAATTCCTAACTACAGATCTTTTCCTTTCCCACAAAGCAAACAACTTCCTTGCTGATGAAGACAAAGAGCCATGTTCACCATGTGCTTCCTCCATGGCTGAGGACTCAGAGGTGGATTCCATCCCATCCAATGAGTGTAAGAAGGTAAATGACCTTGGGAAGGGGGACTTCTGAATTGGAAAAATCCATGACACCAAAGCACTGTGTTATTTCCCCAGATGGCTTCTTGATGCCTTGCATTTTGTGGGGGGCAGTGGCAGACGTGGTTTACAAGAGAGATTTTTAACAGAATCTTGAAATTATCTTCTGATAAGGGAAGTCTGTTGTGCCTTGATAAGTTAAATCTGCAGCCTGTAGCCCTATAAAGGTGAAATGCTGTGCAGTATTCCCAGCAGGATTTACTGAGGGGGAACCATCTTTCTAAAGAGAGGAGCAGGCTTCCAAATTCATCCTGGCTGTGAAGGTTGCAGGAGAACCTCTGCTTTGCTTTATTTCCAACCTCAGCTGCTTGCCATAGATCCTTTACATTAAAACTATGTAAATGCTGAAGGTCCCCACAGAATCATCTGCTTGGTAATAAATCTTCTTAGTCACCCTATAAAATAGTCAGAGTTCACTAGAAACAACAGTGACAGAGGGGGCTACCAGTAAATAAATCAGCCTTGTGATGGTGTAGCCCCTAAATCATGAAGTACACCCTGCATGGAGCATTTCCCATTTCAATTTTCTCACCTCTCTGTTGTGGGATTTCAGGAGATCATGGTTGGACCTCAGTACCAGGCCACTGTTCCCATCCTCCGTTTAAACAGGCACAGGCAAAAAGGTAAGGCAGCCTCTCCTTTGTGCCTGGGCTGGGCTAGGGCTGCTGGCAGGGGGTTCTGATGGGCTCTGGATCTCCAGTCCTGCTCTGGATCTCCAGTTCTGCTCTGGATCTCCAGGCTGGGCAGCTTTCAGTGCTGACATTCAGATTTACTGCCTGAGTTAATAGGGATGAGAGCACAGGGATAGAATTGCTGAAGCTCACTGAGAACTGGGTTGGTGTGACAGGTTTGCAGGAGGGGTCTCAGCTGTTGCCAAAGAGAAGGAAAACCCATCTGGGGATGATCTGATTTATTCTGATGTCTTCCTTAAGTAGTGAGCTCCAGTGCTCCCTGGAAGTGATCTGGTTCTGATTTTGGGATGTCTGCAGAGTAGACAGAGGTGCCTTGATTTGCAGTTTGTGTCCAAGAATGAGTGCAGTATGAGTGCCAGCTTGTTGAGCTTCTGGACAAGAAAGCTAAAACAGTTTTTATTTGCCAGGATTAATTAATCAAAACAACAATCTTTGAGAATATGATAACAAAAACTTTTGTCAGCCAACCTTTCTGAAACAATGGAAGCAAGCTGAGCCCGTGCCAAAGGCCCTAAAAGAGATACAAAGAGCTTATCTGCCTCCAAAATCAGGAGGGAACAGGCAGTGCCTTGAGAGATGTTTGTCATCTCTGGTGCCAAATTGGAGCAACCAAGCAAAGATTTCCTCCCTCCTCTATTTTCCCCATGCATGTCCGTGCAGACCACTTCTCAAAAAGCAGCAGAATTCTCTGTTTGATTATCTTATTTCAGTGCTTTTTCTGTTAGCCTATGAGAATGAAGATCAGCTGCTTTGGGACCCAAACATCCTCCCTGAGAGGGAGGTGGAAGAGTTCCTGTACCGAGCTGTGAAGCGGCAGTGGGACGAGCTGGCTGGCAGCAGCCTGCCAGAGGGAGAGGTGGTCAAAGACAATGAACAGGTGAGCTCAGGGCTTCCTACAGCCCACACACACCCAGCTGGTGCTGGCCATGGCCACACAGACTGCTGGAACAGTGCCATGTTCCTCACAGAGGGCAGAATGAGGTCAAACTCCAGTGATCGCCATGGATAAGTGAAATATGGGTCTCCTCCAGCCAGGTCTCATAAGCTTTTGGAGATTTATTCACACCCAAGATAGTTCAGCTGCTTTAGAAAGCATAAAATCAGCAGGATGGCTTCTGTGGTAGTGTTGGAAGCAAAAAGGTTTTAATAAAAGGCAAAATAACAAAACTCTTTACAGAGAAAAACCGAGTCAGGGCAAGAGGTTCTTGCTCCTGGTAAAACTCCTCACCAGAGCCATTGGTTTCTTTGTTTTCTTCTTTTTCTAGCAAGTTGCTTAGGTGGGACTTTTTGGCTTCTGTCCAGTTGAAGTGAAGTACCCCCAGGTCCTATGAGATGTCTTTTCACCTAATTGAAGAGAGAAACTTCTGAGCTTATTTCCTTTTTAAGGGAACAAAGGATAGTTTTGTCACTGCATCAGCAAGGGGCACATCCCTATAAGGGTGTGTGCCCAGCTGTGAACTGGGGAGGTTGGAAAGACTGGGAAAATCAGCAGATCAACCATTTCAGAGCAGCTGTGTTTACTTCAAGTTAACCAGGTTAGATTGTGGTGGGATTGCATCTGTTGAGTGCCACGTTTTGTTACCCAATGCCTTAAAAAGTGGGGTAATTTCTGCTGATGGTCAAGCTGGGGTTAGCAGCAAGGTGGATCCTGGGAAATGGAAATTTTACAAGACAAATGTGAGTCATGAGCTGGCTGGTTTGTGGTGTGTTGCTCGGGTAGGTGCTGGGAGTGATTTCCTTCTGTTCCCCAGGCTTTGTATGAGCTGGTGAAATGCAACTTCAATGCAGAAGAGGCACTGAGGAGGTTACGGTTCAACGTGAAGGTTATCAGAGGTGAGGAGCCTTTTTTGGGTTCATCATGGCACATAAAACTCTTTCTTCCTTTCCATCTCCCCCAACTCTTTCTTTGCATTTCCCCCAGCTCTTTCTCTACATCTCCCCCAGCACTTTCTTTGCATTTCTTCCAACTCTTTCTTTGCATTTCCCCCAACTCTTTCTTTGCATCTCCCCCAGCTCTTTCTCTACATCTCCCCCAGCTCTTTCTCTACATCCCCCCCAGCTCTTTCTTTGCATTTCTTCCAACTCTTTCTTTGCATTTCCCCCAACTCTTTCTTTGCATTTCCCCCAACTCTTTCTCTACATTTCCCCAGCTCTTTCTCTACATCCCCCCCAGCTCTTTCTCTACATCCCCCCCAGCTCTTTCTCTACATCCCCCCCAGCTCTTTCTCTACATTTCCCCCAACTCTTTCTCTACATTTCCCCCAACTCTTTCTTTGCATCTCCCCCAACTCTTTCTTTCTTTTACAGATGAGCTTTGTGCCTGGAGCGAGGAAGAATGTAGAAATTTTGAACATGGCTTTAGGGTCCATGGGAAAAACTTTCACCTTATCCAAGCCAACAAGGTAAGGCTGCTCCCCCCAGGTGAGGAGCAGGGGAAGGAGGAAGGTGCTTGGGCACCACAGGTGTGTTTTGGGCCTGGGCTGACACAGGGAGTTCAGGATGGCCGAGTTCCAATCCCAGGCTTTGTGTTGACTCATGCCAGCAGGTGATGGGCTGTTCACTGCCCTGCTCTGCCTTATTTTCCAGGTGGGAGAAGTCACAAACACCACTGACCTGCATGAGTGATGTCAGTTAATTACTGATTAGCCCTTTCTGGAGTCTCAAAAGTTCTTTCCAAACTCTCAGCCCTTGCAGTACTTCTGTGAATGAGTGAGTTGAGCATGTGGATGTTTCGTAAAGTCCCCTGGGGTCCTCTAGAATGGCAGATGCTGTTGTAGGGAGAGCTGGGCCCCGGGACATGCTGCTGTGCTGGGAGTTGGCAGAACCAGAGAGTCCAGTTCTACCACTGGTTAATTGTAGGCATGTTGACGCTGGCCAGTGACAATGGATGCAGGTTTGCTCTCTCTGCTAAGTGTGCTGCTGCTGGAAGCACAGGAAAGTCCTGCACGAGTGTGTGTGGCCCACAGGGGTCTGTGCCAGCAGCTGTGTGCTGTGGGGAGTTTCTTTCTCTGGCCACCTCGGAAACCTCAGTACGTGCTTCTGTTCTGCAGCAATGTGTCCATAGCAATGTAAAATCACTGTAATGCACTTCTAATTTTCTGTGCTGGTTAAATGGGAAGATAGCTCCTTGCTCCAGGAGATGCAAGGGATGAGGGTGGGCTGTCCTGTCCTGACTGGGGTGTTTCTCCTCAGGTCCGCACGCGGTCGGTGGGCGAGTGCGTGGAGTATTATTACATGTGGAAAAAATCAGAACGTTATGACTACTTCACTCAGCAGACTCGTCTAGGAAGGAAGAAGTACGTCCTCCACCCTGGAGCCACGTGCGTGGAATATTCTCACACTAAAATTAGTAATATTAACCTCCCAGTGAAGATTCCTGCTGCAAAGCACCTCCGCTTAACAGACTGCGCTTTCTTCTCCAGAAGGTTTCTGGGGTGGGAGGATGGAGGGATGCACGGGGTGTTCTCAGAGCACAAACACTCACTTGGTGTGGGGAGGGAAGATAAAAGAGCTGTGGACTTTCTCATCCTTTTCTGTGTGTCAAAAGTAGTTTTGTTCCAGACAAACGCTTCCGCAAAAGGCTGGGGACAGAGATTCAGAGCTGACTTTGGTGAAAGAACTCAGTTTGATGAGGTTTTGGGAAGGGAGCTTTTTAAATTCAAAAATGCATTTATTTCTGGTGGTTTGGAACCTGAATTAATTTCCCTTTGAGGCAAATTCTTCCCTTTGAAATGTATGCTAATTACAGAAAGTACTTTTCAAAATACACCTTTTCAAAAAGGTTGAAACGGAAATCTCTTAATAGGTCAAAATGAAATATTGAAGCTGAATCAATTAAAAACATCAGATGAAGGCTTAGAATTTTTTTTTTTTTAATTCTGATGCAAGACAGGAAAATACCTGAAATCTTAAATCTTCCCAGGATGGGAAAATATATTTCTCATCACTTGCTCTTTGCTGGCACACTGAGGACCCACCGCAGTCATTCCATGAATCTGGGTGTTCCTGGGTGTTTGTTCATGGATTTATTTCCCTTTGGAACAGGCTGAGGCTCACAGAACTGGGGGCAGAGCTCTTTAGGAAGCTGGAGAGCACATTTTAGTTTATCATGGGCTGGTCTTGGCCACGCTGTTACCTGAGATCACCTCCTCAGGGGTGAACATTGATTCTAGTGATGTCTCTACAATCCTGCTTAATTTGTTGATGGCTTTTAATCCCAGTCACCCTTTCTCCTGTCTGCATCTCTCTGCTCAGCAGCTGGTGGCAAGGCTCTCTCTGTTTCCTCACAGGGATTTCACTGACAATGACCTGGATGGGGTTGAAGTGGAAAACACAAGTCGTTCTCGGAGCTCCCCACCAATTCCCTCTGCAGCTGGCTGCCTGGATGCTCACTTTGGGCAGGATCAGATAGCAATTGAGAGCACAGGTAATTCCTTTTTGTCTCTCTGCCATGGGCTTTTGGTGCCAGCAGAAGACTCTTGTCTGTCTCTACATTGACCAGGGGTGACCATAAAACAGTTGTGGGCTTGGAGGGGTGGCCTGAGTCATTCCCAAAACAAAAGGATCATGCAGTGGGCACCTGGAGGAGCTGCTTCCAAAGCACTGACACAGGCAGCTCCTCCAGAGGCTGGGTTAAGGCCCCAGAAGTCTGGTGCAAGCTGAAGTCTGGTGCAAGCTGAAGTCTGGTGCAAGCTGAAGTCTGGTGCAAGCTGCTTTCACACAGAGCTGGCTGTGAGAAGATCTCCAGGGAGCCCCACATGGGTTCATTCCCTCACTGTCCTCCTGCAGATGAAAGCTTTGTGTGGGCAGCTCCCAGGGGTGGTTGGCACAAGGGGATAGGATTTCAGGTTTGGCTTATCTTGCAGTGTGTCTGTGAGGTTTCCTTTAATTTCCATAGAAACACTGATGGCCTCCCATCTGCTGTGGGCATCTTGCCTTCCCTCGGTAGGGGCTGATGGGGGAATCTTGGTTGCTGTAACAAAGAAACACTTGTGCCACCTAACAAATACCATCTTGGGCATTGTGGACTCACTGTGACTTTGTCTCTCTGTCCCCACCTGAGCAGAGCCCCTGAGCGTGGAGAGCACAGCCTGCAGCCTGGGCAGCATCAGTGAGTCAGGGCAGGGCTATGAATGCAGCACCCCCTCGGAGACAAACTGCTCCTTTGACCCCTCGGAGGAGACGCCCTCGGGGGCTGTCCCTGTGCCCTGCCCTCGTCACTCTGTCACCCCCTCTGAGCCCGAGCTCTTTGCTTTGCCACCCGCGGCACCAGGACTAGCAGAGAAGCAGGAAACGTTGCAGAACTCTGGTGAGACAATAACCATGGACTTCACTCTCCCTGCAGACATTAATGAGGGGTTGCCTTTAATTGCTGGCGCTGTGGATTTGGACAGAGACCCTGAGGCAGTGGTGGCCCCTGCTCAAGTGTCCTTATCGGTCACAGATTTCGGTCTCATCGGCATTGGAGATGTAAATACTTTCCTGACTGCTCATCAGGCTTGCCCAGCACCTGTGGCTCGCTCAGAGCCTCTGTCACAGTGAAAGTCTCCAGTCACAAATTTGTCACAGACCCAGCAAGGACTTTGACCTGACTGAGTGAAATTCTGGAACTTCCTCTGTCCTGTAGGGACAGTTTGGAGCTGTCGGTCGGAATCCGTCTTTCCATCCTCCTTGATCCAAGGCTACAGTGAAACCAAACACCTTTCTGCTCCAGTGTATCCTGACACAGTTGTGCAAAGTGGTGGCTGGCTTTCCTGAGTGGGGAGGTCCCTCACCCCCCTCCTGTGCTGACCATGTGTCACCCTGGGTGATGCCAGTCTGCTCAGGCAGTCCCTGCCTCGGGATGGGGACGCGTCCCTTGGCCCCAGCGGGACAGTCTGAGGTGCTTTGAGAAGAGAGATGTGTCACCATCATGGTGAGGGTGCAGGCTGGGGGTCTGAGAGCCTGGGAGGGCTGCAGGGCAGTTTCCTGCAGAGATGGGCACGGTGATGCCAAGGGAGGCTGATCCTTCCTCCACGTGCTGCAGTAGGAGCCACTCACCCTGTCCTCCTCCCAGCAGCCATGGCTCAGGACAGACACACAGCTGCTCGTGGGATGGAAACACTGCTGTGAGCAGTGAGTAAGGGGGGTCATGCTGCTGACAAGTGCTTTGGATATGCTGGAGGGGGGAAAATAATCTAGGACATCTCCTATCACCTGTGCACAGCCCCTGGGACCACAGCAGGCTCAGGGAAGGGGTGGCCTGGCTGGCAGTGTCACCTTGAGTCCTGCCTGGGACACTATCCCAGGCTTTAGAGAGAGGAATGGGACAGGCTGGCCCTTAAGGATCATGACAGCAGCTGGGCTCTCAAGCCAGGAGCTCTGGCAGCAGCCATGAGTTCCTGACTCTCCAGCAGCTGCAGTGGGATGTGGCCTGGCCCAGCCCTTGGGCAGAAATGTCAGGTTTTGGAAGGGGATGGCAGCAGCCACATGTTCTGACTCTCCACCTGGTGGGACATGGCCTGACCCAGCCCTTGGGCAGAAACATCAGGTTTTGGAAGGGGATGCTGTGTGCAGCAGCATCGTGTGCACTCGAGTCCTTCTCACCTTCCTGAGCAATGCTGGGCCAGGGAGAATTTCTGTGGGGAATAACAGGAGATTCTGGACTCAGAGTGATGCTGGCCAAGAGCTGTGGTGCTGCTGGCAGGGGATGACCTGATCTCGTCAGGGCTGAAGTGCCAGAGGGTAGGATACAGGTGAAAACATCTGTAACTTCCCAGTTTGTTCCAGCAGTTTGTCAGCACAGGGAGGAGGTTGCTTGGCTCCCAGGATGTGTGGGATGTGGGTACTAACACAGTCCCAGGCAGGGCAGTCCCACAGCATCCCTGTGTCACAAAACAGGCTGTGCTGAGAGGAAAGTGTGTCTTTTCTGCCATGGAAGGTGCCAGGTGCTGTGCAGAGCCACAGGAGCCTGTCCTTGGCTGTGCTGGAGTCCAAAGCTGCTTCAGTTCCCAGGTGTGTTGCAGGTGTGGGGTTGGCTGCTGGCTCAGTGGGTTCCCATTCCCCTTTTCCCATGCAGGGAATTCTCTCCACTCACCTGCTGGGCAAAGCTCTGGTGCAGACAGAGCTGTGTTTCCTCCAGCTGTGCTCTGCAGCTGGGAAGGGGCTTGGCTTGAGGGTTTTGGTGGAGGATTTGGGGCTGTGATTGTGCATTTGGCAGGTACCAAACCCAGGAGGCTGCATCCTCCTCTTACCTGGCTCTGGGAAGTTGTGCCCAGCCCTGCAGGAGGAGCAGGGAGACAGCATCAAACAGCCCATGGGGTGTCAGGATTAGACCCTGTCTCATCTCCTAAGGCCCAGATGGGGTGTGTGTGCTTTGGCAGGGGTTTGCTTTGGTGCCCAGCTCTGTGCTGAGCCCCAGGCATGCCTTTGGCTGCCAGAGGTGCTGAGCAGAGGCCTCTCCTCCAGCTGCTCCTGGGAACAGCAAACACGAGTGCCTGCTCCATAGTGGAACTGGCCAGGCTGTGATTCCCCTTCTCTGGGGGTGAGAGAAGCTCCTTGGCTGAAGGGAGAAGAGGAGGCAGGGTGAGAGCCCAGGCAGCCCTCCCAGGGAGGGCCAGGCCTTGGCATCTCCTCCACAGGCTGAGAACATTCTTACTTTTCCTGAAACCAGTTTTTCTTTTGGTTTATTTCAAGCCCTAGTGAAAGGAGAGGGGAGCTGGCTGAGGCAGAAATCTCTCGATGTCCTTCAGTGTTGTTTACAGATTTGCATGGGGTCTTTCAACATGAGTGCAGCGCTTTTTCCACATGACTTTGAGGGAGAGGGGTGAGAAAGGCTGGGACAGGGAGGGGGTTTGGTTCTGGTTGGTTTTTTGTTTTGGTTGGGGTTTTCTTTTTTCCTTCTTACAAAGCACATTCACTTTGAGCCGCTCCCAATGCTGGACTCTTTTCTCCCTTGCCCCCCAGCCCTACACTGTGAAGTGACACTGCCTTGAAGACCCCTCGCCGTTATTTATTTAATTAAAAACCTAATTTGAAAGTGAGAAAGAAGTCTGTCTTCTTTTTGGAGGCCAAGATGCAACAGTCCAGTGTATAATGATGGCAAAACAAGAATGGAGGTCCCTGCCTTTGCTGTCTGATCCTCTCCTGCCCTCCACAAGTGCTCTCCTCCAGGCAGGGCAGGATTCCCTGTGCCAGGGATGCCATCCCAGCCCTGGAGGAGGCCCAGAGTTTTTCCCTTCCTGTGCTGCAGCTGGAGGAAGCTGTTTGTTCCTCTCACAGGTGCCCCAGTCCTCTAAAACCCTGCAGCCTGTGCCAGGTCTGGGGTGTTGAGAGGCAGGGGTGCACCCAAACTTCAACCAGAAAAAGCTCCTGGAGGGAAGTGGAGTGTTCCTGCTGCAACTGTGTTGTGTTTTCCCATCACAGAGTCCCTGTTCCATCACAGACTCCTTAAATTCTCTTCTCCTGCTTGTGCCTGGCTCTGCCTGTCCCGGGGCTGCCCTGAGGGCTCCAGCTCTGCTCTGCCGAGGTGGGTACGAGATGGGCACAGGGCAGGAGGGACGGGGACGGCTTCCTCCCTTCTTTAAGGCCCCGACGAGCAGCAGGAACCGCGAGTGTGCTTGGGTGTGCTTCGGCTGGGACCGCGGTCCCTCCCTCCATTGCATCCTTCGCCACCAAACACTGGTTTGGCCCCTGTGTGACCCGAGGTGGTGAGAGCAGCAGGACCGGATTCCCCCGGGCTCTAAAGACCCCCGGGACAGGGTCCTGGCCGGATTCTGCATGCAGACCCCCGGGCTCCGGGGCAGGGTCTGAGCCGGATTCCGCAGTTCCCGGGCTCCGGGGCAGGGATCTGGGCCGGGCTCCGCCGTCTCCGGGATCCAGGGCAGGATCTGGGCCGGGCTCCGCGCCCCCCCGGGCTCCTGGGCAGGGCCCAGGCTGGATTCTGGAGCCCTCCAGGCTCCGGGACAGGCTCTGGTCTGGATTCCACCTCCCCCGTGCCTCAGGGTAGAGTCTGGGCTGTATTCCGCATTTCCCCGGGCTCCGGGGCAGGCTCCGGGCTGGATCTGTAGCTCCGGGGCAGGGTCTGGGCTGTATTCCGCATTTCCCGGGCTCCGAGGCAGGGTCTGGGCTGTATTCCGCATTTCCCCGGGCCCCGGGGCAGGCTCCGGGCTGGATTCTGCAGCTCCGGGGCAGGGTCTGGGCTGGATTCCGCATTTCCCCGGGATCCGGGGCAGATCGGGCTGGGCTCCGCCGCCCCCCGGCCCCGGCTGCAGCGGCGGCGCTCGGACGGCAGAGGGCGACCACCGCGCCGCGCCCGGGCCCGCCCGCGCCCCCCGGGATCCGCCCGGACCCCGCGACACCCCCGGGCCAGGCTGGGCCCCGCAGCCCCGGGTGGGTGAAACCGTGCGGGGCCGTGCGGAGCTTCCCCTGCTCCGTGCCGTGTCCTCGGAGCCCCGCGCTGTCACATCTGTGTCCCCACGGTGGCCCGGCCCCGAGCGTCTTAATCTTCACATCCTCAACACAGCCTGGGCATCCCCCAGCTCTCCTTCCTCGGGGCTCTCAGTTGTTTGCTTGGGGTCTGCAGACAGCGTGTGTGGGGCAAATCCTGCCCCAGCCGTGTGCCAGGAACCCGGTGGCACCGGAGGAAACTGCACCGGGGCACATCAGGGCAGGGGAAAGCTCTGACAGAACCGCTCCGTGGTTCTGTTCCCTCTCCTGGAACTCGAGAGCATTTCCAGCTCTCTCGGCTTCCCACAAACAGCCTTGACATTCTGCGCAGGCCGCTCAGCTGCGCTTCAATCACCCGCAGTTATCAGCCATGGGTGGTTTCTGTGTTATTTGTTTCCTTCCCGACATCCGGCCTGGAGCAAACAGCCGGGATGCGACTGTCCCTGCTGCCACCGGGAAATTGTTGTGCTCCAGCCTTTGCTCCTGACCCCATTCTGGGTTTCAGCATGTCCTCAAACCCAACGGGAAGCACCGGGAGCCCCCAGGACGTGGGAAGCTCAGGAAATACGGCCAAATATCTCAGTGGCTAAATCAGCTCGCCCTGTGTGCTCACCCCGGTGTCTGCTGCATCCACAGGCTCCTGGACGTCCCTGCTTCCCCTCAAGATCCCCTCTCGCCACCGAGCCAAGTCGCTTTGTCCAAGACGGTTTGTCCCTTCTGCACAACCCCCCGCCAGCGCGGCCAGCACATTTCAGGGGCACAATTTTCCTTTTTGCCCCTTTTTTTTCCTCCTCGGGACATAGCGCCGAGGCGGGTGGGACTGGGGCGGCTCCCACAGTGGCCTCGCTCTCTTTCTTCTCCCCCTTCCCCTCGGTAGGGAGCCGAGCCAGGCGGGGCGGGCACCGGGGGACTCGGGAGGGCCGGAGCCGCGGACACCGGAACGGAGCCCGAGAAAGCGGCGGGGAGCGAACGGGGCTTTGTGTCCCGAGGGGTCCCTGCCCCAACGAGCCCCACACCTGCCCCGGGCCCGCCGCTCCCGCCCCGCCCCTGCCCTGGGCGGGGGCACCGGGCCCCGCTCCGCCCCGCCCCGCCCGCCCGGACTTTACCTCCCGGCCGGGCCCGCGCCGTTCCGGGCCATGTGAGGCGCGGGGCCGGGCCGCGGGGCCGCAGCGGCTGCGGGATGGAGCGCAGGAAGGTCTTCGTGGCGCTCGACGTGCTGTGCCTGGCGGTCGGTGAGGGCTCCGTGCCGGCGCTCCCGCCGCGGGCGGCTCCGGAGCGGCTCCGGTGGGGCTGGGCTGGGCTGGGGCCAGGTCCGCGGGAGGTACCGGGGCTCTGCGATCCCGCCCGGTGTCCGGCACCTGCCCGGCGATGTCCGGAGCTCCGGGCCTCCACCGGGAGCCACCGGCGGCGCGGGCGGGCTGCGCCTCCCGCCCCAGCCCACCCAGGGACCCTCCCGGTTCTCGGGGCCGTTCCCTTTTCCGGGAACGGTTCCTCGGTGGGGTGGGAGCTCGGTGTGTCGCTGTCCGGGACGCTGCCGGAGGGTCCCTCGGCTCGGGCGGCACCGGGACGGCTCCGCCGCCGCCCTGGCCGCCTGCCCGCCGCCGAGCCCGGCGGCTCCGCGGGACGGAGCGGGGCCGGTGGGTTCGGAGCGCCCCTTCGGGACCCCCTGTGCTCCCCCCAGTGCCGGTAAATGTTTCTAAAACTGCCGCAAGGAAGTAACGAATTAAGACGGACTAAAAATAAAGGCCCGGATCGGGATCGCGGCTGGAGCTTCCCCGGCTGCGGGGCGGGGGCAGAGGCCGGGTCCCGGTTTCCCCTCCTGTGGGCCGGTCGGTGCTTTATATTTTTAGGGGAGCTTTTTTTGGAGGATGAAATTATCCAGAAGGAAAATTGGTGTCTAATTTGAGCTGAAAATGGACGTCTGAGGTGTGCGGGGAGGGAGGAGGGACCGGGGCCGGTTCCCTGCGCCCGGCGGTGGTGGCGGGGCAGCCCCCGGTGCTTCATCCCCGCGCTCGCTCCCGTTCGCTCCCCGGTGAGCGCGGGACCCCCGGGGCGGGGACGGGCGGGGACAAAGGTGCGGGCTCCCGGGAGGAACAAGGGGAGGCGGAAACCACCGGGAAAGGCGGAACTGGGAGAGGAGCCCGGCCTAAGGTGGCCTCCGGGGAGGGGGGGAGCGCTTCCCTGGGGAGCGTCCTGGAGCTCGTCCTTTGGCTGTCCCTGGGCAGGGATGGGGCAGGGGCTGGCACGGCTGATGTGCGCACAGGGACCCCAAAACCCCTCTGGATCTGGGGGTAGTTCTGTCCTGGGTGAGCTCGCAGCTGCCCCGGTGTGCTGGGTGGAAAATCCTCCTTGCCCAGGCTGATCGGGCAGTGCAGCCTCTCTGCAGAGCCCTCAGGAGCTGGGGGAGAGGAGAGGCTGACAGGAGGATGAGGAGGAAAAGCCAAGTGCACTGTGCCTGGACTGGGTCATGTTCAGCATCTCCCAACCCTGACTCCCCTGGAGCTGCTGTGAGGGCTCTGCTGGGACCATCCGGGGGCCCTTCCCTGCTGTAAAACACGTTTACAAGACGCCTGTGCTCATTAATTTTATCAGCTCTGTCTCCCTAGGCTGGGCAGTGTGAGGAGAGGGCACAGGCTCAGGCCTTGCCCCTGCTGTGCCTGGGGAGGAGCGGGGCAGCCCTGGGGGCTCTGTGGGTGCCCGTTTGTGGCTGTCTCCTGTGGTATCTGGGTGCTGCAGGCATCTGTGAGCTCTGATAGGGCCCTATCGCTCTCAGGGCAGTGCACTGGTGGGTTCAGGTCCTGCTGCCCTGGGTACAGGTGGCTCAGCACTTCATCCTTGAGTGGGGATCCCTTCCCTGGCATCGGGGAGCAGAGGCTTAGGGGTGGGAGATGGCTGGTGCTGTGTGCTGGCTGCTGTCCCCAGTCCTCACCTCTCTGTGCCTTGCAGCGTCTCTGCCCTTCATCATCCTGACTCTGGTGAACTCCCCCTACAAGAGAGGCTTCTACTGCAACGATGACTCCATCCGCTACCCCTACAAGGCAGACACCATCACCCACGGCCTCATGGCCGGGGTCACCATCAGCTGCACTGTCATCATTGTAAGGAACTGCCACCCCTTCTCTCCAGGACAGGGTTGTGTTGTATCTGGAAGTTTGGGCTCAGCACAGCCTCCTCCAGAGCTCTGGAAGGGCAGCAACACCCCCAGCTTGAGCCCTGCTCTGCTTGGGGGCAGGACCTTGTACTGGGGTGGGGAGAGCTGAACTCATACTGGGGTGGGGAGAGCCACATCCCGTGGGGTGGAGAGAGGGTCTGTGGGCCCCTGTGCACAGGGTGGGTGCTCTGCCACAGAGCCAGAGCATCCTGCACCCCTGGGGAGCTGCTCATTGTGACCGTGTCCACCGGGGTCTGAGGATGAGGGAAGAGATGAGGATCTGACTCCATGTTTCAGAAGGCTGATTTATTATTTTATGATATATATTTTATTAAAACTATACGAAAAGAATAGAAGAGAGGATTTCTTCAGAAGGCTGGCTAAGAATAGAATAGCAAAGAATGATAACAGAGGTTTGTGGCTCGGGCTCTGTGTCCGTGCCAGCTGACTGTGATTGGTCATTAATTACAAACATCCAACATGAGACCAATCACAGATCCACCTGTTGCATTCCACAGCAGCAGATAATCATCGTTTACATTTTGTTCCTGAGGCCTCTCAGCTTCTCAGGAGGAAAAATCCTAAGGAAAGGATTTTTCATAGAAGATGTCTGTGACAGCTCATAATGAGCCCCCAGCCCTCACCTCTCCCCCCTGCTCTCTGCAGATCTCATCAGGGGAGGCGTACCTGGTCTACACTGAGCGTCTCTACTCCAAATCAGAATACAACAATTACCTGGCTGCCCTCTACAAGGTGGTTGGCACCTTTCTCTTCGGGGGGGCCATCAGCCAGTCCCTGACTGACCTGGCCAAGTACATGATCGGCCGTCTGAGGCCAAACTTCCTGGCTGTGTGCAACCCTGACTGGTCCAAGGTGAACTGCTCCATCTATGTGCAGCTGGAGAACGTCTGCCAGGGGGAGAGCAGGAATGTCACCGAGTCCAGGTGAGCCATGGATGTGACACACGATGGGTCTCTGCCACCCACCTGCTCACAGTGGCAGCCCCAGCTGGGTGTTGAGGCTCTGCTGCTGCAGGGCAGAGCCTGTGGAGTGGGCAGGGGTCTTGTAGGGGCTGGGGGCTCGCTTGTGGTGCTGTTCACAGGGGTCTTAGGAGGAGGGAAGAGATGAGAATGTTGCCTCTGTGTTTCAGAAGGCTTGATTTTTATTTATTTTTTTGATTATTTTGATTTTTATTTATTATATATATAATATTAAAACTGTACTAAAACTATACTATATTATATATAATAAATATATACTATATAACATATACTATATTATATTAAAACTATACTAAAAGAATAGAAGAAAGGATTCCATCAGAAGGCTGGCTAAGAATATAAAAAGGAATGATAACAGGTTTGTGGCTCACTCTCTGTCCAAGCCAGCTGACTGTGATTGGCCATTAATTTGAAACAACCACATGAGACCAATCCCAGATGCACCTGTTGCATTCCGCAGCAGCAGATAATCAATGTTTACATTTTGTTCCTGAGGCCTCTCAGCTTCTCCTTTCTAAGGAAAGAATTTTCCAGAAAATATCATGGCTCATGGCCTGACCCATCCCTTTTTACCCCACAGACTGTCCTTCTACTCGGGACACTCCTCCTTTGGGATGTACTGCATGATGTTCCTGGCGGTGAGTGCTGTGCCAGAGCCCCCACAGCTCCCAAACCCCCATCCCTGGGGGGCTGCTGACCCTGCCCTGGCTGATTCCTGCCTTGTTTGCCCCCCCAGCTGTACGTGCAGGCCCGCCTGGTGGGGAAATGGGCCCGGCTGCTTCGTCCCACCATCCAGTTCCTCCTCATCGCCTTCGCCATCTACGTGGGCTACACCCGGGTGTCCGACTACAAACACCACTGGAGTGATGTCCTGGTGGGGCTGCTGCAGGGGGCTCTCATTGCCGTCCTCATTGTGAGTGTCTCCTCCTGTCCCTGTCTCTGGGAGCCCCTCAGGAACCCCACCAGACAGCAGGGAACACTGTCTTGTGCCCTGAGGGTAGCCAGGCTGGTCACCTGTGCAGCAGGAGAGATGTTGGAGACATCGGTAGAGGATAAAAGGGTTGAATCTTAGCAGGGATTCATCCAAGGTTTTATTTGGAGCTCTCACACCTCAGGGGGCTCCTGCTGAGAGCCCCAGGAGAGGTGCCAATGTTGCATTTAAAGGGAGGTGGGAACATAAAGCAGATAACATTTACTGACCAATAAGAAAAAGTGTGGATACTGGGAAATGGACATTTAGGTCAGCCTATGGAGAAACACTTAGGGGTTGACCCCTGGCCTCTGGCTGATCACTCAATGTCCTGGAGGAAAGTTCCAGATAGAGGGGATGGGATGCTGAGTGACTGACAGAGCCAGGGTGGGGATTTGGGGATGATCTCAGCAAAGGAAAGGGATTACACAGGTAGATGGAGGGGGTACAATCTGGGGTAAACCATTTGGGAAAAATATGGGGATACAAACCCAAAACCATTATAAAGCATAAAACCACACTACAACAAGCTCCTGCCTGGCCTGACACAGGTGTCCCCAAACCCTGTTCTTTTAGGTTCACTACGTCTCTGACTTCTTCAAGCAGCGCCCGGCCCGGCAGTGCGAGGAGAAGGACCCGGAGCGCAAACCCAGCCTGCCCCTGACCCTGACTGACCCTGAGCACAATCACTACAGCTACAGGGGAGCCCCGTGAGCCAGCCCTGCCCTCGCCGTGCTCCTGCCTCTGGGGACAGCTCAGCTGCCTCTGGGGACAGCTGGCTCTGCCTTGACCATTGGCTCCACGGCTCTGGTGCCTCTGGCTGACCCTGACACGGGTGGGACAGCCCTGCCCGTGGTGCTGCCAGCACCCAGCCCATGGGGAGGGGATGTCCTCCCCTCCTGTGTGTCTGTCACACCCCAAGGCTGCTGTCCCAGCCCTCCGTGAGGACGGAGGGAGGGGAGGGTGGCACGTGGGGGTGGATTTGTTGGGCTGGCAGAGCACACTGAGCGAAGAGCAAACTCCTGGGGTGGGAAGGCTGAGCTTGCCTGGGCCCAAGTGTGTGTTGTCCCTGTCAAATGATCCAGCCATGCAAGCACAAATCCTCACAGAGGGAGCAGGAGGGCTTCTGGGCTAGCTGTAGTGTTTTGGAAAGGATTAAAGCAATCCAGAGCTCTTCTCTGCTCCATTGATTACCTTTAAGAGCAGCCCTGCCCGCCAGCAGCTGCTGTGAGCAGAGGGTGCCTGGGCAGGCTCTTCTCTGGCTGTGCCCAATTCTGCAGTGCTGGGAGCCAGAGCTGTTTGCCCCCTGCCTGCTTCACGCCTGGCTTGGGCAAGGAGCTGCTGCTCCAGCCTTTGTCCCTCCTGCAGCTTCAGCTGATGCTTTAGGGTGTGTGGCGGGGCTAGGGGAGACATTTTCTGTGGTAAAGGAAAATAAATGGGGATGTGGAGCTGTCCAAATGTCCTGGGAAAGTGGGGGCAATGGGTACAGAGCAGTCCCATCACTGACACGTGGCTGCCTCCAGCACTGGAGTGCTGTGGGTCTCTTTTTAAAATACATGCATTTTCATTATGATGTTGTTTTTAAATTAGATCATCCTTAAAGAATGTCTGTGTCAGGCCTGTTCTCTTTTTTTTTCATGGATGCTCCTGGCCTTGGAGTGGATGGGCTGAAGTGTTTGGGGTTGTTTTCTGCTAGAGAAAGGTGCCTGAAGCCCCTCAGCTGTAGGTGGGTGTGATGGTGTTCACAGGGGTTCTTGGATGAGGGAAGAGATGAGGATCTGACTCCATGGTTCAGAAGGCTGATTTATTATTTTATGATATATATTACATTAAAACTATACTAAAAGAATCTAGAAGAAAGGATTTCATCAGAAGGCTAGCTAAGAATAGAATAAGAAGAAATTATAACAAAGGTTTGTGGCTCAGCTCTCTGTCCAAGCCAGCTGGCTGTGATTGGCCATTAATTAGAAACAGCCAACATGGGCTAATCAAAGATCCACCTGTTGCATTCCACAGCAGCAGATAATCATGTTTTACATTTTGTTCCTGAGGCCTCTCAGCTTCTCAGGAGGAAAAATCCTAAGGAAAGGATTTTCCATAAAAGATGTCTGTGACAGGTGGGAGCTGTCAGGGCTGCTCAGCCACTCTCCCAGTTGGGCTGGACCTCGAGCCAGGTGTGCTCCTTGCCTGTGAGGTGCCACATTCCCCATTCACAGGGGTTGTGCTGGAGCTGAAGAGGAGCTGTGGCCATCGTGGGGCTCCATCCCAGCCAGCTCCATCCTGGCCCTGCCCTGATCCAGGAGCCTCCTGCACTCCCCAGCACCGAGGCCCTGCTCTGCGAGGGAGGAGGGAAGGGAAAGCAGGGAGAGGCTCTTGGAAAAAGTGACGCTGTGTGCCTGCAGCTCCTTGGCTGGGGGAAGGCAGGGAGGGAGCTTGGAGCAGCTCCCCCGTGTCCCTGTGTGCCCAGGGGCTGGGGACAGGTGACAGGGCCAGGCTGGGGGTCTGGGGGCACAGGGAAGGGATGAGGGACAGTGTGAGGGACACTGGAAGCCTGAGGGTGCCCGCAGTCCCTTTGGGGGTGGGATGGGCAGTGCCAGGGTCAGCTCTGCCCATGCCGAGTGCAGCTCCTGTGCCCTGCCTGCAGCTGCAGGGAGCCCCGGGCTGGCTGCGTGCTGTTGATGTGCTGGTGCAGTGTGGGTGACTCCAGTCTAGACAAGCCCTGATCAAAAACAACCTCCCTGTGTGGAGGGAACTCCCTTTCCCTGACGCTGCTTTTCTGTTTTCCTCCGCTGTTTTCTTCCCACCATCGCTCCCCCGCGCCCCCAGCAGGGTCCTTCCCCCATCCCAACCCTCCGGGCTGGCTCTTCAGTGTCTGTTGGTGTGAAACAGAGCTGGAGGAAGTGCCAGGGCAGGGCAGCTCTGCCGCAGGGTTTGCAAACAAAGCCCTGCAGAGGCTCAGCAGCTCCCGGAGCTGGGCAGGGAGGCACAGCCCCGGTTTGGGAGCTGCCTGCTTGATTTTTCCTTTGATTTGCTGTGGTGCCCAGCAACTGCCCCAGTTCCTGGCACTGCCTCGACAGCTCCTCTGCCCAGCCAGGAACGTGCCTGCTCCCTTCCCTGGAGATCTGATTGCGCCCCTTGGATGCAGCTCTGGAAAAACCAGCCAGGCCACAATGCTGCAGTGTGTGGTGGCTCCCAAGGGCAGGGCTGGCTCTGCATCCCCGGCTCACAGCTGTGCCCTGCTCAGGGATGGGCTGAGACCTGACCAAACTCGTGGCATGCCAAGCCACATGTAAGAGCTGCAGGAGCTCCCAAACCCTGTCCAGGCACAGCAGCCTGCTCCAGGTGTGTGTGACCGTGTTCACAGGGGTCTGAGGATGAGGGAGGAGATGAGGATCTGACTCCATGTTTCAGAAGGCTTGATTTATTATTTTATGATATATATTACATTAAAACTATACTAAAAGAATAGAAGAAAGAATTTCATCAGAAGGCTGGCTAAGAATAGAATAGCAAAGAATGATAACAAAGGTTTGTGGCTCAGCTCTCTGTCCAAGCCAGCTGAGCTGTGATTGGCCATTAATTACAAACATCCAACATGGGCTAATCAAAGATCCACCTGTTGCATTCCACAGCAGCAGATAATCAATCAATGTTAACATTTTGTTCCTGAGGCTTCTCAGGAGGAAAAATCCTAAGGAAAGGATTTTCCATAAAAGATGTCTGCTCCAGGTGTGCTCCCTGGCCCGTCTCTGCAGGGACAGGGGTGCTGGCAAGGAGCCTGTGCTGGCTCCTCAGCCCCAGAGCTCCTGGGGAAGGCAGAGCAGGTCCCTTGTGAAGTTTGGGATCCATCCTAGCCCTGCTCAGTGCTGCTGCACTTCCAGCTGCACCCTGGAGGGTCTGAGCCCCTGGAGAGGCTGGGTTGGGCTCCTGAAGAGCTGAAGGGAAGGGAAGCCGGGTCCAGGGCTGGGATGAGCCCCGTGTGCCTCTTTCCTGGTCAAGGCTCCAGTCTGTACCTCGCCGGATGGGTCAGAGCTGTTGGGAGCTCTGTCCGTCCTGTTTGGCGAGTCCCAGGAAGCCCCTCTGGTGTTCAGGGTGAGCCCTGGGCAATGTGCTGAGTGTCCACCCTGCTCAGGGGGTGACTCAGGAGCTGGGGATGCAGCTGGGAAGGAATCCCTGCTCGTGCTGGGGCAGATTTTGCCGCGGGCTGAAGCCACGGCAGGGACCCGATGAGAGCCGTCCTGTTCCCCGGCAGCGTCAGCAGCTCCACGCACACCCAGCGCTCTGCCAACGCGCCTCCCTTCCAAAATAAGCTGCTTCTGGCAGCGCACAGCCAGGATCTGGCTCGCAGCCCTGCTCTAGAGGGGGCCTGGAGCTGCCTCCCCCAACCTGAGCCTCCTGGCTGCTTCCCACCGTGCCACGCAGCATCCTCAGCATCCTCCCTCCTTCCCTCCCTTCTCCCTGGCACACGGGACTCCACGGGCTTGGATTGCCCCGGCTCCATCCCCGAGTTCCTCCTCGCTTTTTTTGGCTCCTTTCCTCGGCTGAGCGGGGCAGAGAGGCGGGCGAAGGGGCTGAGCTGCTCAGTGCCTGCAGCAGCTTCCAGGAGCGGGCAGCGGCGCTGCCAGGAAGGATGTTACTCATCCCCCAAACATCCCCTAAACATCCCCTTCCCTGGCCGGCGGCCACGGGAGATGCTGCGGCCAAATGCGCCTGAGGTGGCCCCGGCTCGGGGATGTGCTGGGGGACACCGATGCCATCGCAGCCCCGGGTGGGCTCTGGCAGCCCCCGCCCAAGGGCAGCCCACGCCGAGTGGGCTTTTCCCCCTCCGGGCCGGACCAGGACGAGCGGAGGTGGCGGCGCTGACCCGCGGGGGTTTGGGGACCCGGCGCGGTGGGGACACCAGGGATGGAACCGGGGCTGGGGTCTCTGAGCGGCCCAGGGGGCACCGGCTGGGAACGGGCACTGTCCCGTCCCGCCGGGGCGGCAGGGGGCAGCAGGAGCCAGGTGGAGCTGCCGAGCGGAGCCCCGGTGCCCCCGGGCGAAGGAAGCCCCGGTGCCAGAGGAGCTCCGATGCCCCGGCTGAAGGAGCCCCCGGTGTCTCTGCCGGAGGAGCCCCCGGTGCCCCGAGCGGAGGAGCCTCCTGTACCCCCGAGCGGAGGAGCCCTCGGTGCCGGAGAAGCCCCCGGTGCGGGAGGAGCCCCCGGTGCCCCGGCAGAAGAAATCCCCGGTACCGCGGCTGGAGGAGCCCCCGGTGCCCCGGCCGGAGGAGCCCCGGTGCCGGAGGAGCCCCCGGTCCCGGTAGCGCCGCCGCCCCAGCTCCGGTGCCGCCCGCGCTGCCCGGCCCGTCCTGCCCGGACACAGCGTGGAGCCAGCTGCTCCTCCAGCCTCTCTTCCTCTCCTCCTCCTCCTCCTCTGATCCCCCCAGCGCTGCCTCCCCCTCTCCTTTAATCGACGTTTCCGCTGAAACGCGCCGGTTCCACGGATTTCTTTGATCTCGCTGAGGGAAGAAGGGAGCGATAGAAGAAATTAAATCTGCGCAGGAGGAGGAAAGGAGAGAGGAAAGCACTCTCGGGGGAGGCTGTTAAATGTCGCCTCTTTCTCACCGGAGCAGGAAAGAACCGTGCCTGGCCCGTGCCTGTCCCGGGTCACCTGCGCTGCGCTCTGGGGATGCCCCTGGGCAGGGCAGGGGTTGGGTTGGCACGGCTGGCGCTGTCCCCGCCGCGCTGGCATGCGGGGAGCTGGCAGGCGAGCCCGGGGAAGCAGCCAGAGGCTACGAGCAGCAGTTTTGTTTTGTTCCCTTTGCCAGGGGCCGCGCGGAGCTGCCAGGGACGCCTCGCTTGGCTGCCGAGCCCCGGCCCTGCGGGGTCCTGGCTCGTCCCACCGGCCCTGGGGCAGCTCTGATGGGTGAGGGGATGCTCTGAGTCCTTTCCTGATGCGTTCTTGCCGTGGCGTTTCTACCGAACGAGGCTGCCGGTGGCTCCGGGGATGGCGGGGATCGCCCCGGTGCCACCGGGAGCGCTGCCCGTGCTGGGAGCCAGGTGGTGCCAAAGCTGGCACACACCGTGCTGGGAGCCAGGCTGTGCCAAAACTGAGCCTTTCCCCGGCCCCCGTGCCGGGATGCACAGCCCTGCTGATGGATGGCACTGCCAGAGCCTGGTACCAGGGCCAGGATGGAGGAGCTGCTGGCGAGGACAGCAGAGGTGGCAGTGACAGGATTTTCCTCATCAGCGCTGCGATGGTGTGTCCCAACCCCTGCCAACATCGGGACAGCCCAGCCTGTCCCTAATCCCATATCCTGAGTGCCACCGGGGCGCTGCCTGATGGGCACACACCGTGCTGGGAGCCAGGTGGTGCCAAAGTTGGCACCCACCGTGCTGGGAGCCAGATCATGCCAAAGCTGAGCCTTTCCCCATCCCTGTGCCCGTGCTGGGATGCACAGCCCTGCTGATGAATGCAATGGGATGGAGGAGCTGCTGGTGAGGACAGCAGAGGTGGCAGTGACAGGATTTTCCTCATCAGTGCTGCGATGTTGTGTCCCAACCCCTGCCAACATCGGGAGAGCCCAGCCTGTCCCTAATTCTGTATCCTGAGTGCCTGAGGCCTCCCCAGCTGCTGCAGGGGGCTGAACCTGGGGCAGAGGGAGCAGCAGGATCCTGCCAGGGCCCTTGCTGGGGTCCCTGCTCTCTTCTTCTGCCTCGGTCTCTCCACTGAGCCAGGCCCTCCCGTGTGTCTCAGCCCCATGGTGCAATGCTGGGAAGCAGAAGGGCAGGGGGGACAGGATTCCCAGGCCTGGAGAGAGGTTTAGAACAGAGATGGTGCCTCAGTCCAGCTTCCAACTGCTTTTTTATATATATATTTTTTCTATTTTAATATTTTGCCTTAACATGACCTTGGCCAAATTATTTCCCCTCTGTTTGAGATTTATGGGCCTCTTCCAGAAATGATCTGTTCTGTCTACAAAAATAGACATGGTGCTGTTATTACATTTTAAAATATAATAAGGCTTGGGAGACTGCTCTTCTCCTGCTGCTCTCCCCAGAGCACAAACCCCACTGGTTGCAGGTGTGGGGCAGTGGGAACAGGGGCATCATCAGATCCAGAGCTGGAATAACAGGAGAGATCATCCCAGCTGAGATCACAGCTGCTCTCAGAAAATCCCGGGAACAGACTGGGCAAAATGGGGCTAAACGAGCTGGGCTTTCTTGAGGGCAGCCCTTGACTCAAAAAAGGCAGCGGGACCTGGAGGAAGCTGGAAAATCCCGCTCCAGCCCGAGGGGCCAGCACAGCCCATCACCCCCAGAACTGCTTGGGGCAGGCTCAGGGAGGCCCTTGCACGGTCCTGCTCTATCTCAGAGGGTTTGCTGAGGTTGTGGTTGTTATTGTTCTTCTCTTCCAGGGGCTGGAGGCGAGTTCCTGTCGCTGAGGAGGGGCTCTGCTGGCCACGGTGTGTCCTGTGAGCCGGCAGCGCCGCGGGGATGGAGCTGTGGGGAGCAGGAAAGGGCTGCTGGCCCGCTCCTGGATTAAGGTTAAACAGGGGGAGAGGCTCCTCGCAGCTGCTGCTCCTCCAATGTTTGATTTCCTGCTCAGTGTAAGCCTGGATTGACCCGCAGCAGCAGCAAATGTCCCGAGAACCATCGATCGCCCTGAAAGGAGTCAAAGCACCAGAAAATCCACGAGGAAACCCCGAGTGGGTTGTGTGCAGCACGGGGAGCTCTGGGAGGAGGTGACAGCGCTGCTGTGGGGCTGCTGGGATGGGGACACGAGTGTCCCTTTCCCAATTCAGGTACCTGCCCATCCCGAAGAACACGGGGTGATGGCAGGGAGCTGGGGGCTGGCAGAGCCTTTGCTGGGGCTGAGGAACAGCCCTGCCCCCGGAGCCGTTCCCAGAGCTCTGTCTGGCACAGGGACGCTGCCGCTCCCGCCATCACACGGTACCGGGAATTCCCGGTGAGGCGGGACCTGCGGCCCGGGGAGCGCTGCGTGGGTGGTGCCGGGTTCGTTGATTTTCTTAATTAAAAACAAAAACAACAAAGAGGCGGGGTGGGGGACGGACACGAAACGAGACACGACGACTTCTTGTGTTTACCACTAAAAAGCTGCCCGGGACGGCGGGGACAGCGGCTCCGGTGCAGCCTCCCGGCTCCGTTTAGCGGGCAAAGCCGCCGTGCCGGAGGCGGGGCTCCTCACCGCGGGGCTGGAGGGTCCGTGCGGTGCCGGGGATCCCGCGTGGGGCGGCGGGAGCGGCCCGACCCCGATCCCCTCCCGGTCCCTTCTCGGTGCCCTCCGGTCCCGCAATGGTTAAACCGCGGCTCCGCCCCCTCGTTCGCCGCTCGGCCTCCCTTGATTGACACCCGCGCGCCGGCCGGGTTGAGGCTGACCAATGGGGAGGCAGCTCCTCGTGCCCCACGTGGGGACGGCCGCGCTGGGCGCGCTCCCATTGGCTGGCGGCGGGGGCGCCTGCCCGCACGGGCCAGGCCCCACGTGGAGCTGGCGCTCGCGCCCGTTCATTGATCGCGCTCCGCAGAGCGGCGGCCGCGCGGGCGGGGCGGGGCGGGGCGGGGCGGGGCGGGGCGGGGGCTCGGCCCGGCTCGGCTGCGCTCGGCTGGACTCGGCTGTGCCCGGCCCGGCCCGGCTCGGTTCGGCTCTGCTCGGCTGGACTCGGCCCGGCCCGGCCCGCCCCGCCGCAGGGGCGCGCGCCTGGGGCCGGGGCCGGGTCTGGGACCCGCAGCGCGGTGAGTCCCGTCCTGCCCCGTCCCGTCCTGCCCCGTCCCGTCCCGGTTCGGTTCGGCTCGGCTCGGTGTCCGCCCGCCGGGGTCCGGCCGCGCTCGGGGCTGGCTGTGCGGCCAGGCCGGTGCCGCCCCGCGGCCGTACCTGCGGCGGGCGGCGCGGGGCCATTGTCTGCGCGGCGCGGGGGGCCGGGGCTGGGCGGCTCCGCCGAGCTCGGGGGGAGCCCCGGGGCCCTCGGTGCCCGCGGGAACCGGGGGCGGGGGGGCTGCGGGCGGGGCTCCCGGGCAGCGCCGGGCGCTGACCCCCGGTTCTTCTGCAGGGCCTGATCCGGAGCTCGGAGCGGTGTCCCGGGCCTGTCCCGCGCCTGCGGCGGGGCCCGCGCGGCCGGAGGGTGCCGGGCCTGTCCGGTGCCGAGGATGTTCCCGCAGAACAGGCCCCCGGTGAGCCCCCGTCCCCTCGCTGCGGTGCCAGCCCGGCGCTGCGCCCCCCGAGCCCGGTGATGCTCGGTGCTGACCCACAGCCGAGTGCCGGTACCGCGGGCGATGCTCGGAGCGATGCCGGGGCTCTTCCCCAAGCCGGTCTGGGCTTTGTGGGGTGCCCGGAGCGGGATTCACCGGGCTGCCAGGGATGGTGGGACGGGGATGGGCAGGCTCGGAGCTCAGTGTGTGGCGGCCACCAGGTCTGTGCCATGCCCAGTGCCACCCGTGGGCGTTATTCCCTTCTGGCTCCGTGGTCACTCCAATGCTATCGAGGCCCCTGGTGCCTGGCTGGGAGCAGTTTCCTCTCCAGTAACTCCTTGTGCACCCTCCTGCATGTGCTGCCCTCCCCGATGTGCCCTGGGGTGCGGGGATGCCCTGGGGATGTGCCAGCCTTGCTGGGCAGCAGCAGGAGGTGACCCTGGAGGTGCCATCTCTGTCCAGGCCCATCTCCAGGCACCCTCTGCTGCCTCTGGAGCCGCTGTTGCTGCCAGTGCCATCCCCAGCACCCCCCAGTCCCTCAAGCTGACTTACCCAGAGACCTTGGATCGCATCAAGGAGGAATTCCAGTTCCTGCAGAACCAATACCACAGGTGAGAAGCTGCCAGAGCTCACCTGTGTGAGCTGGGCACTTCAGTGGTGCTGGCCAGCAACAGGCTCCTCCTGGCACTGGGCAGCACCATCCAAGTGCATGGCTGTGCCAAGCATCACCTTGGTAGCTTGAAATGAGAGGGAGAAACTCAACCTTTGCCTGCCAAAAGCCCCAGGAGGAGGTGCTGGCTTCCAGCAGCCAGCTCCTGGGCTGAGCCAGAGCCATCACTGAGACCTGGAGCCCCTCTGATCCCTGGGGCTGCTGCCCAGGATCATCTCCCCATTCCCTGGAACCCCTCTGATCCCTGGGGCTGCTGCCCAGGATCACCTCCCCATTCCCTGGAACCCCTCTGATCCCTGAGGATGCCCAGGATCACCTCCCCATTCCCTGGAACCCCTCTGATCCCTGGGGCTGCTGCCCAGGATCACCTCCCCATTCCCTTGAGCCCCTCTGATCCCGGGGACTGGTGCCCAGGATCACCTCCCCTTCCCCACACTGTGCAGGTTTAAATGCAGCTGAGCTTTGCAGCTCACTCCATTTGGGAAGCAGATGCTGGGAAGGGGGTGAAGAGTCCGTGCAAATTGCTCCCTGATGCCCAGATCCCTTTGGTGTCCACCTCCTCTTCATCAGCCCCTTCCTGCCCTCTTTCAGGTGGTTTTTCTTGGCTTGTGCTGGGAGATGGGATTGGGGCTGAGAGGAGGCTGAAGCCTGGGGTGCCCTGGGAGGGCTCCTGCTCTGTCCATCCTCTCACTTGGGAGGACCAAGGGGGGTTTACTCCTTCTCCCTCTCTCTCTCCTCTTTATTTTCACAGCTTGAAGTTAGAATGTGAAAAGCTGGCAACAGAAAAAACAGAAATCCAGCGTCATTATGTCATGGTTAGTGAGCTCCACCTGAAAGGAGAAGGGTGGTGTGGGATCTCCTCTGAGCCATCAAAGGGCATGCAGGGATGCTTTGCCTTCCCTTTGCTTTTGGGTTCTGTGGCCAGGCCCTGAGATCTGGTTTTTGTGGCTGTTCCTGTCTGGTTTTCCCCCAAAAAGATCTGTGGTGTTGGAGCAGGACGCTCTGCCTCAGCTTGTGGTGGCAAATCTACCCCTGTTTGGGTTCTCCCCGTTCCTGGAGGAGTCCTGGGAGGGTTGTGTCCATCCTGTGGGCTGCAGCCAAGTGCCAGAGACCCCTGTGATGTGCCAGGGCCATCTCTGCTGTGCCAGAGACCCCTGTGCTGTGCCAGGGCCACCTCTGCTGCAGGGACCCTGCTGTCCCCATGGCCTGGCCACACCACGGCCGTTTGTGGCCAGGCTGAGCTGCTGTGCCAGCTCCACAGAGGATTTTCTGCTTTGGGAGCTCCCTTGGTCTCCAGAGCTGAGCTGATGCTGATTTCTGTCCCTCACAGTACTACGAGATGTCCTATGGCCTGAACATCGAGATGCACAAACAGGTGAGTGTGGCTGGGTTTGCAGCTCTCTCCACCTGCTTGGTCCCATCTCCCTGGCCCCATTTTTCCACCTGGGCTCTTCACAGACAGCATGGGCAGCTGCTCCCTGCTGCAGCCCAGGAAGATCAGTGTTTGTGTGGGATGTGTCCCCTTCCCTGTGCCATGGCCTTGGCTGCTTCCTTAGCTCCCCACACGTGTCTGTGCTCTGGTTTTGGGCTCAGGGTGCCCTGTCTGGACTGTGGTGCATCCTTAGCTCCCCACACGTGTGTGTGCTCTGGTTTTGGGCTCAGGGTGCTCTACCTGGACTGTGGTGCCTCCTTAGCTCCCCACACATGTCTGTGCTCTGGTTTTGGGCTCAGAATGCCTTGTCTGGACTGTGGTGCTTCCTTTGCTCCCCACACAGGTCTGTGCTCTGGATTTGGGCTCAGGGTGCTCTACCTGGACTGTGGTGCCTCCTTAGGTCCCCACACATGTCTGTGCTCTGGTTTTGGGGTCAGGATGCCCTGTCTGGACTGTGGTGCTTCCTTAGCTCCCCACACATGTCTGTACTCTGGTTTTGGGCTCAGGATGCCCTGCCTGGACTGTGGTGCCTCCTTAGGTCCCCACACGTGTCTGTGCTCTGGATTTGGACTCAGTCCTGCCTGGACTGTGATGCCTCCTTAGCTCCCCACACATGTCTGTGCTCTGGTTTTGGGCTCAGGGTGCTCTACCTGGACTGTGGTGCATCCTTAGGTCCCCACATGTGTCTGTGCTCTGGTTTTGGGCTCAGTCCTGCCTGCACTGTGGTGCTGTTGTGTCAGGCAGGATTTGTGTTTGCATGGCCGCTCACACTGGTTGTGAGTGGTTGTGGGGTGACTGTTGTGAAGGTGACTGGTTTATCCCTCAAGGAAAGGGAGGGCTGCAGGATCACAGCAGGCTGAGGGGCTCTGGTTTAACACCTTTCCAAGTGGGCCAGGAGCATTCTGGGGAGCAAGGAGGGTTTGTTTTGTGGGGTGGCTGCAGGGTGGGCTCTCCGGGGTCTCAGCGCTGCGCATCCTCCCTCGCTGCTTCCCCTCCCTCCCTTCCTCAGCTCCCTCCCTCCCTCCCTTCCTCCCCTGAGCCGGGCTCCGGGTCACACCAGCTGCTCTGAGACAGAAGGTTTCTCCTCATCTATTTTTAAAGAGGCTGCGGAGGAGCCTGGCGAGGAGGCGCCGCCGCCTTCCTGCCCGCCCCGCGCCCGCCGACGCCAACTGTTGCACGGGAGGGCAGTGCTGGCCCTGTCCCCGTGCCAGGGCGGGATGTCAGCCACCCCTGCCAGCCCTGTGCCCGCTGGGAGGGTGTTCTGCCCCTCTGGGATGCCCTCCTTGCCCTGGCATCCCTGCTGATGCTGCTCTTGTGAGGGCAGTTCTGGGGTCGTTTCTGTCTCTAGGACAGTTCTGGGGTCTGTTCTGTCCCTGGGACAGTTCTGGAGTCATTTCTGTCCCTGGGACAATTCTGGGACCATTTCTGTCTCTGGGACAGTTCTGGGCGTCAGTTCTGTCCCTGGGACAGTTCTGGGGGTCTCTGGGACAATTCTGGAGTAATTTCTGTCCCTAGGACAATTCTGGGGTCTGTTCTGTCCCTGGGGCAGTTTTGGGGTCGGTTCTGTCTCTAGGACAGTTCTGGGGCCATTTCTGTCTCTGGGACAGTTCTGGGGTGGGTTCTGTCTCTGGGACAGTTCTGGGGGTCTCTGGGACAATTCTGGGACCATTTCTGTCCCTGGGACAGTTATGGGGTCATTTCTGTCTCTAGGACAGTTCTGGGGTCATTTCTGTCTCTGGGACAATTCTGGGATCGGTTCTGTCCCTGGGGCAGTTTTGGGGTCGGTTCTGTCTCTAGGACAGTTCTGGGGCCATTTCTGTCTCTGGGACAGTTCTGGGGTGGGTTCTGTCTCTGGGACAGTTCTGGGGGTCTCTGGGACAATTCTGGGACCATTTCTGTCCCTGGGACAGTTATGGGGTCATTTCTGTCTCTAGGACAGTTCTGGGGTCATTTCTGTCTCTGGGACAATTCTGGGATCGGTTCTGTCCCTGGGACAGTTCTGGGACCATTTCTGTCCCTGGGACAGTTCTGTGGCCATTCCTGTCTCTGAGACCCTTTAGCCTTTGGTCTCCTCTGGAGGCTGCGAAGGTGCTCTGGCTTCTGCCCCCTCATCCCAGCCCTGTGCTGGCTCCGTGGTGTCTCCATCCTCCCCAGCAGGGTGGGCAGGAGCTCCTCGGGGCTTGGGGCAGCATCCCCAGGGTCTGCCCGGCCCTGCCGAGCTGCGAGCTGCTCTCCTCTGGCTGCTGTTCCCTCGCAGCCCTCTCGGGCTGTGTTTTGTGCCAGCCCCAGGTGCCGCTGGCCGCTGGCCAGGGAGCTGTCGGCACTTTTAACGAGGCCCCGAGTGTGCTGTGACAGCCAGCGGCCATTGTGTGCGAGCACAACGGGAACGGGCTCCGCGCTGCCCTGGGGGCTCTGTCCCTGCTCCCCTTGCCCCAAATCCTGCCCTGCTCACGGCACAGGCGGGTCCTGGCTGCCCCGGAGCCCCTGATGAACGTGGGCTGGGGCCGTGCTGGGGTTTGGCCTCTGTCCTTGCTGTGCTCAGTGTCCCCAGTGCTCATCACCAAGGGCCAAGTGTGGGGTTTGCTCTGGGTTTGTTTGGGGAAATGGAGCTGAGATCCCATTGGGAAATGGGGCTGATGTGTGGGGTTTTTCTCTGGGGGAAATGGGGCTGGGGGCTGCTGTGCTGTGCCTCTGTCCTTGCTGTGTTCAGTGTCCCCAGTGCTCATCACCAAGGGCCAAGTGTGGGGTTTGCTCTGGGTTTGTTTGGGGGGAAATGGGGCTGAGGTGTGGGGTTTTTTGGGGGGGAAATGAGGCTGGGGGCTGCCTGTGCTGTACCTCAGTCTCTGCTGTGCCCCGTGTCCCCATTGCTCATCACCAAGGGCCAAGTGTGGGGTTTTCTCTGGGTTTTTTGGGGGGAAAATGGGGCTGGAGGCTGGCTGTGCTGTGCCTCTGTCCCTGCTGTACCCTCTGTCCCCAGGTGCTCATCACCAAGGGCCAAGGTTTGGGGTTTTCTCTGGGTTTTTTGGGGCAAAATGGGGCTGATGGATGGGGTTTTGCTCTGGGTTTGTTTGAGGGGGAAATGGGGCTGGGGGCTGCTGTGCTGTGCCTCTGTCCCTGCTGTACCCTCTGTCCCCATGCGCTCATCACCAAGGGCCAAGGTTTGGGGTTTTCTCTGGGTTTCTTTTGGGGGAAATAGGGCTGATGGATGGGGTTTTGCTCTGGGTTTGTTTGGGAGGAAATGGAGCTGAGACCCCATTGGGAAATGGGGCTGAGGTGTGGGGTTTTCTCTGGGTTTTTTTGGGGGGAAATGAGTCTGGGGGCTGCTGTGCTGTGCCTCTGTCCCTGCTGTACCCTCTGTCCCCATTGCTCATCACCAAAAGCCAAGGTTTGGGATTTTCTCTGGGTTTTTTTGGGGAAATGGGGCTGAGGTGTGGGGTTTTGCTCTGGGTTTGTTTGGGAGGAAATGGAGCTGAGACCCCATTGGGAAATGGGGCTGAGGTGTGGGGTTTTCTCTGGGTTTTTTGGGGGGGAAATGGGGCTGGGGGCTGGCTGTGCTGTGCCTCTGTCTTTGCTGTGCCCCATGTCCCCTGGTGCTCATCACCAAGGGCGAAGGTCTGGGATTTTCTCTGGGGGAAATGAGGGGAAATGGTTTTGCTGTGCCCATCACCAACGGCCAAGGTTTGGGGTTTTCTCTGGGGAAAATGGGGCTGGGGGCTGGCTGTCCTTGCTGTGCCCCCTCTCCTCATGTGCCCATCCCCAAGAGCCAAGGTTTGGGGTTTTCTCTGGGGTTTTCTCTGGGGAAAATGGGGCTGTGGTCTGACTGTGCTGCTGCAGCTCTGCAGGCAGCCCCAACCTCGGCAGGAGAGGATCAAAACAAGAAGGAGCACGGGAGACGTTCATTTATTTTTTCTTGATTGTTGCTTTGTTTTTGGCGTGGAAAGGGGCCTGTAGCTGTGTCTAAAAGCGCCTCCCCGAGCCTGCCTGGCCTTGGGCTCGCTCGCCGAGAGCCGGAGGGGAGGCGACGCCGGTGCTGGTGGCTGGGGGGGGCTGCAAACAGCGCGATCGTTTTTCATGCTGAGAGCGTTAAAGTGCCAGTAAATTGCACATTAACGAGTGCGAGTGAATTGGAGGCAGCTCTCCCCAAGGAGCTGCTGCCCATCAGTGCATTAGGGAAGAGAATCCATCACTGCCGGCCCCTGGAGACAGCTAAATCCTTCCCAGAACTGCCGGCTGCCAAATCTCCTCGCTCTCCCCCTCCTCCTCCTCCTCCTCCTCTTCCTTTCTTTTCTTTCTCTTTTTTTCCTCCCCTCCTCAGAAGGGGAAGTGAGGGCAGGTGCCAGATTTGTTTCTGTGCTTTGGGGCTGGCAGGAGCAGAGCAGCTGCTCTGGAGGGTCCCTGGGTGTGTGTGCCCACCCCGGCCGTGCCCCCTCACCCTGGCACTCACCTGGGCATGGCAGATGTGCCCAAGGTCCTGGCAGGGATATCCAGGGGTTGGTTCTGTCCCTGAGGTGTGCCCAAGGTCCTGGCAGGGACATCCAGGGCTCAGTTCTGTCCCTGAGCTGTGGGAGATGTGTTCAAGGTCCTGGCAGGGAAATCCAGGGGTCATTTCTGTCCCTGGGGCATGGGAGATGTGCCCAAGGTCCTGGCAGGGATAACTGACCCCTGGATGTCCCCGAGCTGTAGGAGATGTGCTCACAGGGACATCCAGGGGTCACTTCTGTCCCTGAGGTGTGCCCAAGGTCCTGGCAGGGAAATCCAGGGCTCAGTTCTGTCCCTGAGGTGTGCCCAAGCTCCTGGCAGGGAAATCCAGGGCTCAGTTCTGTCCCTGGGGTGTGCCCAAGGTCTGGCAGGGAAATCCAGGGCTTATTTCTGGCCCTAGGGCATGGGAGATGTGCCCAAGGTCCTGGCAGGGAAATCCAGGGGTCAGTTCTGTTCCTGGGGAGGGGGTGCCATGGGAACATGTGGCGCTGTGAGCTGGCATGGGATGCCATGGGGCTCTGGAAGCTGGCAGGGGGTGCCATAGGGCCCCAGAAGCTGGTAGGGGGGTGCCATGGGGCCCTGGCAGATCACAGGGGGTGCAATAGGAACATGGGGGCTCTGTGAGCTGGCAGAGGGGTGCCATGGGGGTTCTGGAAGCTGGCAGGGGATGCCATGGAAACATGGGGGTTCTGGAAGGTGCCATGGAAACGTGGGGGCTCTGGAAAGCTGGCAGAGGGGGTGCTATGGGGCTATAGGGCTCTGGAAGCTGGCAGGGGGTGCCCTGGGGCCCCAGAAGCTGGCAGGGAGGTGCCACAGGAACGTGGCACCGCACAGCACGGCGCTGCTCTCCCTCCCCACGCCCTGAGCTCTTGATTGCCAGCGGCACTCGAGTGCTGCAGAAAAACAGCAGCTGGAAGGAGAGCACCTCTCCAGGGCTTCCTCCGGGCCGGGAGGGCGGCGAGGGGCGGGCGTGGTGCCATGGAGGCTGCCTGGAGGGCAGGGGAGCCTGCAGGGACTGCTGGGCTGGGAGAGCTGCAGGGGCTGGGGCTGGTGGAGGGCAGGGGGAGCTGCAGGGACTGCTGGGCAGGGGAGCTGCAGGGGCTGTGGCTGCTGGGCTGGGGGCTTGCTCAGGGCTGGCCTCAGTGCCATGGGCCTGAGGGGCTCCGTGTCCCTGCCAAGGAGGAGCTGAAGCCACCCCAGGGCTCTCAGGGTGGGGATGGAGCGCGCTGGGTTTGAAGGAGGTGCTGTCATGAGCAGGAATTGTCACCCCAAGGGTGGTTCTGCTGAGCAGCCCTTGGGCTGGGTGTCAGCACCCTGAGGTTGCCATCACCCCCACGGTGAGGGGGCTCTGCTGGCAGCACGGGGGTCCCTCAGGGTGGCCCTGATGGGCTCTGTGTCTCTGTCCTCCCTCTGCCAGACGGAGATCGCCAAGCGACTCAACGTGATCTGCGCCCAGCTCATCCCGTTCCTGTCTCAGGAGGTGGGTGAGCCCTCGGGCCCAGCCAGGTGTGCAGAGCTCCTGTGGGGCCCAGGGAAGGAGCCAGCCTGCCCCAGCCTGGCCCAGCCCTGTTGTGTCCCCACAGCACCAGCAGCAGGTGGTCCAGGCTGTGGAGCGAGCGAAGCAGGTGACTATGACCGACCTGAACGCGGCCATCGGGGTACGTCGACCCTCTGCCCGCCTCTGCAGGCCACTCTGGCACGCTGGCACCTCCCAGGCTCCTGCCATCCCTGGCCTGAGCCCCCCTCCTGCCCCTGGTGCAGCTGAATGAGGGGAGGAGAGAGGCAAACCAGGCTGGTATGGGGCTGCCAGCAGGATCTGGGGTGCAGGAGGTGCAGTTTGGGGTGGGGGTGGTGGCTGGGGTGTGTCACTGTGTCCTGACACCCTGGGTGGAGGGGAGCACCACCATCCCCACTCAGTTATCTCCTGGAGGCTGCAGCAGGTCCCACATCCAGCCCAGGGTGGGAGCAATGGGGTGGCCCCAGGACATTATTGGGGACACCCTGGGTGTGTGCCCTGTCCCTCTACACCCAGACCCCATTGCTGACTGTCCAGGGCTGCCCCTGCCACCTCCTGCCCACATCTGTCCCTGGTACAGCCCTTTGACTCTGCCCTCCCTCTCTCTCCAC